>CM021247.1:31873873-32392497 GCA_010577795.1 Isatis tinctoria | reverse complement strand
AAAGTGATTTTTTTATACCGTGTGAATAAGAACAAGACACGAAAAAAGATCATATCGTAGCTGCAAGATCAGTCCTAAAGCTAACGCATCAATCTATGAATGTGGAGTCCAAAAACGAAGAGAGAGTGTCCACGGACAATGGCGGTTAAAACATTACAAATTATATTAGAGCCGATCCTAAACAAGTTTACAGTCATGGAGGCTCATATTGTTGGGAGATGATGATTCTAGTGCGCAAGCGCAACGAATACTTTGCGGTCTATGAAGTCATTATAACTTCTCAACTTTTGATATATAGTATTGGATGTAGAGAAGTTTTAAAAATTATTTACCTAATCTCACCGCAAACTTTTTTTTCTTTCTACCACTTTAAAGTGCAAGAAATATTCCTTAAAGTGCAAGAAATTATTTCAATCGGTCGGACCGGCCAGTTTTAGCACCCACCCCTCTTTGCAAGATATGTAATGCGCCACTCCCACGTCGCCTAAAAGAAAACATTACCGGTCTCTCTTTTGTTATAATGTTTTAATGGTATGTAAATAAAATTTGTTAACTATACGCTTCCTAATAACTATAAATATACCACAATATCAAATCAAATGTTATGCCTCTATCTTTGGTAATTCCTGACATTTAAAAAACACAAACTTTTTATTATACTAATGGCTTACATAGGCTTACTTGATGTCTTCATAGCTTTCCTTGTTTTTATCCTTTTCCATTTCTTGATTCACAAGAAAACCAATAAAATCTTACCTAGAAACTGGCCAGTTCTTGGGATGCTTCCTGGTGTGCTCGTCATGCTTCATAGGATAAATGGCCATCTCGTAGAAATTCTCGAAGTCTCCAACTTAACTTTTGTATTCAAAGGCCCATGGTTCTCTGGAATGAACATGTTGATCACTGCAGACCCTGCAAACGTTCAACACGTTTTCAGTTCCAATTTCTCAAATTATGACAAAGGATCGGAATTCAAAGAGATGTTTGATTTTCTAGGAGAAGGAATCTTCACTGCTGACTCGAAACTCTGGGAGGAAATGAGGAAGTCCTCACTGGTCATGCTTAGTCATCAAGGGTTTCAGAGCTTCTCAATGAAGACCATCGCGAGTAAAATCAAGAACGGGCTTATACCAGTTCTTGATCATTTTGCAGAGGCGAATATGGTTTTCGATTTTCAAGACGTGTTCCAAAGGTTAGCATTCGATGTAACCCTTACTCTGGTAACGGGTAACGATTCTAACTCTCTTTCCATTGAAATGCCGAAGAATGAGTATGCGAAAGCTATGGATGATGCTGAAGAAGTGGTTGTGGTCAGACATGTTAAGCCTATGTTCTTGTGGAAGCTTCAGAACTGGATTGGACTCGGAGAAGAGAAGAAGATGACAAAAGCTAATGCTGTTTTTGACAGATCTTGTGCAGAGTATATATCTGCAAAGAGAGAGGAGATAATAAGTAAGGGGAGTCATCCACACTCCAATATTGGAGAAAATGGTCATGATGAGGATTTATTAAGCTTCTATATGAATCTAGATACTTCCAAGTATGAGCTTTTGAACCCAAAAGACGATAACTTCCTCAAAGACATCATCAAGAGTTTCATGCTAGCTGGAAGAGACGCCATTGCAACAACTCTTACATGGTTCTTCTGGCTTCTCTCCAAGAACCCTGAAGCTGTGGCCAAGATCCGTCAAGAGATCAACTCATATCTACCAAGATCCGACAAGAATTTCGATCAAGACAAGTTAAGCAAGATGGTGTATTTACATGGTGCATTGTGTGAAGCATTAAGGCTCTACGCTCCAATCCCTTTCGAGCGAAAGTCTCCCATAAAGCAAGATGTGCTTCCAAGTGGACACAAAGTCGATGAAAATTGGAAGATTTTGTTCTCTGTCTATGCGTTGGGGAGAATGAGAGCCGTGTGGGGAGAGGACGCGTCTGAATTCAAACCAGAGAGATGGATCTCTGAGAGAAATGGAGGCTTAAAACATGAACCTTCTTTCAAGTTCTTCGTGTTTAACTCTGGTCCAAGAAACTGCTTGGGGAAAAAATTGTCTTTCTTGCAGATGAAAATAGTAGCTGCCAAAATCATAGAAAACTATGACATCAAGGTCGTTGAAGGGCACAAGATCGAGCCAGCTTCTTCCATAGTCCTTCACATGAGACATGGTCTCAATGTCACAGTTGCTAAGAGATGCTTGTTTTAATAAACTCACATTACAATACGTTACCTGCTTGGAAGAAATCATCCTGAAGAATAAAGAGCCGTTGTTTTGTTGTTTGAGACTTGGTCTACTTTTTGAATAAGGAATAGGAGTTAGACTCGATAAGTTGTTGCGTCTGTTTTGTTCCTTGTTATTTTGTACAATGATCTCTTGAAGGATCAGTATCTCTTTGGAATAAACACAAGTTGAGCGTTTAGTTCTAAATTCACACCAAAAGTATTACAACACATCCCCTATAGATTATTTTATTTGAGAAGTTCTCAAAGTATATCGATGTATCAATCTCTCATGTCTCCCACAAAAGATCTCCACATATTATATTGTAAACCGCATACGAAAACCATGTATTTATTCATATCAAATTTTCATTTATGTAATTCGAATGCGAAGAGAGCTTCAACTTTGTTTGCGTTCCATTCAAATTGAGTTAGACCATTCTTCACATGTAATCGGCTCTTGAGCCTGAATATTACCGTGATAAAGACCCGTTGAGTACTGCCCATCATATGTAATTATTTATATATTTAAATATCCATCGACCCCACCGTTGTTGAAGCTACACCGTCCTCGTAGCATTGTCCCCCATAAGGCCATAACATTGATTGTTCATACGTAATAAGTCTCCATGAATCCTTGTCAATGTAGTTGCCCATAACAGAAAAAGTCAAGCCCATTTTCCCGCGTTGGCAGAAGCAATTGATAACAATACTCAGAGTGTTGATGCTATGCGCAATACCCATCAATTCCATTTGCTTGGAGAGAGCTAACACGAGATCATACTGTTTTGTTCTGTCAACAGCACTAAACAATCTACTAAAATCTACGATAGTAGGAAGAGGATGAGACACAATCATGGATTCGAACAGATCAACAGCATCATCTTTCTTGATACCCACAATCATGAATCCTTGTAAATGTAGGAACATGATTTCTACGATATGGCAAAACTGAATATTTGCTAAATATAATGATAAAAACATAATTAAAATTACAACACTTGATACCAATATTTGATGAACAAAACGGTTTGTGTGGAGTCGAGACACTCTTTTCTTAATTCTTAAATTGCCCGTAGTGTGACGGTGTTTACGCAATCAGAATCCCAGGATAAAACCACACTTCGACTATTCCGCAACACTCAGAATAGAAGCTAACGAACCTAACAATATGTTGTACTCTCAGACACAAAACTAAAACGAAAGATTCTATGTGAGGGAATAGTCATGTATTCAGAATCTGTTGTATATAAAATGAGATGAGAATGATTTGCTTTTATAGCCAAAAACTCAACAGTTTTATTTTTCCATAAAGTGAAAGAAATTTTTGTGTTAATGAGAATTCATTCTCTACTTAAAGTCATAATTATTTTTATGTTACAAAAAACAATTTATGCACTTTAAGTCACAAAAATAATTACCTAAAAGAGAAAGATATTTGTTGACTTGTTCAACAAATAAATTTGCAAATGACTTTTGGTAAAAAGATTAATCTTTTAGACCGCAAGCCCATTTGTCAAATCGCGAAGCCCGAAATTCGAGTCCGGTCCACATATTTCTTTTTCCACTTTGGACCTCCATTTCTCATTCACAACCACTCCGATTTTGACATGTGATTATACTATTTTTTATAGTGCTCAACATCCGATCATTCCGACGAACGTCTTCGTCCGGAAACATAACGGCAAATGGCCTAAAACCATTTTGTCAAAAAAGGAGTTCCAACAATCCCCCACATGAATAGAAATGACTCTAGACACATGACGACTCGACAAACTTGACTTCCTAGACAAGACTCGATACTAGGACTTTTGAGAGTATAAACGAGAAATCCACTGCAAGATGAGTTGGTAGCATTTCCAGCCTTGAACCAGTCATTGTTAATATCTTTCGGGTTTACTCGACCAGGAGGTGAACATGATGTCTTGAACCACCCGGGCTTTGATGTAAACCGAGACAAAAGATAAAACACAGCTTCAATCTCTCATAGAACTAGGTTCTCTATTGTGTTCATTTTGGCCGTGAACATGCCTGGTTAATCATGAGTGAAGTTAGAGAATATAGTCTTTCCTTCATTCTCCTAGAAACGGCCACATTTCACACTCACAAGGTGATTTTCCATTATCTTTGTTTAAAGGAGTATCCTGTACAACTCCACTTATATCTCAAAGCAATGGACACAAATCATTAAAAGCAAATGTTTATCCTCTAAACCTTACAGGTAGCATTGTTCATCATCCTAGGAACTGGGTAGAGACATAAAGTCTCACAGTGCTTTGGGCAGATTCAGTTTGACTTAGTTTTCCCCTTGAACCTAAGTAAGTTAGTTAGGTAGGGTTACCGCCAAACATCCTCTTAAGTCATAGGCTTTATACCCATTCCTCACGATGATTTTACAATTTGATCTCGTAACACACCTTTAATAAATGGATCCTAGGTTGTCATCTGATTGAATATAATCTATTAAGATTACTCCATTTGAGATCAATTGTTTAACACAACTCATAACTTCGAAGTATATTCCATGTGGCTCAATACTCGAGTTATAGCTTTCCAATATTTACAAACTGAATTACTTGTGTGACACTGAAATACATAAACAAATATTTGCTATGCACCCCCACACTTTCAAGTATTTGTACAAATGTATTTTACCTCCTCAAAGTTCATATGGCCTTGCCAATAACTTTATGTGGTAAGCAACGCTTCCCCCCACATTTTCTGAGGTAACTCATAATCATTATTTATTTATTTTTAATCATCTCACTAGGAGTTCAGATTTTTTTCTTTTCCCGCAACTCTATCAGACTCAAGTGAGTAAGGAGCAGTTTTTCAGATGGATAATGCCATTTTCTCTTAGAAAACGCATTTAATTCTCATCAACCTTGCCTCTTTTGTCACTTATAACTGTTTTCCTAGTTATCTCAAGTTGGTTTTTAAAGACCATCATCTTGTATGCTTTGAACTTTTTCAAAGCTATATACTTAATTTGAGCAAGTATACACATCTATCACAATAGATGTCATTGGTGATAGCAATACCACTATTTTCTCAAACTTTTTTTTTTTTCACTATATTTGTAGCCAATAACACTTCCACCACATATGGTGTAAATATAATATGGACATTCAGATACACATCAGAATTCCAATCTATAAAGCACACAAGATCATAAGTGGCAGACCATTCTCAAATTGAGATGTCGACTCACCATACTTGTTGCCATCTCAAACGTTTATTTAAAACATTTTTTTTTAGACAACCTTTCAAAATCGAAAAACACCAATGTATATTCATTTAATATACATATTTTCGATTTAGGCTACTAACACAAAGATAGTCATACTCAAAATCAAATCTGTTCAAGAGAACCAAGATCAAATTAGTATATCAACATAAAAAGATGAGAACTTCAATCTCATATAAGCTCAATAATTTAAACAAAATATGAATAAATTATAACATATAATTAAAAAAAAATTCAGAATTTAAACAAATTCCAAAATTAATTATTTAATTAAAAGCAATGATAATAAATATGCAATTTAAAATCAGTCAAATGAGCAGTTTAAAATATACAATTAAATTGCATATCTCCCAAATTAATGTCTAAGAATTAATAATACTTAAATATATTATCAAAACATTGACCAGCATTGCTAAAGTTTATTATGCTAATTAACTAGCAAAATATCTTTGGAATAAAAACAATCTGATATAGCTTCAGAAAATTCTACACAGTTACGAAAGCAATATTCAATTCATAGATCAATATAGCACGCATAAACTGCACTCAATTACTAATGGAACAAAATTCCAACTTAGTCAATAGAATAAACTGCAGAAAACCAGGAGAAGTAATCTGAATAAATTAGCAATTAATTGGAATTGTGTGAACATAACCAATCTGCAGCCGGTCAAAGCCGATTATTTTGGAGTCATATCAACTATGAGCACCTGTTCTTATAGCCTTAACAAATAAAAGTATTGTTAGTGCGAATATGCATAAACAAATTAAAATATTTTAGAAAATTCTGCAAAATAATCATAATAAATTGCAGAAAAACGCTGGAATGAATTAAAATAATTTAGCAATTATTTGTTGAACCATTGATCTTAGTTTGATAATTTGCCCATTAACAAACCAAAAATAATCATCGATTATTAGATCATAACCTGTTTTCATCAAAAAACTTCACAAATAATCAGTCTTTTTGTTAGTAAATAACAAAAATTTAAGAATTAAGATTGTAGGAACATGATTTCTACGATATGGCAAAATTGAATATTTGCTAAATATAATGATAAAAACATAATTAAAATTACAACACTTGATACCAATATTTGATGAACAAAACGGTTTGTGTGGAGTCGAGACACTCTTTTCTTAATTCTTAAATTGTCCGTAGTGTGACGGTGTTTACGCAATCAGAATCCCAGGATAAAACCACACTTCGACTATTCCGCAACACTCAGAATAGAAGCTAACGAACCTAGCAATATGTTGTACTCTCAGACACAAAACTAAAACGAAAGATTCTATGTGAGGGAATAGTCATGTATTCAGAATCTGTTGTATATAAAATGACATGAGAATGATTTGCTTTTATAGCCAAAAACTCAACAGTTTTATTTTTCCATAAAGTGAAAGAAATTTTTGTGTTAATGAGAATTCATTCTCTACTTAAAGTCATAATTATTTTTATGTTACAAAAAACAATTTATGCACTTTAAGTCACAAAAATAATTACCTAAAAGAGAAAGATATTTGTTGACTTGTTCAACAAATAAATTTGCAAATGACTTTTGGTAAAAAGATTAATCTTTTAGACCGTAAGCCCATTTGTCAAATCCCGAAGCCCGAAATTCGAGTCCGGTCCACATATCTCTTTTTCCACTTTGGACTTCCATTTCTCATTCACAACCACTCCGATTTTGACATGTGATTATACTATTTTTTATAGTGCTCAACATCTGATTATTCCGACGAACGTCTTCGTCCGGAAACATAACGGCAAATGGCCTAAAACCATTTTGTTAAAAAAAGGAGTTCCAACAGTAAATGCTCTCCGACAGTATTTGCATCACCTCGTTTTCGAGTTAGCGTTTCACACACATACACAACCAATTCCCCCGTACTCTTTTCGAACATAATAATTATTTGAAATGACAAACACCATTACTTGTGAAAATATGGTCACTGTCTCTATATAGAACAAAATTAAATTTTAACATAATTTTTTTTTCATTTTTAAGGTTTACAAATTTGAAAATTTTCTATATTTAGTTCATTAAAATATTTTTAAGTAATATAATATTTTCTTTTATAGTCAAGAAGTAATATAATATTTAAAATATATTTTTATAATTCTTTTTTATTTAGAAAGAAAATTTCTACAGATTTCTCGAATTTCTCAAGTGTGAGTTATAAAATTTAGTTTTTGAATAATTTAACGCAAATTTTAATCTAAAATCTAAAATAAATATGTTATGCGGGTTATCAATTTTAGATTTCAAATATTTTTTTCATCCGCGTATCACACGAATCCTAATCTAGTTAGTAGTTAGTAATAATTAGCCTAAATTAAATACCATTACAGTATTTTCTAAGCCTCCTTGCACAATTTTGCTAGCCATCTACAATTCCTAGGAAGTACATTCTCTTGCCTACAATTCCTAGGAAGTACATTCTCTTGCCTACAATTCCTAGGAAGTACATTCTCTTGCCAACCCGTAAAACAAGTTAATGTAGCTGCTACCGCATGTGTAGCCAAGCGGTTGAGAAGGGTTGTCTGAGCCAGGAAAAGACTGACCTGATAGCGAAAGAGGCAGAGAAAGACAAGAAGGTGAAGGAGAGAATCAGTCTGGATAGAAAGCCATACATTCAAAGGCAGGGAACAAAGGATGATGGTGTTACTGCTGGTCTCAGTGTTGCTAGAATCATCAATGAACCCACTGCTCCTGCTATTTCCTATGGTCTTGATAACAAGGGTGGTGAGAAGAAAATCCTTGTCTTACTTTTCTGTGCATATATGATTACATATATGTCTGTTGTTTTCTCATAGGTTACATTGGATCATTGATCACAAATCACTGCTCTTCCAGCAAGGGGAAAAACGTAAAAGGAGACGTAATGGACAACGTACAGTACATTTCATGGACAACTACGACCATGTCGAAGCAGACGACATGAATCAGAGGTTTCCTACCGAGGCGAACCGTTTGTCAACATCAACGATCCAGAAGATCGCCAGACTGGTTTGCCCATTAGGTACGAGAAGATTAAGAAACTACCTGATTTTGTGAAAAAGCGTTTGAGAGAGTAGAGATGCGTGCCTATCACCAAAAAGTGGCAATCTCATGTATAGCGGATAAAGAAAGATTCAAGCTGATGGAGAGAACAAATCCATCAGATTTCAAGATTTCGGATTCTGCAGGCCGAGTCTTTATACACTGGAAACCCGAGAAACTCGATCGAAAGTTCATCTCGTTGAAGGAAAGAGCACGGAGAATGCTTGCAGCTGCTGGTGAGGTCCGAGACCAGGATGTTCATCAACTTTGCTGGGCATTCGTGGTGTGTGACTTGGTCATTGCTGCACTAGTCTTGCACGGTTTGGAAAAAGAGTATAAGCCTCTTAGCCAGTTCTACCTGTGCCAAAACGTGGATAAAGAACAGTATGGAGAAGCCATGAAAAAAGGTAACAACAAATATAATCCCGAAGTCCACAATTGTTATGACTATGATCTCAAAACCGCACTTGGCAAGAGAATGTAGTTAAAAGAGTGGTGATAGATGGGTCGGAGGACTAAAACGACAGACATTCCCGCAACGACAATTAAATTACACTGAATCGAACCATCTTTATGGGTTTTTTGGTTGGACGGTTATTCATTGACCACTAGTTAGCTGACTTCGAAATTGAGCAGTTTTGCTAAAATATATAAAATTTGAGTAAAACGCAATATTGAAAGAATGAACGATGATTTCGTTAGTGCTTTAGTGTCTAGTTCTGCTGGCAAACCGAGTATTTTTACTGGTGGTAAATCTTTGTCATTCGGTTACTTCAACAAAACTTGTGAAGTGTAATTAGTTTTGGGACTTTGAATCAAACATGTCCTAAATGTGAAGTGTGCTAAAGGGAAACGAGTAAACGAGTAGATACAATTTACCAGCAATACTAATTAGTAATTACAAAAGCAGTGATGCATTGAAGTTAACCAACACTAGCATCTACTCCTAGTCCTAGTATTTACTAGAAACCGATCAAATTCTATAATAACCCTCCGTTACAACAAATGTGATGATATGATGTAATCTTTTGTTTTTAGTTTTAGCTAGTGAATTCATTCATCATAAAGAATAAGAAAAATCAATTTTCATTAAACCTAATCTTTTCTGATTATTCAGTATGCGCATAGATATAAAGTCAAGACTCATTCACAAAGCAAGTATGTATAAAGCTATCATAGTACGGACAAAGGCAAAAGAATGTGAGAAACGGAGCGTGTCACAATCTACAATGGAGATGGAAACATCGACCACCAACTTTTCAATAGTGCAATAGACCCGTTCTTGGAATAAGATAGCCACCAACCTCTCCAATTCTTGTTTTGTTAATGGATTTTGTAATTATATAGAAGCACAAAAAATATACAAAACACATATTTGTATATATTTTTTTTTTTTTTTTGAGAAAAACAAATATTTGTATGAGTCACCATTTAGTAGGTAGCTGACTACATCAAATGCTTAGAAAGACTAATTGTTATAACAAATGTGTGAAAACAAATAGAAACACAAATATAACTAAAACAAACAAACGTATATTTATGTCGTTTATCAACGTTGTGTTGGCTACATGTACAAATAAACAAGAACGATATTATTAGTGGATATATAACAAAGATTTCAAAAATAAAAATAATATAAGACAAAAGGAGAAGAATAGTATAAACCACAGTCCACACCACCCGGTTAGAAGCGTTTCTGGCCTCTCGGACCCCATGCTAGCTAACATATCGCCCCATGTTCCGTCGACTCGTCCACCAGTCAATGAAACTTCATATTATAATTTCATAACAATTACATTTCATAACCTATACTGCTATGGATTTGTTTCTTTTGCTTATGGATTCTTATTAACTTTTCTTTTCGTTTTTATGTGCAACAATCAACATTTTTTTTATATGGTTGGGGTTAATAAATGAAAAAGTTATGTAAAAAAACAAAAAAAAACACAATTTAAAATTTGTAGAAAAGTAATTAAGAGATGCTTATGGTCAAGACAACTAATGAGGCGCTTAAAGGCCATCACCATTTCTGCTTCACCAACCCCTTTTTTTTTGGTTCTGTATTAATATAATTTAAAGTAAAAAAAAAAAACCTTAAATCTGAGAGATAAGATTACAGATATAGAGAGGTTCCCTCTCTGCCGGCGGGAGATAATTTCAGGTGAAACCCTTTTGTTCTGATTCTCGGTAGAATTTGTTCCTTCTTCTCGATTCTGCAGGTTGTAATTGTGTGTTCTTCAATGGAGTTTCTTAGGCTAATTAAATTATGATCTTTTATATGTTTTTGTTTCAAGAAAGTATCAAAAAATTTGTTTTTGTTACACTCCCACTGTGTAATCATTTTTTTTTCTCTTTTTGATTTCGCCACAGCTTTTGTCGTTTTTTTTTTTTTTTAGCGATTCTTAGATTCATTGCTGATCCTGTCAAGGAAGTGTGTCAATTTTGAATTTTGTCTCAACTTTAATGGAAAAATTCGTCTTTTGAGTTCCGTTGTTCATAAGGGCTTTGTGATGTTGATGTCTTTGGAACACTAATTGTCTTTATTATGGATAAATTCTCCTCCTTTTATGTCGGTTATATGGAAGTAATTGTGATAATGATGCTCTCTAGGTTTTGGTGGTTGCAAAGAAAGCTGATCCCGTAGAAATTGCTTTTGCAGGGATATTGAGTAATTTTGCGTATTGAAGATCGCTTTTCACATGGAAGCAGCTATTGCTCAGAGGATTCAGTACCCATCATGTGTTGATTGTAGAAAGTTTGAGGGGAAGCCGCTTGGTTCATTGCGGTATTCTCAGCGAGTTAAGGAAGATAAAAGGTTCAGAGGTCTTGCTCTTGCTCAGTTGCAACCTGACAGAACAAATGATCAACGAAGATTGGTTTCTTTAGAGGTTTCATCTTCCGACAACAAGTCTTCAGGTTCTTGTGAAAACACTTGTTTTGAGTGTCTGAAATCGATCAAGGAAATTTAATTCATCTTTAATTTTGTCTAGTATTGTTGGAGGCGGCAAGTGTTTATCCATTTGATGAAGATCTGATTCTCAAGGCAAGTAGTAGTACTCTTTTATAACATCAAGCATCGGCTACATATCAGCTTGTGCTACCATCTTCTCTGTTAGTGTTGTGTTCTACTTTTCTTGCTTCGTTTATAAATCCTTACTGGACGTTGGATACATGTGGGTTGCAGAGAAAAGCAGAAGAGGTTAAACCGTATTTGAACGGACGATCTATGTACCTTGTTGGTCAGTTTTCTTTGTCTGCTGCTTATGGTTACTTCTTAATACTTTCTTGTAACTTGATGATTCCATGATAAACACAGGAATGATGGGTTCTGGGAAAACAACCGTGGGAAAGCTAATATCTAAAGCGCTCGGTTATTCCTTCTTTGACTGGTATGTATATGCTACTTTCATGTTGTTTCAATGCAAGTCTCGGGGAAGATTTGGAGTGAGTTATGAATCTTGTTTTGATATTGTGGATGTGTAACCTTCTATAAGTTTTGTGGATGTGTCAGTGACACTTTAATTGAGCAGGCGATGAACGGAACTTCTGTAGCAGAGATATTTGAGAGTCACGGAGAGAGCTTCTTTAGAGGAAAAGAGGTTAGTTTTGTGATCCTTGTGACTACTTCTTAAGTCTGTGGTCCTTGTCTCAAGCTCTTCTTCTTCCCCTACTCTTTGTATAGTGAATTTCATAATGAAACTTTCATTGTATCGTATTCTGAGCTTAAAAATCTATCTTTTACTTTCTATCTAGACCGATGCACTAAAGAAGCTCTCTTCAATGTATCAAGTTGTTGTTTCCACTGGTGGAGGTGCAGTTATAAGACCCATTAACTGGTGAGTTATCTTCATCCCGTCTGAAGTCAAACATATGAAAACTCAGGTCTCTGTTACATTCATTTGGTAATCTGAACGATATGTATCAGGAGATATATGCATAAAGGAGTCAGCATTTGGCTAGATGTGCCTCTAGATGCCTTAGCACATAGAATCGCTGCTGTTGGAACTAATTCACGACCACTGTTACACGATGAATCAGGAGATGCATACACTGTGGTACTGACCCGACTGTGTTGTACAATCATAAGCCTTGAATACTTAAACAAAGCATTCATCTTTTTATTTCTTTGCAAGTTTGTGATCATGAATGAATTACACGCAGGCTTTCAAGCGTCTTTCGACTATTTGGGATGAGCGCGGTGAAGCCTACACAAACGCAAATGCCAGAGTCTCCTTGGAAAGTATGTCCTCTTTAACCATCTGCTATAGCCTTTGTTAAATCTATGTGATTTTTCTTGAACATGTGTAGTCTTCAGAGACTTCTCTGGAAACTTCTGCTAGTAACTAGGCTTTTCTTCCTTGTACTTCAATTGTCAGATATTGCAGTCAAGCGTGGCTATAAAGATGTCTCAGATCTCACACCAACTGAAATCGCCATCGAGGTAAGTCAGGCCTTGCCCCTTTTCTGTCGCTTCATCATTAATTATGTTCAATCAACTCAACAAAGCATATCACTCGTATCACCAGGCTTTTGAGCAAGTTCAGAGCTTTCTAGAAAAAGAAGAAACTATGGAGATCCCAGACGGCGACCTTTAAATTTCCCCAGCCTCCAATTCTCTGTCTCTTCATTTATCTGATCAGTCAAGTCAACGAAGCAAATCACTCATAGCAAGTTAAGAGCTTTCTAGACAGAAGACCTGTTACTGGTTTTTGGGTTATCGGAGCTGACACGAGTCTCATTTTGAATGTGGAAAACAACAGATAATGCTTTATTTAAAGAAGATGATGCAATTCATGAATATAAAACTCCATAATACTCTTTTTGTTTTCAGTAGATACGTTTTATTAAGATGAGCAAGGAGCAAGACAAGTGTACGGACCAATCTTACTGGTATTATATATTAAAATCTGAAAGTAGCTTTCACATGAATTACAAAGAAAGGAGATGGACAAAACATGCAAAAGGAAATTGATTTAAACTTAAGAATACAAAAGCCAAAATCTATAAACTTCATTACACTGGCCATTGGTTCATCATCTTGGCTCAGGTCCTCAGGCCAAGCTATGCTCTTTGTCGAACCATTTTCGACAAAGCACTGTAAATCACTACGTTCATCACAATGATAGTTACTCATAGACGAACATAAGAACCAATCACAGTGAATCAGAAACAGACCTGTGTATGGTATGGCATGGATGATGATTCAGAGAGAGTAAACATGTATGTATCGTCAATCAAACTGTAGCTGCTAAGCAATTCACAATGGCGGCATCATTAGGAACCGTAAGCACGGTATCAGACCATTGGATCTTCCCCCAAATCTCCCCTTCTCCACGCCTCTCAATATCAATCTCTGCACACCAAATCTCCCTTCTTCTAGAACCGCCACTACCTGCTTTACCTTCCCAAAAAACCGCAAGCTTTCCACCACGATTCGCCATTGTAGCACCACAGAGAAACTTTGGAAGTGATTCCACACCTCTCAGCTCTCTCCAAATCCTCTCTTTTGGATCATACCCTCTTATCTTCCCCAAGTAATCATAGCAATACAGTATGTTCTCAATCACACAGGCTCTTCCTCTCCATCCCAAATCAAGCCTCTTCTCTGGTATATCCCATTTCCCTTCCTTTGGCTCGTAGACAACACCCTTTCGATCAGCCATCGCGTAAACTTTCCCTTCCATGACCGCACTTGCGTGCATCCACTTCTCACGCACCTCCATGCCTGGACTAGCCACTGGCTCCCAAGTTTGAGTCTTTACGTCAAACATCTCCGCCCAGTTAATCGAACGAGCCCAATTATCAACCACACATCCTCCAATCACATAAATCTTCCCGTCGATCACACCAGCTGCTGCGAACTCGCGACCTACTCTCATGTTAGAGACTCGTCGCCAAGTGTGAAACCTGCAATCGAGAACCCACACGCTCGAAGAAGGCACGTCTCTGATAGATCCACCGATGACGTAAATATCCGAACCCACCACGACGTAAGCGGATCCAACAAGGGACGGTGAAGGACAAGACGGGATAGGAACAAGCAGATTCGAACTGGTTGAGCTCGACGATAAGGTTCGATGGATGAGAGTGAACCAACGCGCACCGGTTTCAGGAGGTATACGGATTGCGACGTAGAGGATGTTTTCGGTGGCGCCGACGAGAGATCTCGTGGCGTAGAGCAAAGGCGATTTGGGCAGAGGTCGGAAAGTCTTGGAGACGAGAGAGAGGATCGGATGGTGGCATCTGGAGACGCGGGCTAGACAATTCAGAGCAACGTCATCTGATAATAACGGTATCAATTGCGTCGGCGTTTTCGCTTCCGGTGAATCGTCGCCGGAGCTCGTTGTAGCCTCCGCCATGGATCTGATTTGATCAGTGACTCTTTCCAATATTAAAGAGAGAACGAACATTACTTTTATATTTTTTCCGGTTCGATTTGATTTAAATCACACTGATCTGAGACGAAAACGTTTAATTTAAAAACTAAACCGGAGCTAAACCGAAATACTGCCGTTATCTAAAAATGACGTGGCCGAAAGCATGATCCGTGGTGTGAAAGACGCCACGCGCTCTCTCACCTTCCTTTCGTCCGATGATGTTTCCAACAGTGAGAAGAAGAAGAAGACGACGGATGAAGCATTATCTGATTCTTGCTTCGTAAAGTTCAAATTCGAAGAATCCCTAGAAGCGATTAACAATATATTTATATCAAGAAAAATCATGATTGCATTAGCTGTTTCTTCGTCGGGTATTACTCCGATGGCTTCGTTTCACCGGCATTGTAGATTCCGAGAAACTCCATGGAACTTGCGGTTACATCCACGAAACCCTCCGACTCAGGCAGCGGTTTCGCCTTCTTCCTCGGCTTCTCCTGCTGCTTCCCCTGAGTTTGATTTGAGTACTCTCGAATCCGCCATTGACAAGGTTCCTCCTTTCCCATTTCTATAAATAGCAGAAGCTTTCCTTTGATTCGATGAACTCGGCCTCATAACTTGGAAGCGTAGTTATGAAAGTGGTTTTTTTGTGTATGGATGCAGAAAGATAGTAATGGTGTTAAGGAAGCTCTGGATCGATTGAGTGAAGAAGGTTGGGCTAAGAAATGGAGTTCCCAGCCTTACCTTTCGCGCCGTACGGTGTATATCGATCTCTCTATCTAAGCTTACACTTATAATCAATTAAAATTTGCACTGTGTTTGTTCTCATATTCGTTGGAGTGAAGAATGTCTTGTTTTTTCTATCAGACATCGCTTCGGGAGCTGACAACTCTCGGAATAAAAAATGCAGAGACTCTTGCGATCCCTAGTGTCAGGAACGACGTAAGTTATGTTTGGTTAATCTTTGTCTTGTAAGGTTTGGACTCAAAAGACTTCTTTTGAGGTTGCAGTGTATGTTAATGGAAGTTCTTCTAATTGAGTTTGAGTTATGCAGGCGGCTTTTCTTTTCACGGTAGTCGGAACAACCGGGTTCATAGCTGTAATTGCCGGCCAACTTCCCGGGGTAAACCTCCACAATCTCTTCTTCTCTGATGTTACAAGACGAGGAAATCTTTAGTACGGATAGAAGACACTTTGCATTCTAGTACTCTGTCGTCTTCTCTTTTGGACTCTGGTGTTGTTATTATACCAAGAACTATGTCCTGAAGACTGTGTATACCAAGTCAAAAACCATGACAAGATCACGGTTACTATTTAGGTTCTGTGTCTAAAACAGATAAATAACTGTTAAGAATCTTGGACAGGACTGGGGATTCTTTGTGCCTTACTTAGTTGGGAGCATCTCATTGGTAGTTTTAGCCGTGGGGAGCGTTTCACCGGGGTAAGAAACGAACTAAAACCCTCTATGTTTTTTGTCGGTTTCATTAGCTCTATGTTCTGTGGGTTACAGATTGATATCTTCTGCCCTCTTGTTCGTAGGCTACTTCAAGCTGCGATTTCAGGGTTTTCGACGTTTTTCCCTGATTATCAAGAACGTATTGCCGCACATGAAGCAGCCCACTTCTTAGGTACATTTTGAAAAGTTTAAATTTTTTGGTTTTACAATGTTCTGATTGTATTTAAAAACTTGCACCTTCCAGTGGCTTACTTGATTGGACTTCCAATCCTCGGTTACTCGTTAGACATCGGCAAAGAACACGTCAATCTAATCGACGAGAGACTAGCTAAACTAATATACAGCGGCCAGCTTGACTCAAAGGAGCTCGATAGGTAGAGTTTCTTTTAATGTCGAAAAAGAGATAGAGAGGAGTAAAATCTCAACCCATTGAATCTTCTTTGGTTTCTCAGGTTGGCTGCTGTTGCAATGGCTGGACTTGCCGCTGAGGGTCTCAAGTACGACAAAGTGATTGGCCAATCTGCGGATCTGTTCTCTCTTCAGGTCCTCTAGTTCTTCTTACCTCACAACTCAGTTCACCACAAACACTGAGTTATAACAGTTTTTTTTTTCTTAATTTCCTGCAGAGGTTCATCAACAGGAGCCAACCTAAAATCAGTAATGAACAGCAGCAAAATCTAACGAGATGGGCTGTAAGTTTTTATTACATTAACAGCCTATTATCTCTCATTTTTAGAGTACTCGTGAATCTTCAGTTTTGTGATGCAGGTTCTTTACTCCGCTTCTCTTCTGAAGAACAACAAGACCATCCATGAAGCTCTAATGGCTGCAATGTCCAACAAAGCATCTGTCCTTGAATGCATCAAGGCCATTGAGACAGCTTCCTAGACTCGCGCAGCTCTGGATTCTTCAAACACAAAGAACAATCTCTAATTGTCTCTTTTGATCAATCCAATTCCTAAGAACACTAAATTGACTCACAGAAAACTCCATATCTTTATTTATATATAGACGCAAAAGTTACAGACTTTCAATATCATCTTCAAGCACCATGAAGAAGAAACGATGATTGAAGATCAACAACAGCTATAGTAACTATTATAGACGACGTTTACACTAATTATACATTTGTAGTGGTATTTGAAATCTATTGACGGATTTAGATTTCGTCGGACCAGTCACTAGGCTCAGTGTCGTAGAACAAACCGTCGACGATCTGATCAACCAACGAGTCGATGAACGAGTTGCAACTCACTGTAAAGATCCGCCCAACTCGGTTCCGAGAAATCGTTAACCAAGCGAATATCGCTGCGCATCCCATAGCTCCAAGACCCGCTCCAATGGCTTCACTCAATCCTTCCACGTCAAGTTTCTTGAACAACGAGTTCCCCGTAACAACCTCCTCCGCCACAGTCGCCGCGAATACAATCTGTAAACAAAGTTACGAACTTTAGAGAGAAACAGAATCAAAGTTTTTGAATTTATGTTTTTTTTTTTCTTTACCATGGCGAGTCGACCAGAGATGGTTTCAAAGTCCTGACTCTTCTTCGAACTCTCTATGTAATCAGTGAGCGTCTCGAAAAACGGCGACGCTAACTCCGCCTCAGATCCTCCTCCATCATCTCCGCCGCCGTCTTTTCTAGCGACGACCATGTCAGATCCGTAAGATCTCAGCGTGCAAAGCCTCGGTTGAAGCACGATCTTCCCGTTCTCGGCCAAATCGCCACCTCTAGGTAGTTGCTGGATCTGAATCTGCTTAATGGGTTGCGATGAATCGCATCTAGGAACCGTAAGTCTCGGTGACAGTATCTGGAATCGAACCGCACGCGCAGCCATAGCCATTTCCCTATGATCCGAGGAATCTTTTGTCAGTGTAAGAACGAGAAGTGAAGGAAAAGAAAAAGAAAGAGAGGAATCTTACATGGTGACTAAAGAGTACACGTCGTGTCGTTTATTGTGAGGTGGCGAGATATTGTTCGACGTGGTTTCCTTTTGGCTCAGTAACGTGCTTTTCAATCAAAAGTATTTTTACGTATCGAAAAAATTAGAAAATTAAATTACTCGGCGAACATTTGAACTACGTGTCGTTTTGCTTTTATCCACTCGAAGCTGAGTGAACCACATTCAATTCGACCCACGAGTTCACTCTTTCATCCGAAGTTCTTTTTTTTTTTTTTTCGTCCATTTGGCAAAAAAAGAAATCGGATAATAGAGGATGAAGATCAGGTACAAGTATTTGAAGTACCTTTTTAAAAATCTCAAACTAAATTTCTTAAAGAAGAAAGAAAATTTTGCGGTTTGTCCGTTACTACAAAGGACCTGAGCTATTTTGATATCGAAGAAGTAACAATAGTAGGTAGTAAAAAGAAGAACTCGAAATTGCAAATCAGGTACTTGAGAAGATTTATAAAAACAATAATGTTTGGTTTTAACATCGATCATTACATATTCACAATCATTATTGATTCTAAATAACTAGAAGTTAATACTAATTAAAATAGTATCTAAGTTTAGCTAAGTTAACATAAGTTTATATGTTTTTTCCCAATTAAAGATTTCATAGTTTTTTTTATGAATGCACTCTACTTCACTATTTTAATAATCGTTTTCTTAATGTAAGTTCCTAAACTGAAATACTAACACATATTAATAATATTTTCATCTTTTTTTTCATGATTTCCGTAACTTTTACCATTTAATCTTGGTTAATTTTTATCAGTTTAGAAAAATTGTAAAGTAGTATATAAGAGATGTTATCAATAATCGATTTTGAATTGGAAATCCCATGATCTCCAAACTTAACATCAAATAAACGCATCAGAAAATTTAGCTTCTTTTTTTTGGTCAAGCAGAATTTAGCCTTTTAATACTATTTATCATAGTAAACATTGTCAAGATTTCAGATTAAGGGATTTTTTCATATAAAAAAAATAGTCCTTACCGCACCAAATGATTTTTCTTTGCGTTCTTTTGCTCTTTCTTCTACTCACTTTTTTGTTCTGTTACCGCACCAATCTAAAATACTCGTCATTTTGTAAAAGAAAGAAAACTAAACCTGAATAAATTTGCATGTAGTTAACCTGAAAATTTTTTCTTATAAATCATCCTAAGAATACATCACTTCCAAATCCATCCTCACATTCCTCACCACCAACGTCATATATGCACACATATCATCATGATCATATAATCACATATATATCAATCCATAAACCGAGATCTATCTCCGTTCAGGCCACCGTCCCTCCATATACAATCAATTCACGTTCCCATATATTGTCTCCGACCATTACATCAAAATCATACTCTTACGAAGAAGATACTAAGCTCTGGTCCATTATTCCCTTCGGGACTCAACATATAAAATGTCTCTGAATCTTTAGACCCAACGACTCGTTCAAAGTAAGCCCTCATGTATGCCATCTCCGAGTCAGGTCCTTCTTCCTCCGAGTTCCCTGGCAAAACTCCGGCACCCATGGAAACCGGTCTTAACAACTCCATCACGTTAAGATCTTCCTCCGTCGCGTCACGTTTCACACCGTACCCCGTTTTCTTACCGTTGCAAAACATTGTCCATAATGGCTCGTCCATTATCTTGGTCTTCTCTTTATCACCTCGTTTCTCCGTCTCCAAGGCGATCCTAACCATTCCTCCGCTTAGCTCTTTTTGTAGCACCACTGTTTGCATTGCTAGTTCGACGACGAGAGATGGTAAACATCTAGGGTTTTCTTGAATCGAGAGGCTTACGCGGCCTTTACGGTATCCGAATAAGGTTCCGCTGACTCTTGACCCGCTTGACCCGCCTCTATGCGGGTCAGGTAAGCTGCCGCCTGGAAGGACCGGGATTTTACAAGCTGCCGGTGTGATGATCGGAAAAGAACGGAAAACGGAGCGGAAGACTCGGAAGACTTTTTTGCCTTTTTTCTTGTTTTGATGAGACGGTTCGAGTAACGTGACGTGTTGACGTGGAGCTGGAGACGGTGAAGGAGACGGAGACGGAGACGGCGAAGGGGTTACATATGAGTCGGTGGTGGAAGAAGCAGTGCTTACCCTTGGCCGTGGCTCCCCCATTAACGACGGAGGCGTGGGCGAAGCTACGACAACGTTTTTATTGAACAATTCGTCTTTTTATTTGTGAAAAGATTAACAATCTTAATTTACACTGTTTTCTTTGGCGTTTTCCCTTCCACCACACCTTTGAGTTCTTGGATTTTTTGTTGGCTTTCTATTTTTGTTTCTGTTTAGATAATGGAACGGTTTAAAAAAAGTTCTAAATTTTTGTGTTCACATTGGTATAGTTTATATATAGTTGTTGTTTTTATTTTGAAGTGTGATCAACCGATGATCGATAGCTTATATACAGTGCTCTATTTTAAGAGTAGGAGACCTAGCTGTTAATTTCAAAACGTTTAAAAACAAATCAACCGATAGTTGCCAAAAATAGTGAGATATACATTAACTCGTAGTTGTTTGTATATGTCAACTGTTCTAGTGTATATCGGCTGTAAATCGTCCAAGTCCAACTTGGTTAGTTGGTGTACACTGGATCTTGTAAGTTCCTAACCACAATTAATCAAGTTTTTGAACAGACAAATATAAATGGTACTTTTATAGTACTTGTTCTGTTGCTGATTTAATCAAATGCAATGGATGATATATATGTACAAATTTCAGAACTTTCTTTTTTTAGTACCACTCAAAAAATTAGTCATGGTGTTAAATACTGGAGATGCGTATCATCTATTAATATATAAAAGTTGAAGTTATAGTGCTCTAAGAGTGTCCACATATGATTGAAATTATAAAGCAACCAATAGTATCATTCCACATCAACATTTAAAGTTTAAGAAATTTTCTAAAATTTTTAATTGTATTGTTAATAAAAAATACACAAGATAAGGAAATTATCTATAAATTTATATTAAACAAAAAGTCAACTTGATATTAGATTAAGAAACTTCCTAATTGAAAATATAAGATAAGGAAATTATCTATAAAGTTCTATTAAATAAAAAAATCAACTTAATATTATATTAGGAAACTTTTTAATTTAAAATAATTATCTCATTTTTATAATTAACTATATATAATCTACAATGGTGACAAAAAAAACTTATAATAAATTTAATAAAAGACTAGATATAAGAATATTGAAAACAAATAGATAAAGTAAGAAACATATCTATAAATTTTTATTAATAAAAAGTTAACCTAATATTATATTACGAATATTTGATAATTTAATAGTTATCAATTATCTAATTCACTATATATAACTTAAAATAAATATTGATGACAAAAAAATATAGATCAAACATAATAATAATAGCTTTCTGAAGATGATTATTTTTTGGTTATACTAATAAGATTGAAAATATATACCTTTTAAGCTGATTAAATTAGCCAATTAAATATTATACTAATATAATTGTCATTATATAGTTTTAAAATTGTTTATATTAGCTTTGAAATAATTAATTAAACATTCCAAATTATCATCTTAAGTTAATTATATTTTTGTATATTTTTAGAGTTTTAATTTATTCATATATTTTAACTTTTTAGTATTTGAATATAATGGATATGAGATTATATTAAAATATGTATTTTAAATGCTTTTATTAATTTTTAATAATTTTTATATAATAGATTATGCAATATTGTAATTAACTGTGAAACAGACAAATGTAATGACGAATATTATAAGTTGAATAGAGTAAACTAATGATAATTTTAATATTAGACTTTAGAGCTACTCAACCAAATAAATAATACATGAGTTTATGATATTTATTAAACGATTTGATCGATTTTTTGAAGAAAAACAAAATTCCTTTAGAGCTTATGAGATACAAATATGATGTGATATAAAATAAATTAGTAGACCATGTTCTAGAGTGTTTGTATTTAGTTTGTCGACATGATTGAATTTATTCTGTAAATTTAAAATTTCTATAAAATTAATATTCCATAGCAAAATTTAAATATCACTTATCTAAACATCAAAAATTCTAAAAATCTAAAATATTAAATTTCATTATTCTATTTTTTAAAAAAACATATTTCGGTTTTGTAAAAATATTTTAAAATTTTATTGAAAAATTTTTAGGCTATAAAATTAGTTAAATATTGAGAATTATATAGATTTTGATGTACGTATAAAACTATATTTCTTTTGATAGTTTTTTAACAAATATATAATTAGAAAAAAAATATTTTTAAAATGACACTTGTGTACTTCTAAATAGATTTGAAAGGTTAACATGTGTGATTCGAATCTAATATCCAATTATTTATAAAATGAAATATATACGTAGAAAAATAACTTATAATATAAGATAATGAATTATTCACAAAAACTATTGACGCTAGAGAAAAACGTTAGAATTCATTTTTCAAACCACTAGAACATAAAAATAGTTTATATGATGTAAAATACATAATTGGTAAATATAAATTAAAATATTGTTAAATATACAAAAGATATAAGTTGTTTATTATAAATAAATTATTGAAAAATATATGATGTAAAACATATAATTAATAAATATAAATTAGGGTATTGTTAAATATACGAAAAACAAACTATAAGTTGTTTATCAAAAATAATTCAAGTGACAAATATGTTAAATAAAAAATTATATAAATAGCTGATTTATCGATAATATGTAAATTTAGTGATTAAATATATTATTTTATACTATTTTTTTTTTTTTTGGACAAATATTATTTTATACTATTATGAATACAAAATAATATTCCAACAAATATTATTAATGTTTATTATATAAAAAATATTATAAAATCTCTACGCGTAGCGTGGGTGAAAAATCTAGTATATATAAAAGGGATAGAATGCCAGAGCAATGAGGCTGTCCACCTCAGCATGCCACGTAATTATTCATCTACAAATCTGATTGGCTTAAAAAATTTACTTCCCATCGAACACGTAATCCTCGGTATAGTTTAGATGATGCAATCTTCTCTCCACCTCTGTTCGTTCCTCTCTTTTCATCTTCCGTAAGCGTTTTTCCAGAATTGAATGTACAAAATTAAACGATACTTCGTCCCTTTGGTTTTCTTATATGAACCAAAGAAATGGTTACTCATCCCCAAACTCACTTCTTTCAATCTCTCTATAGATTCACTCCCTTCTCATATCCTCTGCCGGCAGATACTTTACGGGCTATGCTCGAATCTGGGTTTATTCTGGTGAGGACGAGAAAAACCGGTGGAGGATTTGGCGATAGGAGCAGAAAAAATATGAGGCGTCGGCCGGCGGATGACCGGCGGCTCATCTACGAGGAGATTGTCGAGCTGGATATGGGTTCTCCTTTCTTCTTTCTCTGTCGCTGGATTGGTTCTGTTCATGGTTCAGCATCGTCATCACTAACCGGGTTTGTTGTACTGCTTTCTTAATTCTTCTCTTTTTTTTTCTTCTCTTTAATCGACTTTAGTTTTCGTTAATAGTTCTGGGTAAATCTCCATAAAATTCAAGTCCTTTAAGTAATGGGATTGCACGATTTTGTATTTCCATGTGGTAAGCTTCTTGCACGATTACACATTATACTCATGCAGTATGGAGCTGTGTTTAGACATTGATGGGAAGAAGAAGCAAAGATACATTGCTAAAGAAATCAAGTGAAGTAACTTGTCGTTTAGAATTGTGTTTACATCATTAAATCACATCTTCAAGTTAACTTCGACTCTTCCTTTGTTTAATATAATCAGGTTTGACTGTATTCATGTTTCTTTCACGCTCGATTCTGGGAGGGATCTTTCATCTTACCGTCTTTCATCTCCTAGAATCTTAACTTATGATCCCATTTTTTTGGTTGATTATAGGATGCGGGACAAGAGAGAAATTTGCAGTTCTCAAGAGAGAGCATTTACAAACCATTTGCAGAGTCTATTCTTACAACATGACCAAAGAACAATCAGGTAAACCACATTCTTTGGTTATTTGCATCTGGAGTTTGATTTAAATGACACCATAATCTCCTCATTTTGGATCAAGTTTTATAAGAGAGTGTTGTCAGGTTCAACGTACAAAAGAAGCTAATCAGATGGTACCAAGCTAAATCTCTGTTTGTGAAGGTTAAATCTCAAAAGTCAAAATCAATTTGCATTACTATGAAGTAGCCATGTTAATAATGGTGTTTTGCCCATGGTCTGAAACTCAGATTGTTCTTCATAAATTATTGTCTAAAAAGTTAATTTACATGTCTGTAAAAATTTTGCAGCACAGCGTAAGATGGTGAAACCTCATTGAATGAGAGAAGCTCCAGATCTCATGTCCAGCTTCTTTATGTGCAGAATTTCATCGATCTGGCGGGAAGCGAGCGTGCATCACAGGCGATGTCCGCTGGTGCGAGACTCAAGGAAGGCTACTATATCAATCGAAGTTTACTTACTCTTGGAACAGTGATCCAAAAACTTAGGTGTGTGAACAATACATCCTTATACGTTGCTGTCTTCTCGCATGCTTAGTAGATTAATTTTAATAATCTAACCACGGGTGATCTAGATCGAGAGGTTGTGAATGCCGATATACGTATAATGAAGATTCGGTATTGGCGCTGCCAAATGACAACGGAAACAGAGGCTGCTGTTCTTATGAGTCAATAGACGTCCCTTCAGTAGAAGTTAGAGGCACAAACCAACTTTTTAAAGAGGTTTGATATCTTACTATCATATTGACATTAAGTTCTTTTGGAGATTCTTATGTGATCCGAAGTTCAAGTATCCGATGATAGAATACATCCACCCATCAAATATATATATTGCCTTCTGAAATCTGTTTTGCTCACTTTTTTAGTAAATCATATATGATATTGATGGTGAATTTATTTTAAGTTTGTTTTCGATACACCATTTCCACCTACACGTAAGAGAATCCCTACAAATTATGTTCCAAAGGATAATCTTGTGAGGCATTACTGTGCAGTAAAATTTTCTATTGGATTATGCATCGCAAGTAAGTGGGTGTGAAGGATAGATCTCCACACTTTTTATTAGTTCATTATTTTGTCTGAACAATGTGTTATTGTATTTCCTGAGAATCTGAATAAGCTAAAGAGGTAAGCACTTTGATCCAAATAATGCTTTTTAGCTTTTGTACAGACACGCTAATAGTTGGTTTTTAATGTGTCCACATATTTCTTATGTTTCAGACGTCTAAGACTAAGGCGAAGTCCTTCACAGAGGTAAAAGAAAAGACGGTTTTAAGACGGTTTTGGTTTTCATCGTGTTCATAGATTTCCTAATTGTTTTACAATATGAATGCAGGAGAATTTATTGTGAGATCCGGAGAAAACATAGGTAGCTTAAATTCAGAACCCAAAGAGATTTATCGGTTGGAACTTCAAAGGAATGAGCTGACAGTGCTGGAGAAGCGAGTTCGAGGAAGTACATTTAAGTCCGTAAATGAAGAGGTTAGTAATTAGTATCCATACTTGTTGCAAGAATATATTTTTTGTTCATCTCCTTCTTTCAAAAGGGCACGTCTCAATCATTTCCACACCTCTTCCTAATTTTCAATAACGATATTGCAAACTATAATAATTACCCCTTCGTATACCACATCAATTTCCTTCCAAGCGTTCACTATGAATTCCACGGAAATCACAGGTTTTACAGAGAATCGGATTTTTACGGCTCAACTTTGACGTCACATTTCATAGATATCGTGTTCTCCTCTTCCAAATGCTACTTCTATTATATTTGTTTCTTACTCTCCAATTTCCCTTTACATGATCATGATCGTAATTAAAATGGAAAAGCTTCCGCACACTTAGATTCATATGCTGATGAGACAAGAAAAGTAAACAAAATGCATAACTGGGTGCTTTTAGATTCTTCCTTTTTACTTTCCAGAATCGGAGAGGAGCAGATATGAAAAATGGAATGACAAAGCAAAAGGATGGAAAGAACGGAAAGGCAGGCTTCATTGAGTCACAGACAGAGTAGGCAAAGAGTAGCTAGAGGAGGCTAAGTCAGAAAAGAATGAGAGCACCGATCTACTGGAATCCACCACGGATTTACAAAGTGGAGTTAAACAATGTGAAGTGAAACGGGATAACAAAGCTTAATATTTTTAGTTTAAAGGTAAATATTTTTCCATACTTATCCTTTTAGTTATGGGATTGACCGAATTTCCTTCCACATATCAAATAATAGATGCTTGGATATTTAACAAAATTAGAGAATGTTCAATAATTTATACAATGTATTTAAGTTCTCAATGACGTTTTTGTTTACTGCCTCTAATATCGACTGATGGCCTCATTAAGGCTCACGCTGTGGAGTAGAAGTCATGATGAGGTGTTGGAGATAGTTCAGTGTTGGTATGTAGTTAATATTTTGGGTACCATAAAATTGAAATGAACTGCATACGCAACATAAAAGATGCTTGGAGGAACTATGTAAATATGTATTTATGTTTAGTGTGGAACATGAAAGGATGGTCTTCAAACACCACACTTAAGAAGGAAGAGGAAGACAAAGAAGTTAAACTTGGCAGTCTACAATGTAAAAAGAGAAATAATTAAGGAGAAGAATGAGAAGACCAATAATTAAGAATTTGTAATGAGAATAAGATAAGTTCGGCCGGTTTGTGTCTTTGTTGATTCAGTTTGGTTGGTCCTTTTTTTTGGGTCAGCTGTTTGGTTCATCTTTATGTAATTTTCATTACAAAATGTTATAATTAGTTCACTGAATAGAACACAAATAAAAGAAATGAAGGCCGGCTTTAACTTCATCATTGTTCCTCAAACTATAGTTGGTCTCTAGGTTGTGTTGTCATCATTACAAATAAGTGTATATTGCTTCATGTCATACATCATAAGTTTATAAACGATCTATATTGGTAGTACATGAATAAAGATGTCTTTATGAGTCACATGAACAGTGTTTGCAAAAAACATGTTAACGGATCATAAATGTGACAAAAACAAAAATAACAATTATTTATTCTGATTCACAGAAAAAACTAAAGTTCTTGTGTTATATTGAGATTTCTATTTTTTTTAAAAATGCTAAAATTGCTGTCTAACTCAAAATATTTTCAAATTAAATATACTAAATATTATTTTTAAATCATCAAAAGGTAAACCATTTAGATGCTTTGGGATTGTCAAATAAAAAAAACATATAAATTATAATCTAGAAAAATATACAAAAAATATCGTTAATTATATATGCTAATAGATTAATTACTTTTAGATTCATAAAATCATAGAAAATACTGTAAGACCAAAAAAATATAGTAAGCAAATTGATAACTAACAACCGGGCGTAGCCCGGGAATATCCCTAGTATGATAAATAGTTTGACAGTAGTCTCATGTATTATTGATGGTACATAAAGCACATCAATAAAACCGTAGAAAACTTACCAAGAGCAATTCCATTAAAAAGTTTTGAGAGAATACTATCATTAAATCAAAAATAGAATAAAGTTTTCAGTTGAGATATCATAAGATAACTATTAGAATATTTTGTGTCACTAATTTATTTGGAGAAATACCCTCAAATAGCACAATTTGATGTTTTTGTCACCAAAAGAAAATTGACAATAATAACATACTTTAATCATTTTTAAATGTATTACACTAATAAATTTAGATTCACAAATTATTAATTAGGATTTAGATTTTCGGGTTTAGGGTTAAAAATTTGAGAAAAAGCGAATGAGAAATAAATATATAATAGTCTTTTTCTATTTAATAAATGTTATTTTGTCATTTTCACCTTGGTGTGCTATTTTTGTGATAAAAACATGAAAGTGTGCTATTTTTGAGAATTGTCCATTTATTTGTGATTGATTTAATTATTATTTTAAAATTTTAATTTAATTAGGTAAATAAAATATATTTAAAACATTAATATTAAATGGTTGAAATCCTCCATATGATTTTCTTACCAACAGAGATACTCTAAACTATTGATCAGGAATAAGATATAATCTACAAGTTTATTAAGTAGGATGATGATCTCTGTCGTGCATGTACTATATTTTGCGAGAAAAAATATTTTATCATAGAGATAATATGATAGTATATTAATACTAATACATATTTGGTACGTCTACGTATGACTTGATATGTGTTGCGTGTGATTGTGAACAAGTTCCAAGGTTAAATAAAATCTAAATATAATAAAATGAAGACAACATAAAAATTACAAACAAGCAATAATCACCACACGGTCCATTACTGTTGGGACGACTTTGTATCTTCCAGTCAGATTACGGCAAGGTAATATAGGCTTCGGCTTATTCATGACTAACCAACGTACGTAAAGATCGATATGGGTGAAACTCATCACACCATGTAATCGCAGGAATACGTTGTGAATATAAGCTTAAAAGAAATAAAAAAGATTCATCACGTCATTATTAACTGACACCAATCAACTTTTTAATACTGAATCGAAAGGACAAGCTAAAGAAAGGAAAACCAAAACGTGGGAAAAGCCATGAAAGATATTCTCTTATAAATAACATTCGAAGGACATAGAATAGAAGAGACACGCACGAGAAGCGGACGAGTTACATGGAACATATATATATTATATTTAACCCGATAAGATATCAGCACGGTTATATATTATTGAACCTCAGTTAAAAGATCAAGATCAAAGAATACCTATCTTTTATTGCTTAAGAAAATCTCTCAGAACTTAAGCTCTTAATCTCTTCGAGTTGTATCACATTTTGATACCTCCTCTATTTATATACAACTCAAAAACCCTTAACAATATTCTAGATAACTCCTAAAATATTGGTATGTATATTTAGATAACTCCTAAATATACTCTAATCCTTATCTTCTTATTTTAACTTCATGCTTACGTCAACAGTCTCCCCCTTAAGCTTGAAGTTCACTGACAAGTCTTCAACTCCAATGAGTTCGCGCATCTCCTTGTATTTGATCCTTCCAAGAGCTTTAGTCAAAATGTCAGCCTTCTGTTGATTACCTGGAACGTGTTGAACCTCGACTTGTTCGTTCTCAACACACTCTCTGATGAAGTGATAGCGAGTGTGTATGTGCTTGCTGCGTCCATGGAAGACTGGGTTTCTTGTGAGTGCAATAGCCGATTTATTGTCGACTCGTATTATTACTTTCTCGCATGGTTTACCGACAACTTCACTAAAGAGCTCCTGCAACCAAATGGATTGCTTAGCAGCTTTTGTGGCAGCCATGAATTCCGCTTCGCACAACGACAATGCTACAGTTTCCTGCTTCTGAGAGCACCATGTGATTGGTGAGTTGTTGAGGTAGAATATGTGACCCGTAGTGCTTCTTCCATCGTCCATATCAACATTATGGCTACTATCCGAATACCCAGTCAGCTCAACCGTGCTTGATCGATTAAAAATAAGACCGTGTGAAACAGTTCCTCGGAGATACCTCATCACTTGCTTCAGTGCGGCTTCGTGAGACTGTTTGGGCTCATGCATGTACCTACTTAGTACCTCAACACAGTAGGAGAGATCAGGTCGTGTGTGGATTAGGTACCTTAGGCATCCAATGTGCTTCTGATACTCTGTTTCGTCAATCCCTTGTTCATTCATTGCTTTGGACAGTTTCAGACCCGGATCCATAGGAACATGGCAGGAGTTGCATTCATTCATTCCAGCTTCTAACAGAATTTTTTTCGCATATCGTTCCTGTTTGAGTGTAATTCTCCCTTCATCTTGCAACACCTCAATGCCTAGGTAGTAGGTTAGCATGCCTAAGTCGCTCATTTCAAATCTTGTAGACATATCTTTCTTAAAGTTAAGTATAACCTCAAGACTAGAGCCCGTGACAAGGAGATCGTCCACATAGACAGCTACGAGCAGGCACTCGTTCTCATTCCTCCGGTACAGCGAGGGTTCCTTTGAGCATTTGACAAAGTTCATCTCGCTGAGTACCTTGTTGAGTTTTTCATTCCATGCTCGCGGAGCCTGCCTTAGTCCATAGAGAGCCTTTTTCAATTTGTACACCTTGTTCTCGCTGCCGTGAATAATGAATCCCTCTGGTTGTCCAACATACACTTCTTCCTTCAAGTCTCCATGAAGAAATGCTGTCTTCACGTCCAAGTGGTGTATTTTCCAACCGTTAGCAGCTGCCAAGGCGATAAGAAATCGGACTGTTTCGATCCGTGCAACAGGAGCAAACACCTCTTCAAAGTCTATGCCGGGTTTCTGCACATATCCTTTCGCAACTAATCTCGCTTTATGCTTGTTAATGCTGCCATCAGAGTTGTGTTTCACCTTAAACACCCACTTTAACCCGATCACTTTGACTCCCTTCGGTGGATCAACCAAGTTCCACGTTTTGTTCTTCTCTATTGAACACAGTTCGTCTTTACATGCATCTACCCATACCTTCTCGGATTTTGCTTCTTCAAAGTTCCATGGTTCATCGTTGATAGCCAACATGAGTCTTTCATACTCTGTGTCAACTAACGCGACATGATTGTTCAAGTATTGGGTCTGGTGCTAACACGAGTTGATCTCCTCGGTAAAGGCATCTCATCGTTGTCATCAGAGGTGTCCTGTGTAACATCTTGCTCATTGACGTTTTCTCCATGAGCATCTTCATCGTCGTTGACTTCGACTATCCCATCGTTATTCTCAACCTCCTCGTTAAGCTCTGCAACTCCTCTGTTTCCAGTAACACCAAGAATGAGCTTAAAGCGACCGGATTCACTACTCCTTTCTTGTGCAGAATTGCTCCATGACCAGCTTATATTCTCATCAAAAACAACATCACGACTTATCACCACCTTTCTGTTCGTTGGATCGAATAACCGGTAAGCCTTTGTTCCACGTTCAGTCCCATGATGCACCAATACTCTTGACCGGTCGTCCAGCTTTCTCAGATGAGGAGTATCTATTTTCGCATACCCAATACATCCGAACACCCGTATGTGTTCAACGTTCGGCTTCCTTAGCTTTAAAGCCTCATACGGTGTTTTGTTCTCCAGGGTTCTTGTCGAAACACGGTTAATGAGATAGGTGGCATGTCTCACAGCTTCTCCCCAGAGATAGTTCGGAACTCTCATGTGCTTCATGATACTTCGTGTCATGCCCATCAAAGTACGGTTTCTCCTCTCTACCACCCCGTTTTGCTGTGGTGAATAAGGAGCGGTTAGCTGTCTCACGATTCCAGCTTCTGCACAAAAACTCTGGAACTCGCTGGAATTGAACTCACCACCTCTGTCCGTTCTAAATGCCTTGACAACAGCTCCTGTTTCTTGTTCGACTATTGCTTTGAACCTTTTGAACTTGTCAAGAGCTTCACTTTTTTCTTTCATCAGTATTGTCCACATATAACGTGAGTTGTCATCAATGAGAACAAAAATGTACCTATTGCTTCCGGCTGTGGGTGGAGAGATTGGTCCACAAAGATCTCCATGTACAAGCTGGAGAGGTTTCTCTGCTCTGAAGGAAGTTGCTTGCGGGAAAGAGTGTCTCGTTTGCTTGCCAAGTAGACACGACAGACATTGTTCTTTTGTTACCACAAATTTTGGTACTCCAATGACGAGATCTTTGTTCAACATGGCACGCATCGAATCACTGCCTATGTGTCCGAGTCTTGCATGCCACACAGCTGATGTGTTTGGTGTTGTCGTGAGTTGCAAGCACGTCATCTCCACTTTTTCCATGATGACTTTGTACAGACGATTTCTCGAGCGAGTGGATTTGGCAATGAGATTACCATTCTTGTCATGTAGCGTGAGGTAGTCTTCCCTCATCCTGACGTCGCAGCCTGATTATGTGGCTTGATCGAGACTGATGATGTTACTTCTCAAGTCAGGAATGTAGTAAACGTCTGTCAAGATCTTTTTACGTCCATTACTACTCACGAATTGGATCGGTCCTTTTCCTTTGATGTCAATTCGGGAATCATCTCCAAATCTGACCTTGCCGTGATAGATTCGTCAATATGCAGAAAGTATGCAGAGTTTCCAGACATGTGGTTACTAGCACCGTTATCTAGATACCACACATTATCCTTGTCAGAACTCGTTTCAAACTCTTTAGGTCGTACATTCCTTTCGTTGAGAAAGACGACTTCATGCATCATAAGTGTATCGGCCTCTTGCGTGTCCTTTTGATCTTCTAATTGAGCCTCCTGCATTTTGAGCAGGCGGTCAGGGCAGCTAGAAGCATAATGGCCAAACTTATCGCACCTGAAACACTCGACTTTGGACAGATCTCTTGGACCATTAGACCTTCCACGACCCCTTCCTCTGTTCGAGAATCGTCCTCCACGACCTCGACCCCTGCTATCTCCAAACTGATACTCCGTGTACATCAGCTTGTCGGGTTCTTCGAGGGCTTCCTCCTCTTCACAGATTCGTTCCTCATAGGCTTTCAGCCGACCTATTATGTCCTCAAAACTCGTTTTGTTGAGATCCAAAACTTGTTCAAGGGAGGCTACGATGTGTATGTATTTCTTCCGAGGCAAGCTTGATAGAAACTTCTTGACCATCTTGGGATCATCAATCTCTTCTCCAAGCTCAGCTGATTTAGATGAGATCTCTGATAGCTTACCGACGAAGTCATCAATCTTCTCAGTGTCCTTCATCTTCAACCGATCAAACTCTGCCATCAACGTTTGAAGGCGTGCTTCCTTGACCCGATCAGCCCCAAGGTGTCTTGATTTGACTGCTTCCCACACCTCCTTGGCTGTGTTCAAGTTTCCGACTTGGAGAGTCAGGGTTTCAGGAATGGATTGAAACAACAACGCCATGGCTATGTCGTTTTTTTCTTCATCGGTATGTCCACTGTCAACTTCCTCCCAAGCTTTATTGACTCTGAGAAGAACTTCATCTTCATGGACCAAACGGTATAGTTACTCAAATTGAGCATAGGACACTTGATCGATGAAGAGCCACCGCCATCCTTTGGTTTTGTCAACGAAGAGGTTGCCTCGTTGCCATCTTTGCCACCGTCTTTGACCATCGTTGTGTTGCTTCTTTTGACTTGCTTTCAAAAGAACACAATCGTGAGTTATTAAGCCTTAATACGCTTCTTCGTATGGCTCTGATACCAATTATTGAACCTCAGTTAAAAGATCAAGATCAAAGAATACCTCTCTTTTATTGCTTAAGAAAATCTCTCAAAATTTAAGCTCTTAATCTCTTAGAGTTGTATCACACTTTGATACCTCCTCTATTATATAACAACTCAAAAACCCTTAACAATATTCTAGATAACTCCTAAAATATTGGTATGTATATTTAGATGACTCCTAAATATACTCTTCATCATTATCTTCTTATTTTGACTTTAAGCTTATGTCAACATATATAGCCCTAAAATAGAGAGTTCTAACACTAACTAAACACAAGTTTTATGTAAAACAACTACACTTCGTACTTTTTTTTTTTATAAAAATATTTTATTTGATAGCTGGCATAAACCGTTACAAGGTATGACACAAAGTCATACAGTTTTGACAAGTACAAAAGTTGTAAGTACAACCAAATCTTGGTTGAAACTTCAAATTTTTGGTAAAGAGATCTTAGCCACAATTACCTCGGTTTCCACGACCACCTCGATTGCCCCGACCACCTTGGTTCCCCCGGCCACGAACTACCATTTGCTAAACCATCGCTTGTGCCTTTGCCGATGGTTTAACTGGTCTTTCCCTTAAGATTCTTTGTCCCGATGGTGTCATAAATTCTTTCGATTCAATTTCCGAATGTTCTTCTTCTGATTCAGAGTCTTCATCAGAATCTGAAGAGGGTTCATCACCTTCAGAATAGCTTAGGAAAGCAAACTTGTTAGTGCGAAGACCATACACTACTTTTTTTGGGCTTTCGTTTTGAGTTTCGCTTTGGATATGCGCAGATGCATTATCCGAATGAGTTTCTGCTAACTTTGGAGAGGATTCTACTGTTTTGGTACTTTGCTTAAGCGATGTCACTTGAGGCTGAACTGGAGTGCCACATCCCAAGACCTGGACTGCATCTTGAGTCTTTGGATTCTCGTTATCTATTGCGGGAGTTGAATCTGAAAATTGGCCGCCAGTCACTTTGTCAATCTCCACGCCAGCAGTTGACTCTTTCTCTATTGTAGTGTTACCCACATCTTTACTACTACAACCGTCCAATTTTAGACATCGCTTTGCTTTGTGTCCTAATTGCCACATCTACTACAATTAGGAGGAAGCCAAGCATATTCTACATCCATCATTGATATGAAACCAGATTCATCAGCAGCTACAATTCGAGAGGGAAAAGCTTTGCTCAACTCAACCTCTACCAAAATCTTTGCCTCCCCCATACTAACGGGATCCAACCAAGGCTTATGTGTTACCATTGGAGCCCCTAAACCCGAAGCAATATGACTTATTCCTGGAATAGAGTACAAGATGTTCGGTATCTTCTTCAAAGTCACCCAAACCGGAATTGTTTTAATTTCTGGAAAGGTTAAAGATGCTTCTGGAGTCCAAGGAGCAACGAACATTAAGCAATCATCAACATGCCAAAGACCTCTTTGAAGAACCCAATTCCTAGACGATTCATCAGGAACATGGAAAAGATAGGTTGTTTCACTAAACTTCCTAATGGTGATTCTACACTTTCTTCCCCACAATTTGTTGAAGACCGCATAAATTAGACCACCAGATGGCGGAGAGCATCTATAGAACTGGCTTAAGATATAATCCTTCTGATTCTCAATTCCATGTAGCATAACTTCAGGTGGAATTGTTACCTTTGGAGTGTCGTCCTCAAGATATTCTGGTTCTGAAGCTCGGTAGAGGTTCCTTGATTTCGTGTTCATTTTTGCTGCCCATGGAAACCGATGTTCGTCTTCCTTAGCAACTTGTTTGAAGTTTTGAAGACCATGCCCCTGCTTTATGAGAATCGCCTTTGCTTCAGATAGAGAAGGCCATTGTGCAACCTTTCCAGAGTTCATATTTTGATGAGATACAGATTCATCTCTCAAAATCAGTGGTTTAGCCCAAGCACCTTGTAAAGGAGGAGCCATCTGAACAGAGTGTGGATCAATCGGATGTGTTGTGGATGCGGTTGATTCAGGAATGAAAGACTCCGACACTTGCTTCAGTGACGGAGGTGTCGCCGGAGGGGGAACGGTGATCGATTTTGGAGCGTCGCTATTCTCGTCGGATTCATTCATGTCTGTCGTCTTGGCCGAATCAATGGAAACGAACAACAAGAAAAGAAGATTGAGGAAGAGTAGAGGTCACCGAAGGATATGCGGTAGCTGCCGGCGACGACTCCGCCGTTGCGGACTCGCCCAGATCATGAATCGAAGGTCTCTCTAGGGTTCGCCTTTCAAAATCGTCGAGCGCGTATAAATTTTTAGGGGCGCGTGTCTTTTGTGTTTGTATAAAAGAATTTTTAGGGGCGCGTGTCTTTTGTCTCTCTAGGGTTCGCCTTCATACTTTTTTTTTACATTCACTTCATACTTAATCGTTCAAGAAACCCGGAAATTACACCCATACAGTTTGGTATTATCAGTTCTAAACTTCTAATCATACCGTACGTCCGTAATTATATCAGCTTTAAGAATCGCAACTACTCCTAACCATACTTCAACGATTTAACTTAAATTATTGATTTAGTTAGCATTTGTTTTAGAATGTGGCAGAATTCGTCAACACTCTTAACATTGCATCATCCTTTGATTTAAACTAATTAATATCAATGTATTTGGTTCGAGAAAGAATAAAAGACAAGTGAATAAAGACGAAAAGGACAATATAGTTTTCTTAGACCAAGTAACAGTAATATAATAGCTGTAACGTTAAATTCCTAACCTCAAATAAAATAGAATATAACGAGACGTCGATGAAGAATTCAATGTATTAAGTTAGTATATTAGTATATAACAAAATTAATTAGTTTTAGGCTGTAAGCCTGTAACAAAAGAAGACAAAATCGAAGGCTAGGAGAATAATAAATACGACCATTTATTTGTGTTTTCGTAAGAATGGACTCTCTATTGCAAAAGGAACCTTGGTCCAAAGAGGTAAAGAGGACGACAAAAATAAATATCCATAAGCTAAATTATGAGCAGTAAGAAACAAAGCTCTCTGAGTTCGCCAGCACATCTATTTCAGATCAACACAACTACATAAATATAATCTAATTAATATTTTTATTGTTATCTTTAGAATGCGCTATAATCCAGTTTTCTAATTCATGTTCGTTTGAATTTGGCTTCCCTTTTCAGTATAAGATCTGAGCTTCTTCTTCCTTTTTTTTTGGTTGCTTTGATTTGATACTATTTCAATTTATAAGCCAAGCTAGTCATTAATGTAACGATTATTTAAGTAAATTACGTTTCATTTGCTGTTCTTTTTCCGATGGTCAAATTATTTGGCGGTTCTTTCGAATATAGAAAAATGAACCAGATCAAAATTTTCCTCCTTTTAATTGTTTATGCAGTTTAGTTGAATTGTCACCCTAGTTATATTAATCTTTAAATTAAAAAAACGTATAAAATTAAGAATAGAAAAGTAAAAAAAAAAACAGAGAGAGGTATTAAATGCAAGGTAGGGTGTGTGTGTAATAACACAGAGAAGCAGGTGAGGTCAAATGAGACACAACAGTTAATGCATTTAGCAGAAGAAGAAGGAGAAGAATTAAGTAGAGAAAGAGACTAAAACAAATGGAAGTTAATGGAGAAGAAGAGAGAAGAAGCAGAAGAGAAGATGAAGAAAAGGAAGTTTACTACCCTCTTCTCAACTCTCCATGTTCTGCCTTCCACAAAACTGTTCAAGCCATATTGAAATGTCTTGGTCTTGAGTCATCATCGATATCACCAGCTTCATCATCATCATCAGAAGACCCTGGAACTGAAACCGTAAGCTCTTATGTTCTTAATCTGGTCTGTTCATGTTATCTTTCTTATGGATTATCTTAGTAAATTATATAGATAATATAATCAAGTGAAATTAGCGAGCCAATCCGGGGAAAAAGTGTTTAGCTTCCCTTGAGAACTAGCCAGTGCATCACCTTGAGAATTATATAATTTAGACATTAAGCATGCAGACAAAGAAGTTAATATATATAGTCCAATAGAAAGAAGAAGTTAATTTAGGAATATACGAATTGAATCTTAATTGAATTTGATGTTAGAAGTCATAATATGTGTAGTGAAAGCCATATTTATGTATATAGGTTCAAGAAACGGGATTTATGGCGATGGTTACAAGATTGGTAAGAAGGAGACCAAGACCACCTTTCAGCTCGGGACGACCTGGTCAGATCAACTGATTATGATTAAAAACACTCTTAAGACTTATGTCTTTGTGTTTGTGTTTGTCTTCTTCGTGTTTAAACTCACTTATGGTCTAAATTTCCGTACTTCCCATCCTTTTGCTTTTCTGTGAGCGGTTTGTTTCTTTCTTTCTTTACACATGCTTTATTTATTACAAATAAAACAAAATTTGGGAGACTCTTTTGTAAAATAAATTTTCATTTTGACCTTCTAAATTGTGCGATTTACTGATCGTAGATTCACTACATATATATGATATCTTCTGTTTTTTTTTTTTATCATCTGTGTTTGTTTTTCTTCTTCTTATTGGATCTATATTTGATACAGTAAATCATTCATAAACAATATCTTTACATCCGGGTCAGCAGAACGGCAAAATGAGCTGCAAATTTTTTCGGATCACTAGAAATATTTGGTTCCGCGGTTGGTTTATGGATTTTGAATATATTAATTTTAAAAATATTATGAGCAAGCATAAGCTACTAATGTCTTGAAGAATTTTGACATAACTGATAAAACTAACATCATTCCTACTCAAATCATTCCAAACCAAACCGAATTGGATCAAAACATAATTTCAAATTCGAATATATACTAAAAGAATTCCATTCCCAACTACTAGAAGAAAGAAGAGAAATAAAATAAGGTGACTTCTTGTTGAATATTTTCAAGTCTTGGTTATTTTTATAATCTTGGAGAATATTACAAAGTCTTTAGTATGATTTATTATATCTTTTGTAGTTCTCATATTTTCATGCAAAAACAAACATGAGTACATGGCTACCTTTTTTGGTGTAAATCAGACAAATTTGGAATGGTTTGTTCTTTCAGATAATCACCGAATTGGGTAACCTTTGATTTAATGTATTAATTTTTCCCTCAACACAAAATTAATGTATAAATTGAGCTGACACAAGAAAACCGGGCCAAAATGCAAGTAGTTGCCGCAAACCAATATAGCCCGCTTGAACACAAGTGGCTGGCAAATACGAACGAGTCGAAACATTGAGCCCGAACATCCATTTTTGTCATTTCATTCCTCATATATACAAGAAGAAGAAAGAAGCCTAGAGACCATCAGACCAAGGTCCTACAAAATTATCAGACCTTTGTTTTTTCTTTTCTTATTTTATCCTATACTATAAATCTTTATTTCTTTGCTCCCACCTTATCCTTTTCTTCTGTGTTGACTGCTACATCAAACTGCTTCTGCAACTACCCTGGGCTCAAGGTGCTTCATTTGTGATCATCATCGGCGTCTTCTTCGTTATCTCTTATAACGTCAATAACCGTAGCATTGCAGAAGAAACATCTCTGACAATTGAGAAGATGTCTAGTTATGCAGCCATAACATGATCGATGTGAACACGGAACAATCATCGCATTAGCATCACCCGCGTAGCAGATACAGCAAGTGTTATCTTCTAAATCTGTCGTGTCTTTGTAGAACAATTCTTCGACTCTTGCAGGTTCTTGTGATGAGGTTCGGTTTACGAGGTGGTTCAAGAAACTCTGAAGCTGTCCGAGTTTCTTCACATACGCATCATCCCCGCTTACACAACCGTCCTGTAAATATTTTTATAAAGCTGTGTTGGTAACAGAAGCAAACAAGGTAAAAATAGATATAAGAGATTACTTACGTACCCAGTTATATTCCAAGAGGTATTGAAATCCGCAATAGACTGTATCGGGACAGTCCATGCTTGCGAAAAGACCAATTACGTCATGTTGTTGCTTCTGTTTTGAGTCCTCACTAGCCTCCAAGAGATTCAAGATTATACCAACCAAAGGCGCTAATAAGATCCCTCGGCTAATTTTCTCTGAAGGTGGTTGTCCTTGCCGTCTAAGTGACCTGGCCCAAGAAAAAAGTTAGTTAAACTGAGCCATATTTCAACCGTTTTAGACCTGTCTGACACATTTTAATGAACTTACAGATCAAAGAACTCGTCATCTACTGCTGAGGTCATGTGATTCAAGATGAAAAGGACCAACTCAGTGAGCCTACGAAGATTTGTGTCCGTCCCAGCAAGAAATGCTTGTGGTATTGCATAAGTGCAGAACTCTAAGACTCTTGCGAGATTGCTTGAAAGCTCAAATATCACACAGCATTTCCTTTGCTGAAACTCCATTACCTGCACAAAGACAAAGATATAACAAAAACGGTAAACTTGATCGATAAAAAGAATCCAATTTTATTTTTGTCTGACCTGATATTTTTCTTGCATGTCTCGCACCGAGACAGAAAATTCGGTGATGGTCCAGCTCAGAGTGTTGAATAGCCGGTTAAGAAAAGTAGAGAGTAGTTCACCATCATTGATACACGCATCTCGTAGAAGAGCCTAAACCAAAAAAAAAAAAAAATCAAAATCTAATTTGTAGACTGAGGATCACACAGGAACGTTGTTAAATCAATCAAACCAACCTGGAAGACAGTAGATGAAAAAGAAGTCTCCCCGTTCTTCAAAGAGCTAAACCCGGAACCTTTGCAAAGACGAAGAAATATATTTGTGACAGGGATCCAAGATCTGTTGTCAAACGCTGACAATAGAGCTGCAGGCATGTGCCGAGTAGCTGCCTCGTTGTTCTCAAAGGCTTCTAAGTACTCTTTGTACTGTACCAAGACGGATATTGATTGGAGAAGTAGATCTCTAAGATCTGTGTTCGATATCCTCGAATCGTTGAAGTGTGTAACTACGAAAGTGATCTGAAAACCCAAGAATTCGCAATGACTATGTTAGAGCCGTTGTGTACTGACCTAAAGCTAATAAACTAAACTCAGCCACGATGAATAATAAAAAGACAGAAAAAAAGGTGACAAGAGGTTTAGGCATACAAATGATGATAGTCCTTGTTTGATGAATGTTGTTGATGGAACAAACGGAGGATCACTTTTGCGAAGCACATGGAAACAATCTACCTGAAGAAAAAATATCAAAAGAGACTGTAAACTTACCGATTTCGCTGACAAACAGAGATAACGCAAAGTTCTAGAAACATCTCAAAGTGGAGGCCTTGATCAAAGAGAAATTGAAACATGTTCATTGCTACCAAGAAATACTCAAAATGAACAAAAGCTATTTACCAAAGATTCGAGGTAGAACTCTGGAATATAAACAAACACAGAATCCATTTTGCTGAGAATCAGAAGTAACTGTACAACCCACATGCACAATGCATACATTCCCCTTTGCTTCCACCGAGAGAACAATGAGATGCGAAACCTATAAAAAGTGACTCAGAATGAGGAAAGGCGAAAACATTGAGATATAGCCATTGTAACATTGCCAAACATAATTTGATTAAAACCTCTTAATCACTACACTCTGTACCGTAATCCAAGAGTTGAGCGAAACTTACCATGTGGAATGTCGAACACACTCCATCACTTCTTCCTTGTAGTTCTTCCGAGCTTCCTTCAAGCGCTTTAATTGGTCGCTACAGGCCCGTTCTCTTATCTGTTTATCCGTTTCTTCAAGAAGTGATATTGATTGCGATTGGTGAGACATGTAATATGATGCCTAAGAAAAATGACAACCTATCAGCATTTCAAGCATATTCGGGTTGCAGCATGTAACAAGAGGGAAAACTAAACTTACCTGCTTAAAATTTGGAGCGACAGCAATATGGTATAATAGCAATAGAGCATCCAATAGTTCTTCTTCGCTTAGTATAGCCGATGATATTCTACTCTCTTGTAGTGCAGCTCTCATAAATCTTACTGGACGATAACCAAAGTCAGGGTCAGACTGATTACTTGTGCTAGGCTTATCCTCTATTTCTTCACTGAAACTTCCAGCACTACATTCTGCAGCAACATGAGAAGATCTCTCAGGAATTGAGCTGCATTGACCACGAGAACTTTTCGCAGTATTTTTTCCTCGATCTTTCGAGGATTTCGTAAGATCAGTATCATAGGCTAAGCAACAGCAAGGCTTCTGTTCAGTTGCGTGAGTTACTCTATTCTGTTCATCATCCATACAACCTTCTTCCCACCGCATTATTTCTTCTTCTTGATCATCTGTGGGGTAGGACTTCGATATATGACTAAACAACCCGCCAAGCCTAGTGATGTCAGCTCGGTGTGGATCATTTTTAAGAAACAAACTCAATGGGAACTTCTGTTGACCACCTCTGTGAAGAAAACCAACATTGTGACGGACAGCTTCACTACTCTTCAGCATTTCGAAACCTTCTGACAAAAAATGAAGTATGACAGAGAACAGAGAGACAAGAACTGAATTGCGTGTAACTCCAGGAGGGGCCAGATTCCTGTCTGCGCCTCTGTTTTTTAGTAAAAGGTTCTGCAGAAATCCCCTGAACGCTGAACCAGGAAGCTGGGGAGGCGATACGGGTGGTATAAATTGTATGACCAAGAGACACAGGTTCCTCTGCTTCTCCTCAATCTTAATTCCAATAAAGAAAACGTCAATTAGTGCTGTTCAAGAAAACTATATCCAGAGCAAAGCCTTGCCCACTATTTTTTATAAGAAAAGAAAGTCAGTCAACAAGATTGAATCATACCTTGTTAATGGCTTCTGAGAGAGCAGAGATCGTAAATCCCATGCTACTCTCGTAGGATATATCTTCAGAGGATCCAGGCCACCAAACAACAGGCATTAATTGCTGTAAGTCATGCTTGTTGGAACTCCTGCATGACAAGAAACCTTCGAACACAAACTCGAAATGCAAAGATCTCCACCATTGTACCATCAATTCTTCCCGTCTTAACAAATGACAAGCCAGCGCAAGATAGGGATAAGGTCCTGAGTATGGACATTCGGTTAGAATCAGCGTCGCTGTTTTGCAGTCGAAAGCAAGAGCGTTTACTACATGCTCAAAGATCGAATGAGATCGTGGGGAGTCAAGAAGTACATCAAGAACTTTGTCTAAACTTGAACAATCGTGCGGCGCTTGAGTTCGAAAAACCTCCAAGAGGAATGACAGAAATGCACCCCGTCCTAAGTACTCAGGCAACAAAGGGTCTTGCTCAAGTATATAAAAGAACTCATCGCATATGGCAAGGGAAACAGGGGAGAAGAGCTCTTCAACGGCGGCAAACCTCCTGAGTCTACTTAATGTATCTGCCAACGAACGATCCGGCCTATCCAGCAATCTTGAGAAGCATCGCAGTAGCTCTGTTGCAAAAGAACTTCGAGGTGGAGCTTCTTGAAGAGGTTGATAACCTTCTACCGGGTACTTAAACGGGTAGGCACCAAAATTTAACTCGCATCGCTCACCTTGGGAGAGAGAAAAAGCAGGGTAATAGCCGAATCCAGGTCCAAGTTTTCTGATTCCAGAAAATGCAACCCCAAGGGAGATACCATTCCTGTAGAAAGATATCTCATCACCATTCAAATCGATGCAGCAGCCGATGACATCACCAGCTACCCATGATTGCCCATAAGGTTCAGATTCCTTGTTCCATTTGCTTACCCTTCGACCATCAAAAGCATATGAATCATCAGCATCACCCACACCTTTCTGGTCTGTGAAAGGACAAGCAATGGTTGCCCAACCAAGTTGTTGTATTCCTGAGGTCTCTAAAGCGACTTCATACATCCATTTTCCTTTCCAGATACAAGCGTTAGCCCTGGCGCTGCTGAAGAGCGCTAAGCTCTCCAATACAAGAGGTGGCTTCACAATCCTGATATCACCACATATGCTATACTCTTCGAGGCCAACAACAGGAGGTCCAACACCGTGATTAACTACAGAGATTCCTTCTCTCTGACATCCTGAAGCATCTAACTGGCAATGAAGCTTGGAGAAATGATTCTTGATTATGGCTCGAATCAAGCTACTGTCTACTTTGCCATCCAATGGACCAATTGCCTTTTCTGCTAGACCAAATATGAATTCGATAGTCCGTTCTAGAGGCCGGTGAACAGAATAATCAAAATGTGGAACAATACGAGTTTTTGACGAGTTCTCCTTTGCATCTTCACCATTCAGTAAAACGGCTAAACCAGAAGACATCATACCAACCCGTAGGCTGTCTTCAGCCATATAACATTGACAGGCTTTAAAACGCTGTGACGACTCTGCGCAAAGATTCTTAAATGATTCTCAATAGCCTTAACTCAAACGCTCTTCAACAAAACCAATTGCCCAGAAGCACAGTCTGAAAATCCAAATTTTATAACAAGAGCTCATCAGACAAAAGTAGCATAAAAGTTTCTAAATTAATCAGAAGTTTCGAAGAAGTGAAATAAATACTTGAAAGCTTTCAACTTTCCTTTTTTTTTCACCATATATGGTGTACGAACAGCGATTTACAACAAACTATACAGACAAAACATAAAGCTATTCAATTTGAACAAATTCGAGAAACACCGTCTGCTTCCAAATAACTAAAACGAATATAACAACAGAAACAGAACAGAAAATTCCAAACTCACCGGAGAAATTGACATCTAAAGCCGATTCCAAACGATTAACCCAAAATTAGAACCCACGGAAGCTGTCGCGAAATGAATCCTGAAGACTCTGAACCAAAGCAAAGACGGCGGGGGACTCGTGCTAGGGTTTTTTTAATTGCTATTCATAAATAAAGGAGAAGACTTTTATTTTCTTTCTTCTGGAAGAGAGAGAGATTCTGTGCCCAAATTTTTGGGGAATAGAGAGAGAGAAGATGGAAGAAGAAAGGGGAGAGAGAGAGGAAAGCGTCACAGGAACAGTGCGAAGGAATCAGAGACCGGAGGCTAACACCGAACGAGCCAATGGATCGAGTGGCCTGTGGGCCTTCGACTGACACGTGTCGGTGTAATTGACGTGGCTGATGACGTATCCGGATCGACGGTCCGTCTTCTCGGGGTTGTTTTTTTTTTCTCTTTGTGTTTGTGATTTTGATCGCTGTAACTTTGTAAACGACAGGAGGAAAGTTTACGATGTGGACACTCTTACGTTTATTTGGACACGTGTCATGGTAGATGTTACGTGTTCATAATTAAATACAAAAATTGCGAAAAGGTAAACACTAATAATGGTATTTTTTTTGACGCTGATGATATATTCTTTTTTTTTTCTATAATATTTTCTTATTTTTAAGTCTATACTCTTTATAACAAAAGAGGAATACCATAAAATAACCCACTTTCATTTTTTTTACAAAAATAGCATACTAGGATGAAAATAACAATAATAGCACATTTTAATTATTTTTAAATGTATTACACTAATGAATTTAGGTTCACAAATCATTAATTAGAGTTTAGATTTTAGGGTTTAGAGTTACAAGATTGAGAAGAAACAAATAAGAAGTAAGGGTATAATAGTCTTTTTTTTAGTTAATGCTATTTTTTTATTTTTAAATTGGTGTGCTATTTTTGTGACAAAAACATGAAAGTGTGCTATTTTGAGAATTGCCCTTATACAAACATAATATTATATTTAGATAACCAACTAAATACTAGTATTTCATAAATTCATACTGTTATTTTCTTAATAATTTCACTTTACCTCTCGTATCTGTAGTTAATTAACATGTACATAATTATAGTCTTGTACATAATTATGTAAGACAGAGGAATCAATAACAATTTCTACATCAAAACCCACACACACATATATACCCAGCTATATATATATATACTGTTATTGTTATTATTATTATTACTTTGAACATTCCTCATCCATTATGGAAAGAAGAATGTTTATTATGTACTCACGATAAGTCGATAACTATTCAAGTGATGTAAAGAGTAAAGACGATGGAATTGGATGGAAGGGGACGGGGCCATCGTTGACAAGTCACTGGAGCTTTTGCCAACTTCCGATGGACACACGACTATGTCCACTTGAGAGTATACACTGATCATTAAATATTCACTCGCTCTAGTCACACCACGTGGCAAGCAGTGAGGCCACTGTCGGATAGTGGCTGGTAGTATTGTCCACGAGTTCCACGTTGGTTAATAGAGCTACTTCACCGGCTGCTGCCTTTGTTGATCAGAAAATGACCCGAAACGTTGTCGTGTTGGCGGTGACAAAACGGTACGTTTAGTACTGTAATGCAATAATAATTGAAAAAAACTTTCACATACCCTCAATATGCCGAACGTCTTAATATATTAGTAGGAGTATACTATACTTACTAGTATTATTCTAGAAAGAAGAAAACGGAAGTGACCGCTTCCTTCTTCTCTCCCTCCCTCTTCCTGCCTTAAGTAACCACTTTGTTCGACAACTTCTCTCCGGTCGGCGGCCGTACTCTTATTTCCCTTATCTGTTTATAGTTATAGATCTTATGGTAAACTCGGGGTACAGCTACACGGAAACTTTCATGCCGGCTCTGCATACACGAAAGTTTGGTCTCCGCGTTTAGATACACAAAACTTTGTTCGCAGTTTTTAACCACACACAATCTTTATTTCTGGGTTAAACACCATAATCGTGAAATCTTCTCCTTAACCGAGTTTAAATCGAAATTTAACCACATGCCCAATTGAAATCAGGTTCAGAACCAATAATTTGAGTGATTAACCGTATTGAAACAAATAAACCAAAATAATCTCCTTAACCTAATTTTTAACCAATAAACCCAAAAAAAAAAAACCAAACCGAAAAAAAAAACTTAAACCTGTCTCTTCTCTCTCCCCAAATCAAAAAATCATCGTGAGAAAAGAAAAAAAATGAGGATCAATTTTGTCCCTGTACTTATCTTCTTCAACCTATCCTCATTTTTTTTTTCTCACGATGATTTTTTATTTGGGGAGAGAGAAGAGACGGGTTTAAGTTGTTTTTTTTTCGGTTTGGTTTTTTTTTTTGGTTTATTGGTTAAAAATTAGGTTAAGGAAATTATTTTGGTTTATTTGTTTCAATACGTTTAATCACTCAAATTATTGGTTCTGAACCTGATTTCAATTGGGCATGTGGTTAAATTTCGATTTAAACTCGGTTAAGGAGAATATTTCACGATTATGGTGTTTAACCCAGAAATAAAGATTGTGTGTGGTTAAAAACTGCGAACAAAGTTTTGTGTATCTAAACGCGGAGACCAAACTTTCGTGTATGCAGAGCCGGCATGAAAGTTTCCGTGTAGCTGTACCCCGAGTTGCAAATAAAATCATTGAATGATGATCATCATGTTGTTTATTTCGATGATTCATTTTCAATATTTTCTTTTTTGTCTTTCTCTCTATGACAGTTTAATTCCGGCCAAATTCTAGTGCTTATCCGATCGGAAATGTGTCGGCCTCCTTCCGTTGAAGTATTCTTCACACGGTTTTTGTCGGTTCATGTTCGAACCGTTTCGTTCACTTCATCACCACCAGATCTCGAATGTTTATGAATTTTGCTTTTCTGAATTGGAAAAGAGGTTTCATAACTGGTTTTGGGATCCATGAATAATCAATATGACCATCATAGATGGAGTGATGGATCTATTATGGACAACAATGGAGAAGATGATGCACCCTTTAGATTACCACCGGATGGAACAAAGTTTGGAATGGTCAAAGTCAGAATTTATTCCATTGACATTGATACGGAAGAATTGGTATCATTTTGTCTACACTTCAGAATTTTCAACAAAAGCAATGAGTTTTGTAATGCGATGTGCGATTAAAAGTCTTGATGAAGAAAGGAAGACTGAGCACAATATTCGCATAAGAAGATTGGTTACTAGCAAGGAATGTAACGGAGTCAAATTCCGTTTGCGAGTAAAGCTTCAACACAAAGCATCGTTAATTCACTTGTTTGTTTAACTATTTTCAATATATGGCGCATATATCTGTTTATGTAATATTTTGCTTTTGTAACTGTAATGACTTTGTATATTTCGATTTGATATTAATAAATGAGATTAGACGGCAAAAAAAATAATATATAGATTAGTAGGAGGATATTAGAAATGCCGTAAACTAAACTCTATAGGGAAGAGGCAGGTATGATATGCCTACGGCCGCCTCCTCCTCCTCCAAAGCCGACGAACCGCCGCGAACAAGCAATGGGCCTCCACGATCACCATCGTCGTTTTCCTCGTTACCAAACAACATTGTTTGGAACTGCTTCGCCCGCGTCCCTAGACGCAATCATCCAATTTTCTCTTGCGTCTCTAAGACTCCCGGTGTGGAGAATCGCGTGATATGGTCCCACCATGTGGGTGGCCCGCCAGTCCCCAACCGTGGCCCATGGGACTAGTCGACCGTAAGATATTCGTGTTTGGAGATAATGTTAATAAGTGCGTGTTAGACATTAATGTGGCGTTCAATAATTGTGTGAGTTTTGGATTATTGTTCTCTCACGTTAGGCATAAGGTAGAGAAGGTCGTTAAGGGGTTGAAGCTCCCCTCTGCGGTAAGCGGATCGCAATGGCAGGATTATACGGAAATCTTGCAATGTTGTGCGAAGATACCAAATGCACAAAAAAGGAGATCTGGTTTGCAATGATCTCTTTGAGTAGGAGGAAGTAGAGGTATGTATGGGATGGTCGAGTGGCGCGAAATTGCGGTGTTTGTCATGTTTAGGTTTTTCTTAATTCTCAATAAAAGTGAATGTATGGGCCGGTAAGGATGAACATCGGTCGATCATTATGCATGGTTCTACATTTGGCATTGTCTGTCTTTTCTTGTAATGATACTTTATAGGTTTCCTGCCACATACAAGACTGGATCGCAAGGTTATAAGCCATCTATTTGGTTTACATTTCTAAAATCTTTAGTAATCTTTAAAATCAATATGGTTTGCTTTGTTGTTTCTTTGCTTGTAGGTTTGCTGCCACATACAAGATGGTTTGATCGATATGTTCGGGGCTTACTTGTGTTCGAGGAGTATTAATCTCTCTACAAAATTGCAATGTCTGATTACAATGGAAAGTTGGTATGAGGAGGCCTTCTTGGCAAGAAAAGAGGTAAAAAGAGATTCAGTGTACATATATATTGATCACGTTGGATAGGAGTTGAGTAGAGATTATAGGGAAGGTTGAGTAGATTGATTCTGTACTTTCCGTTCCCTATGACTATATAACGTATCCGTTGTCTAGGCAGTACTGATTAATAATAGGGCGGATTGCAAAAGTAATGTTAACCAAATATGCATAAATAACTTTTATTAGCACATTTATGTATTATTAATTTTTATTGGCAACAATAATTTTGAGTTGACAAACATATTTTTTAGGGCTACTAAAACTTTGGTAGAACTGATGGATATATATATATTATATATATATATATAATACATACAAATAATATTTGATCATGTGGTGGGATGGGTTAAAGTTGATAGTTTTGAGATTTCGATTGTTTAATCAAAACATGAAAAATATATGTGTTATTCAGTTCTTTGTAAAATGGGTTAGAGCATACTTTAAAATAAATATTAAATCCAAACCCTTCAAGTAAGCTTTGTTACAAGTCATAATCTAAACCCTAAATGCTTAATCTGTAAACAATATATTCTTAATCCACTCCGGTGACTAAACCCCTTGTAAAAATTAGAAGATCCATATACAGACTAGTATACATTAAATGATCCATAAAGAACATCTAGCTAGTAGGATAATCTAAACCCTAAATTGGAATGAGATGAATAAAAAAACTACTTAATGAGATGATAATAGCGCTGTAGCACTAATCCCTAATATAAGATTAGTGAATCTAAATGATTAATATTTTGTAGGCAATCCATAAAATACATGTAACAAGGAAAATAAATTAAATTAGCATTTGAAAGAAAAATGATGAGAAAATATAAATGTGATAGCCTTTGAAAATTACATAAAAGAAAATGTTTTTTATAAAAAAAGTCTGTAAACATTATAAATTTATAAGCACCGCTTGCATACGGAACAAATGGGATCACTATATTTGCCTATCTAGCTAGAAGACTCGAAATAAGGAAAAATGTAATGTTTATTGCAGCTAATCAGTGGTAGAATTGAACAGCTAAACGAGGTTCCCATATGTTTAGAGCTAGCGTTTCAAGGTTCTTACAAAAGTTATAGTTTCTGTTTTTCAGTCGAGTATCTCTAAGAAACTGAATTTGCTTATACGAGCCGTACCTGGGACTCAACTAGTTAGAGATAAGTTATCCAAAAAAAATTATTTAGAGATAAATGTTTAATTACGAAGAGTTGGATAAACAATTATAATGAATCCGATTGAAATCTAAAGAGTTTTAAAATACAAACAACACAATCATAATTTAGCCTTTTTGATTCTTATTCAGGATTTAACTATCATTGAGTGCACAACACACAGTTGCGTTGTGATGACCTTGGTACACTCTCACTTCTATTCCCGCTTCCATTGACCACAATCTAGCCGTCATGTCCGATGATGCTGTGCATATTACAGAATCAAAACCAGTTCAAATACTCTTGTTAAGTCTCGCACTTAGTTTTCAAGTGGATAGAAATAAGTACCTGTTACAAGAAATGCTGCATCCACTGAGAAGGCGCAGTCCCAAACCCATCGTTGATGTCCTGTCAAATAAGATTGATGATTTTGAACTGGAGAACGAATCACTAGGCTGAAAAGCATGGAGACCATACCTGTTAAGACTTTCTCTAGCTCGAAATTGTCGACGTTCCAGATCTTGACAGTTTTATCAGAAGACGCGGTCGCTAAATATCTGATTAACAAATGTATACGTAAGAGCTTCCAATGCAAGGGCCGGAGAAGACTAAAAAAACGTTTTAAGAAAACAACTAAGAAAGACATTACTTGTTTTGAGGAGATAGGAGACATTTAAGGATGTGGCTATCATGTGCTTGTAGCTTATGAATGGGCTCAAACTCGGACATCATCATCTGAAAAAGAAAGAATTATTTTATTAAATGGCAATGCAACTCGTTCCCTCCGGTTCGATCACCACTGGAAACAAATACACACTTTGTTTAAAGATGTATATGAGAAGAAGAATACCTGATTTCCACGCAACAAGCGCCATATGTAACATGTGCCACGGTCGTTAGCAGCAACCACCATTTTCCCATCACCCCTAACCGATAAAGATCGTATAGCTGTACCAGGTTCTGGTACCTATAGTTTACACACCCGAGTGGTATATATCTTAATGGACTTTCATAAATGTAATGTGACTATAGGATAAAGATATGTACCAGTTCACAGGTACACAAATTCATTCTGGTATCCCATATACGTATACATCCGTTTTGGTCTCCAGATATCAATTCAATCTATACACACACAAAAAGAAAAAAAGAAAGACCAATCAGATAGTGATAACACACATAACTCTTTTCAACAAGAGCAACACAAGAACTTTCGTTTACAATTAATATACATATTGCCACAACACGAACACTAACATATGACTTGGCTAGAGTTGATGTACCTGATTTGGGTGTAAAACAACTGTGTTGATTGGTGAAACACTTTGATACGAGTGATACGCCTTTAGGCAATTCATTTCGTAAATCTCCTCTCTATCGGGAGCCCTGTATCTCGGTTTAGGACATAACAACGGGTTGCTAAGAGCATGTCCTTATCGTTTTCTTAAATGAATGAATCTATTTACATTGATTTCATCTGAAAGAATTAATGGTGTACCTCAAGTCCCAGATCCTAACTGTGCCATCCTCGGATCCTGAATACAGCAAATTTCCATCAGAATAAAATCCAACGGCCATGACATTGCTGGTGTGCGAAACAAAGGTCCTCACCTGATGCGCATGCAAGACTCCATCAAGATCATTTTACAAGAAAACAAAAACCACATTGAAAAGAAAATAAAGGATATTTACATGCCCACGACTGTAATTGATATCAAAGAGTCGTATGTAAGGATTGCAAGCTGCTGCTAGATGGCGCTTATCAGGGCTTATCTCGAGCCTATTTACATGCTGAGGCTTGTCTCGGTTTTCCACAGGCTGGACCTCTCTTTCAGGCTAAATGAAAATGTTTCAAATAAAATGAAAATGTTTCAAATGAAATGAATATGTTTCAAATAAAATGAAAAGTTAAAAAAAAATCATCAGTGATCAAGAGATATATATATATAGAGAGAGAGAGAGAGAGAGAGAGTCAGAGAGAGACCAAAGCAGGACAGTAGATGGTACGGTAACAGCGAGTGGTTTGGGCATCCCAGAATCGGATCGTACGATCATAGCTAGCAGTTGCGAGAATCACGGAATACTGACTCATTCTCGAATTTATCAAAATAATCAAACACTAATTTTGCTAAAACAATTTTTTCCCAATGATCAATAGAAGATTAGGATCCTAACAAGAATCTTTGAACTAGGGTTTTCCCGATTGTAGACGAAAACAAGAAAACCAAAAGAAATTGTTTTTTTGTTGAAAGAACTGAGCTACTCTTTTATTAAAAAAGAAAAAGAAGAAATTACAAAATTTTGTCAAGTGTGATTTATATGCTAGATTTTAACATTTTCTATATAATAATTGGAAAGTATAAAAAGACATTTCACATTAACAGTGTGAAAATCTTATCATTTAGAATGTCATCACAAAATCTATCTAATCGTTGAGGTGTCCATGATAATTTCAAGGCAAATATATCCAACAAATCCTTTAAAGGAAATGAAATCTTAGAAAAAATTACTTCAAATGCTATATTTTTAAAAATCGCCTAACTAATATTTTTTTTCCAGATTTCAGAAAGGAAAAGTGCTTATTTCTATGTATATTTCTTTTAATTACCTCGCTAATATCTTTTACTTTATAGTTATAGAGAGCTGTCCAATTAATTTGGTACAATCAAACAAAACCAAAATAGATAATATGGTCAAAGGAGTCTTTCCTCGTAGAAATGGAGCAAACTATACCTGTATAACATCTTTTACATAGAAAAATAAAATTATTATAAACAAGTCAATACAAACACACCTAAACGAATACTTGTAAACATATATATTATTCTCTCAGACATGAAATAATCTTCCCACCTACTATATTTTCTTTGTGTTTGTAAAGGAATTTCTTCTTGTGTTGACTCTATCTATTAGTCATGTGGCAGAGTCTAGTGGGAGCAAGCAAGAGCACAAGAAGCGAATATGCTACTACTGCTGACAAGCAATGCAATCTGACAATCAAACCAACCGATAAATTAGGAATGTTTGTGCTCTTGGCTCTTGCCTATAGGATTCAGCCGGGAGGCTTCAGTGGCTGGAAGTGGAACTATATGAACAAAACACACGTACAAGAAGCACATGACAAACGCAGCACATTCATTATCTTGTAAATATGCTCTTTATTGAATACAGAAATCACATTATGTAAACCAACTCATGTAAATGTCCATTACAATAGACTCACAAAGTATCAAACATGAGAATAAATAATTAATAGCTCAATCTATTCTCTTTAATCTGAAAGAGAGAGACAATTCTCCAACATATAGCCACGAGGGATACTTTCCAGAAACTGAGACGCTTCAGGAGTCCCATGAACCCCTACTTCACTCCTTTCCAAAGCGATCATTCTACACCAAATCTCCATCGTTTCACCACTATCACCACCAAGTTCTGTCCACAAAAACGCCAACTTTCCATAATATTCCGCCATGCCAACGGATCGAACCTTGTTGAGATGGTTCAAACCATTAACCGGTCTCCATTGCCTAAGCTCGGAGTCATACCACATCAACCCGAATCTAGCGTAATAAATGTAGAGCACATTGTCTATCACACAAGCACTCGCTCTCCACCATTTATCCTTGGGCAACTCAAAAATCCCGCAAGAACCATCTCTGGTATCGTAGCAATTAACGTGGAAACGTCTGGGGACGAAGTAATTGGATAACGGTAACGTACAAATCTTCTTGTCTAATGACACAGTTTCACGCGAACTATACATGAGTCTCTCAGGATCCGGAGCCATTTCCCAAGTTTGTGTCTTTAGGTCAAATGAATCCACATGTATCTCATTGTCTGGATACAATCCGATCGTATAGATCTTACTCCCGACTAACCCCACGATTTGGGTCAATCGATCCACTTTCGAACTGGGTCCTCGACGAAACTTCCCGGTTCTTGAATCAAAGATCTTCATGCATGACGAGGACAACAATGATCCGCAGATGAAGAAAATCTCTGGCCCAAACGCGACGATGGAGGGGAAGCTCTCGTATTGACAAGAAAACACGAGATCGACAGAGACGAACTGCTCCCTCTTCATTGTTCTCTGCTCTCCGGAGAGTAAACCATTTGTGGTTGTTGCAATTGGCAATGTCAGTGAAGCAGATGTAGAGCGAATCTTTGCCGAGGCAAGACCGGATCTTCTGAATCTCCGGTGAACGAACGAGACGACGGAAGTTCTTGGAGACGCATGAGAGGATTGGGTAAGAGCGTTTGGGCACACGGGCAAAGATGTTCCATTGGATGTCGACCGGCAGTGAGGAAAAAGATGACGTCGACATTGGTTGCTAGAGGTTTTTTTTTTGTCAGTAGCTCGTCGTTGCCGTTGGAGGCAGTGAATGAAGACATTATATTATATTTGGTTGATGACTATTTAGGGAAGTTTGAACCATATTAAGACGGTTTTATCCTCTGTAGGGCGAAAATTAGGAATTTTGTATCAAATAAACAAATAAAGGAAGAATTATGGGAAAAAAATCCAAAGGTGTATATCTGTTTTAACTTGAATATATCATGCATACTTAAAATGACAAATAATAACCAAACTCTACACTTGTTTTCCCAAACTTATACGTACAAGGTTGTTTGTTCTAGTAGACAGAAAACTAGTGTTATCTATCAAAAATATACATCTACACTTCTCTCTCTCTCTCTCTTATACAGTTGGATTAGCTATTGTACTTGGGTGCTTGATGTGCAAATGTTTTAGCTGGCAGATTCAATTGTAAATACCAATAGACATTAGTATAAATTGCTTGGTTTTAGTATTCGTGCCATCAATATTTGTTCTAAACGATTTATTTGTGAAGTTTGTAGCAGATTGGTCTCAATATTACACGCAATTTCTTAGACTTGAGCATGACCTTAAGACATCAAACAAGTAAGCCTGACAGATAAATATATATATATATATATATACAACTAACAATGTGTTAATTTTAAAACATTGTTAAGCGTGTGGACTGGTGAGTGACTTTTGCGGGTCAGCAGTATCACTGACATGTATTTTCTGGTTCTTAACTTTAAATATATAGGATCTATTTTTCTAAAATAGAAATCTAATAAACATACCAAAAAACTTGAAATTAAAGCAGATCCTATATATTTAAATATATCCAACAAATCCTTCAAGGCAAATATATCCAAAAAATCATTAACAGTGTGAAAATCTTATCATTTAGAATGTCATCACAAAATCTATCTAATCGTTGAGGTGGACATCATAAATTCAAGGCAAATATATCCAACAAATCTTTAAACGGGAAGGAAATCTTTAAAAAAATTACTTCAAATGCTATATTTTAAAAATTTACCTAACTAATATTTTTCTTTCCAGATTTCCTAAAGGAAAACCTCTTATTTCTATGTCTTTTTTTGTCACAATATTTTTAAGTCTATTTCTTTTAATTTACCTAACTATAATATTTTTTACTTTATAGTTATAGAGAGAGAGCTGCCCAATTTGGTAAAATCAAACAAAACCAAAATAGATAATATGGTAAAAGGAGTCTTTCCTCGAAGAAATGGAGCAAAGTAGCAAACTATACCTGTATAACATCTTTTAGACAGAAAAATTAAATCTATTAATATATAAAAGTTGAAGCTATAGTGCTCTAAAGGTGTCCACATAGGATTTTAATTTTAAAATAACCAATAGTATCATTCTACATCAACATTTAAATTGAAGAAAGTTTCTAAATTTTAGAATTGTATTGTTAATAGAAAAATCCATAAGATAAGGAAATTATCTATAAATTTATATTAAAGAAAAAGTTAACTTAATATTAGACTAAGAAACTTTCTAATTTAAAATATAAGATAATGATATTATCTATAAATTTTTATTGAATAAAAAATCAACTTAATATTAGATTAGGAAATTTTTTAATTTAAAATAATTATCTCATTTGTATAATTAGAATAAACTTAATAAAAACTACATATAAGAATATTAAAAACAAATAGAGAAAATAAGAAATATATTTACAAAGTTCTATTAATAAAAATTTAACTTAATATTATACTACAAAATTTCATAATTTAATATAATTTTCTCAATTACATAATTCACCATATATCACTTAGAATAAGTATTGTTGGCCAAAAAATATAGATGAAATAATAATTAAACAATTTATGTATAGGTTTGTTTCTTATTTAGATAATGATTTTAGTTAAATCTTATACTAATAAGATTGACATTATATACCTTTTAAATTTACTAATTTAGCCAATTAAATAGTATACTAATAATTGTCATAATATACTTTTAGTTAAAAGTATATAATGACAACTTATTAGTATAATATTTAAATAACCAGCTAAATATTCCAAATTATCATGTTAAGGTAATTGTATTTTTTTATAATTTTTTTAGTTATTAGAAAAAGTTTTTAAATCCTGAACAACTATTATAAAAATGAAAGATTATAATGAAAGATTATTAAAAAAAAATCATTAATTGATATGGAATTGTAATTGTGAAAAGAAAATCTATATCTCGGATATATAAAATTTTATATTCCTAGAGTTTTAATTGATTTTCATTTTTTAATATTTAGATGTAAATATCATATATTTAACCTTTTAGTATTTGAATATAATGAATATGAGATTATGTTAAAAATATATATATTTTCATCGCTTTATTATTATTTAATAAATTGGTATATATTAGATTATGCAGTATTGTAATTAATTGTGAAACTAATAAAAAAACATTGTTCATGCGCTTCACTTACTTTTCAAATGATTATAAAACTGATTTAGTTATCGCTTTCTTCATTTAATATTAGATTAAATATAATAATTCAATTCCAAATATTTAGTTACTGTTTTTTGTTAATCTTTAATATTTTTCGATTTATTACAAAAATAAAAAAACACACCTATTGATAACTTAACATAACAAGTTATAAGACAAGTATAATTACGAATCTTATGACTAGAATTGAGTAAGCTAATGATAGTTTTAACATTTGAATTAGAGCCACTTAACAAAAAAAAAACATATTAAGTTTATGATATTTATTAAGAGATTTGATGAAGTAAAATAAAAAGAGTACCTTTAGAGCTTTAGAGAAAAAAATTTGATGTGATATACAAAATCATTGGACCATGTTTTGGAGTGTTTGCATTTAGTTTAATCGTTATATGATGTATTAATAATTATCATTAACTTCTTAAATTTAAAGTTTATCAACATGATTGAATTTATTTTAGAAATTGAAAATTTTCTATAAAGCTAAAATATTAAATTGCATTATTCTATTTAAAATTATGTCGGTTTTGTTAAAACACTTTGAGACTATAAAATTAGTTAAATATTGAGAATTATATATATTTTGATGTGAGTATAAAACTATATTTCTTTTCGTAGTTTTTAAAAAAATATATATAGTTAAAAAGGTTTCAAATAAGAAAAAAAAATATTTTTAAATGGCACTTGTGTATTTTAGATAGATTTGAGAGGTTAAAATATTCTCCACAGAGCTTAAAGAGTTGTCATTCATTCGTCGCCAGTTCACTTCCTTTTCTTTGTCTTTTATCCCGAGATCGTATATCTCGTTTGTTCATTCCTTAGCTAAGCTTGCTTGTAGGGTCCCGGTTTCCTTTTCTTTTTTGGGTTCTTCTATTCCGATGTGGATTTCCGCATCAGCACAAGCTTGAGCAATAGATGAGCCTTTTTGTTGCCAAAAAAAAATGTTTGACTCGAGTCTAATATCCAAAGATTTTATAAGATGAAATATATACGTTGAAAAACTACTTATAGATAAAAGATAATGAATTATTCAAAAAATATTGACGTTACATAAAAATATTATAATTCATTTTTAAAACTATATGAAAATTTTAAAATAGTTTATGTGATGTAAAATATATAATTAATGAATATAAACTAGAATATTATTAAATATACGGAAAACAAACTATAAATTATTTATTAAAAATAATTCAAGTGACAAATATGTTAAATAAAAAATTATGTAAATAGCTGATTCATTGATAATATATAAATTTAGTGATTAAATATATTATATTATACTATTATAAATATAAAAATAATATTTCAACAAGTATTATTGATTTTATATTTTTATTATTAAAAAAATCCCCGCGCGTAGCGTGGATGAAAAACATAGTTATTATAAAAAGTCAATACAAACACACCTAAACGAATACTTGTAAACATATTCTTCTCTCAGACGTGGAATAATCTTCCCACCTACTATTTCTTTGTGTTTGTAAAAGAACTTTTTCTTGTGTTGAGTCTGTTGACTCTATCTATTAGCCATGTGGCAGAGTCTAGTAGAAGCAAGCAAGAGCTCAAGAAGCGAATATGCTACTACTGCTGACAAGCAATGCAATCTGACAATCAAACCTCTTAACCGTTAAAGTAGGAATGTTTTTGCTCTTGTCTACAGAATTCAGCTGAATCCTATGATCTCTGGAGGTATCAGTGACTGGAACTATATGACAAAGTTCATAAGGAATTCTCTGATATGTTTGAGATGGCAAAAAGAAAGCACACGTGCGAGTAGCTTATGACAAACGCAACACATTCATTATCTTGTAAACATGCTCTTTATTGAATACAAAAATGACATATATGTAAACCAACTCATGTAAACCCCCGTTATGATAGACTCACAAAGTATCAAACATGAGAAGAAATAATTAGCTTATTCTCTTTAATCTGAAACAGAGAGACAATGCTTCATCTTATAGCCACTGGGGACACTCCCCAGAAGCTGAGATGCTTCAGGAGTCCCATGAACCCCTACTTGACTCTTTTCCAAAGCGATCATTCTACACCAAATCTCCTTCGTTTCACCACTACCACCACCAAGTTCCGTCCACAAAATCGTCAACTTTCCGTAATATTCCGCCATGCCAACGGATTGAACCTTCTTGATACGCTTCAAACCAAGAACCAGTCTCCATAGCCTAAGCTCAGAGTCATACCACATCAATCCGAATCTAGCGTAATAAATGTAGAGCACATTGTTTATCACACAAACGCCCGTTCTCCACCATTTATCCTTGGGCAACTCAAAACTCTCATAAGAACCATCTCTTGTATCATAGCAATCAGCCACTACGTAATTCCCCTTGAGGAACGGTAACGTACAAATCTTCCTGTCTAATGACACAGTTTCATACGAATCATACATGAATCTCTCAGGATCTGGAGCCATTTCCCAAGTTTGCGTCTTTAGGTCATATGACTCCACATGTATCTCATCTCGTGGATACAATCCGATCGTATAGATCTTACTACCGACTAACCCCGCGGTTTCGGTCAATCGATCCACTGTCGAACTGGGTCCTCGACGAAGCTCCCCGGTTCTTGAATCAAAGATCCACATGCATGTCGAGAGAAGCATTGATCTGAAGATGCAGAAAATCTCTGGGCCAATCGCGATGACGGAGGGGCGGCGCTCGAATCGACGACAAGGAAACACGAGATCAACGGAGACGAACTGATTCTCTCTCTCTTCGTTATCCTCTGCTCTGCGGAGAGTGAACCATTTCCATTTTGAGTTGTTGGTTTTGTCCTTGAAGCAGATGTAGAGGGAATCTTTGCCAAGGCCAGACCTGATCTTGTGAATCTCCGGCGAACGAATGAGACGACGGAAGTTCTTGGAGACGCATGAGAGGATTGGGTAAGAGCGTTTGGGCACACGGGCAAAGATGTTCCATTGGATGTCGACCGGCAGTGAGGAAAAAGATGACGTCGACATTGGTTGCTAGAGTTTTTTTTTTTTTGTCAGTAGCTCGTCGTTGCCGTTGGAGGCAGTGAAAATGAAGACATTATATTATATTTGGTTAAGGACTATTTAGGGAAGTTTGAATCATATTAAGACGGCCTTATCTTTTGTAGGGCGAAGATTAGGAAGGTTTGTATCAAATAAACAAATAAAGGAAGAATTATGGAAACAAATCCAAAAAAAAAATCTAAATAAATTAAATAGGCCATATCTTTCAGATATACACCTACGTATATATTAATAGTCTATTTTACTTTATTTTTTTTAAAGATGAATATAGGTTGTAACTTGAATATATCACATACATAAAATGACAAATAATAACCAAACTCCACAATTGTTTTCCCACACTTATACGTACAATGTTGTTTGTTCTGGTAGGCAAAAAAACTAGTGTTGATCTATCAAAAATATACATTTGTAAGTTCTGCCAAGAAAAAAAAAATATCACTATTTGGTACACTTAATTACATCATCAATCAGAAAACATTTACACAAATAAATAGACTTGTTTAATTTTCCTCTCTCTCTCTCTCTCTCATGCATATTGGATTAGCTATTGTATTTGGGTGCTTGATGTGCAAATGTTTTAGCTGGCAATCCAATTGTACATTAGTATAAATTGCTTGGTTTTAGTATTCGTGCCATCAATATTGCATCAATTGTTCTAGTGAACAATTCATTTGTGTTGAAGCCATGGAGAAAGACATACCGAGAGAAGAAGCATATGAAGTTTGTAGCGGATGGGTCTCAATACTACACACAACTTCTTACACTTGAGCATGACCTTAACACAGCAAACAAGTAAGCGTGACAGATAAGAAATGATATAACTAGTCAAGTAAGCGTGTGGACTGGTGAGTGACTTTGCGGGTCAGCAGTATCAAGTGACATGTATATAGGATCTGGTTCTTAACTGTTTCGAAGAAGAAATAATCAAATATTACATATGAAAATTTTTGTGAGTGATACTAATATATCTTAGCTTTCTCTCTCCGTATATGATCGGGGTCTTGAATCTTATTTAGTGTCCTTTTACTGGGTGATCTGAGTTTCTTTTTTAATTTCTTTTTTCACAGGATATTAGAAAGTATCAAATTATAATATACGTGGATCTAATGCAAATTTAGAAAGTAAATTCTCATATAAAGGTATTTATCCAAATTTCCGGTACCTAAAAAATGGGAATATTTCTGGAAATTTTTTGTTTTTTCAACTGGACAAAATTATCTATATGAGATGGCTCATATTAGCTTAATATTTTTCCCCTCATTGATCGATAAGATGTATATTCCAGCCGCATCTACCTCCGAGAAGTCACCGCAAGAAGATAGTTATGAGCCATCGTCATCCCTTTCTATGTTGCCCGACGAGGTTGTTTTGGACTGCTTAGCCCGCGTTCCGAGATGTTATGACCTAAACCTATCTTGCGTCTCAAAAAACCTCAACTCGCTCGTGCGTTCGGCTGAGCTCTACCGTTTACGTTCCTTACTCCACAAAGATTCCGTGTATCTCTGCTTTTCAGACTACACGGACGCCTCTGAGTGGTTCACTCTCCGTCGGCGTAAGAAGACGACTGTTGAATACCAATTGGTCGCCGTTCCGTTCCCTTCTCGTTATTTATTGTTCTTTTTATCCACCGTCTCGGTGGGGTCAGAGATCTATTTCATTGGCGGATCTCCCCACCCCTCCAGGAACCTTTTGATCCTTGACACTCGGTCTGGTAAGTTACGGACGGGTCCAAGAATGAAAGTGGCTCGGTTGGCGCATAAAGCAGCAGTCGGAGTGGTCGACGGTAAGATATACGTGATCGGTGGAAGTGATGAGGAGATACAAGTGGAAGTGTTCGATCCAGAGACGCAAACGTGGGAGTTCGCAGGTGAGGAGAAAGTGCCATGTAGATCGCGGTTTAGTGCGTCGCTGGAGAGGAAGGTTTATATGGTGGAGTTGGAGAATGGGAGAATCAGTGCGTACAATCCAAGAGAAGGCAGAAGCAGTGCGACAATGGAGATCAGGCTAAATGATACAGTGAAGTGCGTGTGTGTGGTAGAGAATGTGCTCTATGCTTGTTTTAGTCGTAGTGGTTTAGTATGGTTTGACACAAAGCTCAATGTGTGGAAAAAACTGGTCTTTTGTGACTGGAAGACGGAAGTGTATCTCTTATATATGCAGGTAATGGCGGGATACGAGGGAAAGCTAGCCGTTTTCTGGTCGGAAAGTAAGATTGATTCCGACAAGAAGCATGATATTAGGTGTACATTGATCGCATTGGATAGGGTAGGAGAAAATATTAGTGGGAAGATCCAGTGGTGTGGTGTTGTGACCACACTCATGTCTGCCTTTTGTGTTGTGCATTGTTTAGTTGCTTCCGATTGATCGGTTCATATGATTTAACGTATTGTACTCTTCATGCCCGACAAGTTGTTCTGTGAAACGCCAAAAATGCATTTTATCATTGATATTTGAGACCTCTTTTTTATTTAAAGAATAACATGTATAAGATTGTTGAACTTTCTAATAGTCATACCGAGCAGGTTCTGATGTCTATCTTATGTTTAGTAATGTATAGGAACTGTTTTTTCCACATCACTCTAATGTGAGAAGCATGCATGAGTGGTGTGATTGATATTATTATAGATTCCAACTTGCCTTACCTATTTTTGATTATATAGATTATTCAGTTTTAGTAACAAATGCTCTATACTGAAATTCAGTAACTGTTTTGACACGCACTTAAGGAAGATTAAATAAATGCCAAGTATGAGTCAGTCTGAGAAGTGTATATGTTCAATCTTTAATTTAGACATTTGCATACCAGTTTTCACGAGTCACCCCAACAAATTTGGTTCTCTTGATTGGCTTTTCTCTTATTAAGAAATCTTTGTAGTTCAAAGACAGAAATGCTCATTGGTTAATACATGAATTTCAAGTAAGTTATTTTATTGATTTTCCTCTGTATTTTCTTTCTCTCATTTACCATTAACTGTTATTTTATTGTCATATTGTTCGGAATTTAATTTGTCTTAGCTTACGGATTCTTAATTCAGTGTGATCTTTACAAAACCAATGAGTTTCTTCTACCCAAACTTTATCCCAAACCACATGAATTTCAAATTTGATCCCAAAGCACATAAATAATAAAAAAGAAAATAGAATAAAATTAAAAATATAAATATATATATATACATATATAATGTGATTTCATAAAAAAGGAAACTTCTTTAAAAAAATAATTTAGATATTTCTTTAATAAAAGATAAAGTCATGTCTCTTTCCAAAACATTATCTCCAAGTAACATAATAGATATTAAAATGACGTAATTAAAAATATTTTTAAATATAAATCTATTTTTGAACAAATGATTAGAAAGGGAACAAAAAAAATATTTTAAATAGTGTAATCAGATCATCTAATATCATATTTTTCAAATTTTGTGTTTCAAAAATGATTATTTTTCATCTTACGACTACCTTAATACCAAATAAAACTTATAAGCAATATATAATTGAAAACTAAAATTATGATTATAACTTTATATGAACTGAACATTACCAGACTGATGGAATTAAACTTCTAAACCTTGGTATCATTATGTTTTGAAACCCTAATCATTCGATGAATCTGTAAAAGATTACTAGTTTTGTTTTCTTATGCAACCTCGTACCAATCAACACTTAGTTTCTTTTACTAATTTAATCCCAAAATAACATATACTATCAAATTATACAAAATTTTGCAAAAATATATTTAAGAATCTAAAACAAAGAAGTAAACTAAAAACACTTAACAAAATTAATCTGATTGTAGCCTAATTAACTATGATAATAATAGTAAAAAAATATGTTTCAATTCAAAAGAATTGTTGTAGCTCAATATGTATATCCAAAATCCAAAATGAATAACCGGACTTATCTAAATTTTTATATTTAACTATAACTAGTACAGCGTTTAAGGTTTGATAACATCTGTATAGACGAAATATATTTTTATCAACAGATCATGAGTATAAAAATTATACAAAAATTACTAGAGAATTTTGTTACATATTTGGCGAAAGTTGAGGGAGTTAATTATACATTTTTCCCTAAAACGTGTTCCGCCTGTAAATATAAGACGACTCGTACTAGCTAGGGTTTACAAGTATCGTTTTTCGTTATATTCTCTTCTCAATACGATGTCTACATCTAGGGCCTCCAACGCCGACGAGACACCGGAAGAAGAAAACCGTCAGCCGTCATTGCTTTTGTCGTTGCCTGAGGAAATCGTTTTAAGTTGCTTAGCCCGCGTGCCAAGAAACTGTCACCTAAACCTCGCTCTCGTCTCCAAAACCCTAAGATCCCTTGTTTGTTCGCCTGAGCTCAACCAATTGCGATCTCTCCTCAACAAGAATTCCATTTATCTATGCTTCCGCAAAGATGCAACGACCTACAGTTGGCTTACTCTTCGTTCCATTGGGAAAACTAGGACAAGCACAATTGAGTACGGATTTGTTCCGATTTCGTTCCCTTGTCATTATTTTATGTACGATTCTTTAACCGTCTCGGTCGGATCAGAGATGTACTTCCTTAGCACAACACCTTTCGGATCTCCACCTGATCTTTGGATTCTTGATACTCGGTCTGGAAAGTTAACTCAAGGACCAAGAATGAAAGCTGTGCTCATATCTAGAGCCATGGGAGTAATAGATGGAAAGATATACGTGATCGGTAGTGTCGTCGGATTCGCAGGGTATGATGAGAAGATCCAAGTGGAAGTGTTCGATCCAGAATCGAGAATTTGGAAATCTGCGGGGGAGGAGAAAGTGCTACCAAGACCGTGGTGGTCGCAATCTATTGCGTCCCTGGAGGGGAAGATTTACATAGTGGACTTTGGTACAACCAGTGTATACAGTCCGAGAGAAGGTAGAAGAAAGCGGATGGTTCATATGGTAAATGAGAGACTCGTTGAATGTGGTTGGAGAGGTGGGGAAAAGGAGATGCTGGATGAATCAGTTGAGCGCGTGTGTGTGGTAGAGAATGTTCTCTATGCTTGTTTTGTCCGAAGTGGGTTAAAGTGGTTTGACACAAAGCTCAAAATCTGGAGAAAATTGCTCATTCATGACGAGAATAACGTGTTACTCTTACCTGTGCATGGAATGTCGGAATACGATGGAAAGCTTGCAGTTTTTAAAACCCTATATGATAATCGTAAGAGTGTCAAGATGTTCTTGATCCCGTTGCATGTGGTTGGAGAAAAGATTTGTGGGACCATCGAGTGGTCTGGTATTGTGACCACAAACACTTTTCCGCCTTGTTTAGTTGATTCCGGTGGATCGCAGATCATAAGATGATCAAAATGTTCTTGAGCGTCACTTGTTGAATGATTTGCCAACTAGGAAGGTCTTTATGGTCACCGACTTTTTTCTTTAACGTTTAATTTAGTCATTTCAAAACGCTTTTTATAGTAACATAATCGCCGAGATGAATGAATACGTATTGACAACAGATAAATCAAAATCAAGAAAAGTTTCACTCACTTTTAGCTTTAGCTGAGAAAGGCAAAATTGTACTTTCTTATTCCGCAAAGTTGTCACCTTTGAAATTGGAAGCTTAAAGAACATATCTTCTGAACATAGCTTCGGTTCCACCTTCCTCACATACTATTTTGGAACTCTGCACCAATCTCCTTCAAAAATCTCTCAAGTCCAATGGTCGTTTCACAGCGCAATTGGTTCATTGTCGCGTTATCAAATCGGGTCTTGCGTTCAGCGTTTACCTCATGAACAATCTAATGAATGTCTACTCGAAGACCGGTTATGCTCTTCACGCACGTAAGCTGTTCGACGAAATGCCTCTTAGAACGGCTTCTCATGGAACACTGTTCTCTCGGCCTATGCTAAACGAGGAGATATGTATTCAACACGCGAGTTCTTTGATCAGCTGCCTCACAAGGAGTAAAACTCAAATTTATACATGTATTAAGGTACAAACGAATTGGAGATGATGTAAGGTTGATATTATTATAGCTTCCGACTTGCCTTACCTAAATTTGATTATTTAGATTATTTAGTTTCAGTAAACTGTTTTGACACCCACTGAAGGAAAATTAAATAAATGCCAAGCATGAGTCATTCTGAAAAGTTTATAACTTTATATGCTCAAATCTCTTAGCCGTTTGTATACCAGCTTTCATGAATCACTCTAACAAATTTGGTTCTCTTGATTGACTTTTCTGTTACTAAATCATCTCTATTGAGAAATTTTTATACTATATTTAATTACACAATTTAGGTGTTTTGAAATTAATCTTATATTATATTGACTAGAAACTAGTTTTTGAAAACTCCAATAATGAAAATGCTGTTTGCAGTTCAAAGGCAGAAATGCTCATAGGTTAATACATTAATTCGCTCCAAGTAAGTTATTTGATTGATTTTGCTTTACTGTATTTCTTTCTTTCTCATTTACCATTAACTGTTATTTTACTGTCATATTGTTAGGAATTTGTCTTAGCGTACAGATTCTTAATTCAGTGTGGTCTTTACACAACCAATGAGTTTCTTCTACACAAATCCCATTTACAATGCTTGTATCTTTACAATTTTTTATCATCCCAAAATACATAGATAATAAAAAAGAAAATATGAATAAATTTAAAAATATAAAGAATTATATATATACATATATATATATATATAATGTGATTTCATAAAAAGAGAAATTTCTTTAAATAATTTAGATATTTCTTTAATAAAAGATAAAATTATGTTTCCTTCCAAAAAATTATCTCAAGTAATATAATAGATATTAAAAGAAGGTGGTTAATTTTTTTAAAAATATGAATCTATTTTTGAACAAATGATTAGAAAAGGAATAAAGAAACTATTTTAAATAATGTACCCAAATCATTTAAATTCAAATTTTTCAAATTTTGTGTTTCAAAAATAATTATTTTTTTATCTTACAACTACCTTAATACCAAATAAATTTTTTAAGTAATATATAATTAACTAGCGCCGTTGGTTCAGTTGGTAATAGGGTCCCAGCTGGCACTTCCGCCACCTGGATTCGATTCGCGCTCGCCACCCGGAGACACCTTAAGTAGTAAGAATACGTGGATTTCTCGTGGGAAACATGAGAATTAGTCTTGGATGTAGAAAGCATTTGGATCACTCCATGGTTATCAAATATATATATATATATATAAAATTAAAAATTATAATTATGATTATAGCTTAATATGAATTGAACATTACCAAACTGATGGAATTAAACTTCTCAGGCTTTAGGTTTTAGTATCATTATGATTTGAAACCCGAACCGTTCAATGATCTTTCAAAAAGTTACCAATTTTTTTTTTTTTTTTTATGCAACCTCGCATTGGTCAACACTTCAGCTTTTGTTTACTAATTTTATTACAAAAATAACATATATCAAATTATACAAAATTTTGCAAAAATATATTTAAGCTTCTAAAGCAAAGAACTAAACTTAAATGCACTTAACAAAATCAATATGATTTTAGCCTAACTATAATAACTAGTAGAGCTGCTAACCCCGCGCATGCGCGGGGTGGAGTTCCGTTGTTATATGTTTTTTTCCGTATTATATATACATTGTTTAATAAAATTACGCAATCAAGATTATTTTAATATTTATTTGTTGTTTTATGTATATTTTAAAAATTAACATATCATTATTATATATGTAATTTACCTAAATATCCCCATTGAACATAATATTTTTGAATAGCCAATCGTAATATTAAAAAAAAATAAAAGAATTTGTTTATGTTTATGTGATTTAAGAAAATGACAATGATTGGCACATGCGAGAGTGTATTTGAATTTTTAATTTTTTCTACTATTTTAATTTTTAATTTTTTGTTATTGTTAATTATTAGTTATAATAAGTCACATTATTTTATTTATTTTGGTGATTACTTATTTTCATCCTTTTTACTCTTTATATAATTCCAGTCATCTCTCTTGTTTTTAAATATATTTTGAAGAATTTGTCTTCAATTGGTCTATTTATAATTTTGTTAGGCTTATTATTAATTAAAAGTTTATATGTTTTGTTTAGTGAAATAAAGTTGTTTAGTAATTTTATTTGTTTCATATAATTTTTTATATAACTGTTTTTTTTCATTGTTTACGTGGATAATATTTTTCATCTTATAAGTTTTTTTTTCACTTTTAATATAATTCTGATCCGTTTGTTTTTTAAGTTACTTTTTTTTTCTTTGGAATAATCACATTGTATAATTTTATGATTTTTTTTAAAAATTACTTGTTGATGCTTTAGATTAATCTTCTTTGCAAGTGCTTGCATTTTTTTTGAAACAAATATATTTTATTACTCATTTTTAGTTATTCTGTAAATATTTATTTTATATCTTAAATATTAAGGTATGTATTATTCTAGAAATGGGTACAGACGGAAGTCCTTAATTTTTTTTTTCCGAGATCTGATTCTGATATTTTTAATAAAAAGTTTCTTTACTCTTTTTTTAAAGAAAAAAATAGCTTATGGATATTTTCTATTGATTTTAAGTATAATTTGTCTTATTTATAATAATAATTCATTTTTTATTATATATAATTATCTATTATATAAAGTTTTTCATTATCATCTATCATTAAATTTATACTTTTGTTAAATTAGTAAAAAAAATTCATTTCTTTTATTTGGTTGTGTCATTTACTTTATCTATATAATACTATCTTTTCCTTATTGCATTTGTGGATAATAACTTTCATTTAATAATATATTTATTTTTTCACTTTAAATGTAATTTTGATCAGTTTTTGTGTTTTAAAATAAATTATGTGTTTGTCTTATTGTAATTTATTTCTAACAATTCAATTGGTGGCACTAGTTAAATCATATTAATTATATTTAAATTCATTAGAAAATATTAATGGATTTTAATGAATAATAAAGTTTTTAAAAAAATTGAATTTATATATATATATATATATATATTTTTTTTTAAGTTGACAGATCAAATTTTGGTTACATTTGGTTGTTGATGTGGAGGCTTGAGAAGGAGAGAAGTTGGCTAATTATATATAAGATTTTAGGATATATTGTTTTTCGTTTCTCTAAAATCCAAAATATATCGTTTGGTGTAGTGGTTTGGTGTGTTTTATCTTCTTTACAGGTACTGAGTTCGAATTCTACAATATGCATCTATGTGATTTTTTTCATTTAAACTTAAATGAAGGGTAATATGGTCATTGCAAAAAAAGGACAGGTGGCAGCAAGATGTACAATATGAGGAAAGAGCTTGGCTCATTATATATACTAGATTATAACCCGAGCCCGGCTCGGGTATTATATATTCATAAAATCAGTCTATAATATATTTAAACTACATTATTATTTATAAAACTAATAATTAATTTATGATATAACGTTCTTAAAATATTTATATGCAATAAGGCAATTTTAATTTAAAGAAAAACAAAAACGACATTGTTTTGAGGTATGACGACTACATTAGACGGAGTTTAACGCTCAGTTAGTGGAGATAACGGCGTGTCCAAAATTACGTAGTCAACGAAAAGTTCGGTTTTTTTTATAAAGTTAACAAAAGTTGGTGACTTTTTTCTAGAAAGACGAAGTTTGGGATTGTAATTACGAAATTCGAAAAGTTGGGAATATATATACCAGTTTCCCCAAATAAATTTAATAACTATGTGATATGATATATTTTATAAATGTTAAGAAGAAAATCATGGGTAAATTTCGAAACTTGTTATAAAAACATATCATGTTTCGTGAAGATCTCAATTTTTTGTTTCTGCAAGTATATTTAAAATTTGAAGAGAAGCAGAAATATATTTTGTAATAAGGTAGAATCATTTTTGGTCTGCAAAAAGAGATAGGAGAAAACGGGTTACGAATTTCGAATGGGCTTCTAGTATATTATATCTCTTAATGAGCTACTAAATTTTTAATGAGAATAATTTTTAATGACATGGCTGAATATAATTATTTAATTGGTTGATTTTCCCTTAAATTGCTCTCAGTGAGACACGTGGCAAAAATCTCTAACCGAATCTATCCAAATTCTTATATTTAAGATTATTTTAAAAATAACCAGTACAGTGTTTATGGTTTTATAACATTTGATAGGTGAAATATATTTTTATCAACAGAAAAATTATACAAAAAACACTATATTTTTATCAACAGAAGCATTATACAAAAAATACTAGAGGATTTTAATACGAATTTGGCGAAAGTTGAGGGAGTTAATTATTCATTAAGTTTCCCTAAAACGTGCTCTCCCTGAAAGTATAAGACGACTCGTACTAGCAGCTAGGGTTAAGTATCGTTATTCATTATAATTCTCTTCTTAATACGATGTCTACACCTAGGGCCTCCAACGGCGACGAGCCACCGGAAGAAGATAACCGTATGCCGTCATCGCTCTTGTCGTTGCATGAGGAAATCGTTTTAAGCTGCTTAGCCCGCGTGCCAAGAAACTGTCACCTAAACCTCGCCCTCGTCTCCAAAACCCTAAGATCCCTTGTTTGTTCGCCTGAGCTCAACCAATTGCGATCTCTCCTCCACAAGAAACACATTTATATATACTTCCGGCAAGATGCAACGACCTTCCGTTGGCTTACTCTTCGTTCCAAAGAGAAAACAACGACAAGGACTATTGATTATCAGTTAGTTCCAATTTCGTTCCCTCATCCGTTTATGTACCCTTTTTGGACCGTTGCTGTCGGATCAGAGATGTACTTCCTTGGCGGATCTTCTGGATCTCCACTTGATCTTTGGATTCTTGATACTCGGTCTGGAAAGTTAACTCAAGGACCAAGCATGAAAGTTGTGCTCATGTCTAAAGTCGTGGGAGGAATAGATGGAAAGTTATACGTGATCGGTATTTGTGGTGGGAAGATCCAAGTGGAAGTGTTCGATCCAGAATCGAAAATTTGGAAATCAGCGAGGAAGGAGAAAATGCCACCAAGACCGTGGTGTTGGGCATCTATTGCGTCCCTGGAGGGGAAAATTTACATAGTGGAATGTGGTAGAACCAGTGTATACAGTCCGAGAGAAGGTAGAAGAAAGCGAATGGTTCAGATGGTAAATGAGAGACTCGTTGAATATAGTCCGAGAGAAGGTGGGAAAAAGGACACAAGGGAGATGCTGAATGAAACAGTGTACTGCGTGTGTGGGGTAGAGAATGTTCTCTATGCTTGTTTTTCCAAAAGTGGCTTAATGTGGTTTGACACAAAGCTCAAAATCTGGAGAAGATTGCTCATTCATGACGTGTTTCTCTTACCTGTGCATGGAATGTCGGAATACGATGGAAAGCTTGCAGTTTTTAAATCCCTATATGATAATCGTAATGATACGAAGAGTGTTAAGATGTTCTTGATCCCGTTGCTTAAGGTTGAAGAAAAGATTTGTGGGACCATCGAGTGGTCTGGTATTGTGAACAGTTGTTTTTGTCCCTCTAGTTTTCGGCATTGTTTAGTTGGTTCCGGTGGATCTCAGTTCATATGATTAAGTCGTCACTTGTTGAATGATTTGCCAACTAGGAAGGTCTTTATGGTCACCCACTTTTTTTCTTTAACGTTTAATTTAGTCATTTTAAAACCCTTTTTATAGTAACAAAATCGCCGAGATGAATGAATACGTATTTAAATGGGCCACAAGTATTGACAACAGATAAATCAAGAAAAATTTCACTCACTTTTTGCTTTAGCTGAGAAAGGCAAAATTGAACTTTCTTATTCCGCAAAGTTATCACCTTTAGATATTTCTTTTCACTGAACTTGGAATCTTAAAGAACATATCTTCTGAACTTGTACAATGATGGATGCTTCGGTTCCACCTTCCTCACATACTCTGTTGGAACTATGCACCAATCTCCTTCAAAAACCTCTCAAGTCCAATGGCCGTTTCACTGCGCAATTGGTTCATTGTCGCGTTATCAAATCGGGTCTTGTGTTCAGCGTTTACCTCATGAACAATCTAATGAATGTCTACTCGAAGACCGGTTATGCTCTTCACGCACGTAAGCTGTTCGACGAAATGCCTCTGAGAACTGCTTTCTCATGGAACACTGTTCTCTCGGCCTACGCGAAACGAGGAGATATGGATTCCACATGCGAGTTCTTTGATCAGCTGCCTCACAAGGATTCGGTTTCATGGACCACGATGATTGTAGGGTTTAAGAAAGTTGGCCAGTATCAAAAGGCTGTAAGAACTATGGGGGAAATGATGAAGGAAGGCGTTGAGCCGACGCAGTTCACGCTTACGAATGTTCTTGCATCGGTTGCTGCAGCTCGCTGTTTGGATACAGGTAAAAAGGTCCATTCTTTCATCGTTAAGCTTGGCCTTCCTAGTAACGTTTCCGTGTCGAATTCACTGCTTAGTATGTACGCGAAATGTGGTGAACCAATGATGGCAAAAGTTGTTTTTGATAGAATGGTGGTTAGAGACATCTCAAGCTGGAATGCTATGATTGCGTTACACATGCAGGTTGGTCAGGTTGATCTTGCTATGGCACAGTTCGAGCAAATGGCTGAACGAGATATAGTCACTTGGAACTCTATGATTTCTGGTTACAATCAGCGCGGGTATGATCTCAGAGCTTTAGATATGTTTTCTAAGATGATGAGAGATTCTCTCTTGTCACCGGATAGATTCACTCTGTCGAGTGTGTTATCTGCTTGTGCCAATCTTGAGAAACTTTGTATTGGAAAGCAGATTCACTCGCATGTTGTTACAACAGGATTTGATGTCTCTGGAATTGTGTTAAACGCCATGATCTCGATGTATTCGAGGTGTGGAGGGGTCGAAACTGCGAGAAGGCTCATTGGACAGAGAGGAACCGTGGATCTCAAGATCGAAGGTTTTACAGCATTACTTGATGGGTACATTAAGCTCGGAGATATGAATCAAGCTAAGATTATATTTGATTCGTTGAAGGATCGTGATGTAGTTGCATGGACGGCCATGATTGTTGGATACGAGCAGCACGGTTTGTATGGTGAAGCTATAAACCTTTTCAGATCAATGGTTAGAGAAGGGCAGAGGCCAAACAGTTACACTCTTGCAGCAATGTTAAGTGTAGCTTCAAGCTTAGCATCGTTGGGTCATGGCAAGCAAATACATGGGAGTGCTGTAAAGTCAGGGGAGGTTTATTCGGTTTCTGTCAGCAATGCGTTGATAACGATGTATGCAAAGGCGGGTAGCATTCCATCGGCAAGGCGGGCGTTTGACTTGATACGCTGCGAAAGGGATACAGTATCTTGGACGTCTATGATTATCGCGTTGGGACAGCACGGTCACGCAGAAGAAGCACTTGAGCTCTTTGAGACAATGCTGATGGAAAGAGTAAGACCTGATCACATCACATATGTTGGTGTTTTCTCTGCTTGTACTCACGCGGGTTTGGTCAATCAAGGCCGTCAATACTTCGACAGGATGACGAACGTGGATAAGATCAAACCTACTCTTAGCCACTACGCCTGTATGGTGGACCTGTTTGGACGTGCTGGTTTATTACAAGAAGCACATGAGTTCATCGAAAAGATGCCGATTGAACCAGATGTAGTGACATGGGGTTCACTTCTCTCTGCTTGCAGGGTTCACAAGGACGTCGATCTTGGGAAGATTGCAGCAGAGAGATTGCTTCTAATCGAGCCAGAGAACAGCGGAGCATACTCAGCATTGGCTAACTTATACTCAGCTTGTGGAAAATGGGACGAAGCAGCTAAGACAAGAAAATCCATGAAAGATGGGAGAGTGAAGAAAGAGCAAGGGTTTAGCTGGATTGAAGTGAAGCACAAAGTTCATGTCTTTGGAGTAGAAGACGGGATTCATCAACAAAAGAAAGAGATCTACATGACCATGAAGAAGATATGGGACGAGATCAAGAAAATGGGTTATATTCCTGACACTGCTTCTGTACTGCACGACCTAGAAGAAGAGGTTAAGGAGCAGATTCTGAGGCACCACAGCGAGAAACTAGCAATTGCTTTTGGGTTAATTAGCACTCCGGATAAAACCACGTTAAGGATCATGAAGAATCTCAGAGTGTGCAATGATTGTCATACGGCTATAAAGTTCATCTCCAAGCTTGTGGGAAGGGAGATAATAGTGAGAGACACTACAAGATTTCACCATTTCAAAAATGGGTTTTGCTCTTGCCGGGATTATTGGTGAAATGGACGTTCCATGATCTTAACTCAGACGTACAATACTAACTGAACAACACCAAATGTAGAAACCAACAAAAGTTGTCCTCTTTATTGCTTTATTTGTTATAAATCTATGTAAGTTCCATCATCATTATTGAGGATTAGAATATGACGACATGGCATTTGAGGGTCTTTAGTACTAGAGATCATCATGGTGCTTAAAGGAGAAGGATATTATGAACGATGGAGATATTTTTTGGGAAAGCATAAAAGAGAGTGAGAGAGAGTAAATGGAATTGAGAACAATTTAAAGAAAGAAAGTATAGAAGAAGAAGAGAATATGTTCCCTCTGTTACAAAAGGTTTTCTTTTCTTAACCAATTGACTACATTATACAATAGATACATAGATACATACATATATAAAGAGATGAAGATCTTGGTCGGCATAATATGTATGACATAACAGAGAGAGCCCACACTTGTTTGGCTTACGTGGCAGGTTCGGGCAGGTCAATTTGAGGATGATCACTGCCCGTTCTGCCCCAAGGATTCGTAGTAACAACTACGGGCAGCTTCACACTCTCTCTTTCTTCTCTCTATATCTCAGGTATCTGAAAACATTTGTTTGATCACAAATCTCAAACTCTTCCATTCATGAACAGAGCTCATCTCTTCTAGTTTCTTTCCTTCTCCCTCAATATTTCAGAGCTCTTTCTCGGGTACGTTCTTGTCCTTCCTCTCTCTCTGTTTCTTGTTCTTACCTTAAATGTTTTTTTCTTGTCCACAAATGATTGTTCTGTTTTGTAGTGAAAATTTCAGACCTTTGTTTTCTCTCTCCTCTGTTTATAATTCTTTTAATATATGAAACTGTAGAGTGAAGATTTCTTCTACATATCTGTTACCGTTATTGCGGATCTAACGGTTTCATTTTAACACAACAGAGTTAACAAAGAAGGGAGAGAATGGAGTGGGAAGAACAAGGTTTGAGGTTGTCCCTGGTGCTTGATAACGCTTCGGTGCTAACGTGCGCCGTCTCGACTCTAACGGTTACTATCCTTTCCTCTTTGGTAGAGGTTCTCGTTCAGGCAAGTCTCTGTCTCTCTGTTTTCCGAACTTTTCATTTTTAACCTTTTTTATTTCTTATTATTAACAACGTTTTACCAACTTTTTTGATAAACCAAATAAATAATTGGTTTGGTGAAGACGATAATTTCTTGTACTACAAAACTATATCTTGACCGACTTGAAGTGTTACTAGAATGGGTGGTTGGAAAAATAAATAAATTTCATTTTGGTGAAAATATTGTGAGGGTATATAATAAATAGCTACTAGTTGAGGATGGATGCTTTAGTGACGAGAATATATGAAGATAGAAAATTAAAAAATAATTTGTGGGGTCTTAGAAATATCAAAAGGTATATTCCATATATTATGCTTCTAGATTTTAGTAAATAATATTTAGTGCTAGAGGAAGAAGCCCATGACCCAATTCAGCATTTCTTGACCCAGTTCAGAATAGTAATCTCAGATTGTTTGTTTTGGATGTTTGATAAAATGGGATTATGAAACTGCAGGTCGCTGTCTTGCAAGTTAAAGAGAATGGAGACGAGTTTGTTGATGCAGAGGAAGGCAATGGGAACAACGAAGAAGGTGATAGTGATGATGATGATGATGGAGGGGAAGGCGGTGAAGATGATGCTGAAGAAGGGAAGGAGACCAAGAAAGGACCCGTAAGTGGTCCTGGTGAGAACGGTGAACCTGGAAATGATGACGATGATGAACCTGAAGGGGATGACGACAATGACGATGATGATGATGATGATAACAATGATAACAATGATGATGACGAAGATGAGGATGAGGAGGATGATGATGGTGGTGAAGAAGATGAAGACGAGGAGGTGGAGGCGGAGGAAGAAGAGGAAGAAGAAGATGAAGAGGAGGCACTACAGCCGCCAAAGAAGAGGAAGAAGTAAACAACCCAACCGCTTTGTTTGTTCTAACATTTTAGATTCAAAAATCAAAACTTGTTGTGGGTTTTTACCTGAGGAGTGAGGAGAATCTTAAGGCATCTTCAGCTTTAGCTTCGAGCCTTCGACTGTGTCTTTGTTGTTCCATAAACCAAAAAGACTTTGTTTTACTGTGTGCCATTACCCTGTTCTTCAGCCAATCTTAATGCATGCATATCTAGTGAGGTCATCAAATGTTGTCAAATATAACAATTCAAGGGTCCAATTTAGCAAATCATAAAGTGAAAAAAGAAATGTTCAATCCTATGGAGTCCTCACACTTCGATCGGACAATGCAAACATAGCTAAAAGCTTGGTCACTTGAGAATCCATATCATCCGAAAGAAACTCCATGGAACTCCTCAGGGATAGAGAAGGTATACACATGAATTCTAACGAAGACAATCATAAGCCACGAGACCACACAAATTGCACAAAAATATTACTAGAGTAAGACACAGAATTAAGAGAAGCAGAAGACAGTCTATCAAACTGCATCACATAAAAGTGTAAACTAAATGGAAAAAAAAAAACAAAACAAAACATACAAAAAAGAAAAGAAAAACTAAAATAACTGAATTGATATAAATATCAGTAAATACAAAGTGAAACAGAGGAAAACGGAGAAGGAAGAAATGTTAAACAGAAATCCCAGAACTGCATGTCAATCATTCTCATGCTCTGCTCACATCATCTGCAAAGTTGGAGTTCAAGAAAACAGACCAAAAATACGTTTATCAAAAGCTAAGACAAAAACAAAACAAAATTTGGAAACAAGAACAATACCCAAGCCCTCCCGAAATAACAAAAACAAAAGAAATCAAAGGGACAAACATCAAAACTATATGAAAACCAAAACAAGAGAGACTAAAAACATGTATGAGAAACAGCAAGAGAAGCTCATGCTAAAGTGTTACTGTTCATTTGAAGACATTAATACCAAAACCAGACGAGAGGAGATATAGTGAAAGATCAGATTATAAAACTCAGTGCAACACTAAAACGAAATAAGCCAATAAATGAAACAAAATATGCATCAGCATGAAAACTAAGCTCAACAACTTTCATCCCTTTCATCACCAACCTCACCCAACCAATAAAGACAGTAAATTGGCACTGGAAAACAGTAAAACCAGAAACTGTAAAGAACAAAAAGAAAACCAAAACCAAAAAGGAAAAAGAAAACACATGGAGGAGACTAAACGGTATGAAAATAAAGAAAACAAAAGCTTGGTGTGACACATCATCTTCTCATCAAATCCTGAAAAGGGTCCAAGCAGATGACATCGCTAACCTAACTCAACGACCCAATTTAAGTATTCATTCCTGTAACACTACTACCACAAAGCCTCAAACCATTTTATTTGCTCATTAAGCCTAAGACCGACGCAGCTATTACGAATCATGCAACATATGTTTATACAAAGACATTCAAAACCAAAATATGAACATAGACAGAGGTTTACAGTGAGCGTACCATGAATAGCTTGAGTAGCCATGAAACGAGCCACCAGCATCCGAATCTTTACCACTCCCTCTTTTCCCGGTTTCTGAATCAGAATAAGCATTAGGCAGACTCTGACCACTAAAGTAAGAGCCGAGCATTGATAAACCAGCACCAACACCTGGCTCACCCATCTGACTCAACGCACCAGAACCCAACCCACCATGGGTCAAAGCACTAGCCAACATCGGATACATGTAGCCTCCACCTGCTGCTGCTCCTGCTAAAGCTGGATTCCCCAACATCCCCGCTCCATAAACCGGATGGTATTGGTTCCCTAACATAAACGGCGATGCAGCCATTCCACCACCGTTAAACACATGTTGCCCTTGCGCTTGCTGTTGCCCGGACTGTCCCTGATTAGCCATCGAACTCAAACTAATCTTCACCGGACCCGTCTGGTCTTGCCCCTTCCCCGATGCCGCAGGCCCCATTGCAGCCAGCTGGCACGTCGCCGTTCGGTTAAGAATCCTCTTCTTCGGTTCTTTAAGCGCCTCTTTCGCTCCTTTCCTCGTCTTGAACATAACAAATCCGAAACCTTTCGCTTTACCCGTGACCTTGTCTATCACGACGGTGCACTCTTCGATCTCGCCATAACCTTCGAAGACTCCGAAAAGAGTATCGCGAGTGGTCTCCCATGGAAGCCCGTAAACGAAGATTTTCCTGTGGGTGACGTCACGGTCGGCGGCTTCTACGACGGCGGAGTAGATCGAGGAACCGATCTGCGCAGCGGAACAGACTAGGTCGACGAGCTGTTCCTTGGAATAGGGTTGCAGAAGCTCCCGGAGCTCTTCCGGGTCGAATTCTTTCTCCGATTCGGAATCGCTAGAATCGGAGCTTGAGCTGGAACTGGAATACGGCGTCGAGGATTCGGGTTGTTGTTGTTGATGATGAGAAGATTTGTTATTAATCTTCTGCTTCTTATCGGTTTTGTTGGATTTGGATTTCACGAATTTGCGCTTCTTGGATTTGTCTAGGGTTTTCGCCATTGCAGAACAGGAACTACAGAGTTTGAATTTTGATTTGAGTTTTTTTTTTTTTCTTGAGTTTGAATTTTGATTTGAGTTTTTTTTTTTTTTCTTTGTCGGGTCGATCTGCTTTTATCCTCTCTATATATTTATGACGGCTACGGAGACGTCGTTAGTAACATCTATCGCGCTTGAGCTCAAATTTGTGGTTTATTATTAGAGAATAAAATTTTAGCAGCCAATCGCGATTTGTGATCGCTAATTGTATGTCTTTACTTTTTTCTTTCACAGAATTTTTACAATCACACAAACTCTCGAGTCACAAGACACATCCGATCCGGGTCAGACCCGGTGATCCGAGATACGAGGTCCAGATAAATTAACAGGATAGTGTTTGTGAAAAAAAAAAAAAAAAAAAAAAAAAAACTCAATTTCCAGCGAGTTGCAACCACACAAAACCATGTCCAGATCAGTGAAGAACTTAGACAAGATACATCTGCATATAGACGTAACCAGAGATCTTAAAATGAGGGTTTTGTTTCTGTTCTCAGATCCTCAGAGCACCACTAGAAAGAAAAACAAAGCCCTCTCGCAAATAAGGATATGAAAAAATTCACTTTTGCAAAAGAAATGATCAAAATGAAACCAAAGCTGATTCAACTGAAGAAGGACAATATATCACTACGAATGGATTCATATGGATAGCTGCAGAAAAACATTGGAGAGGAAGAAACAATCAAAAACCTAAAAACTGAAAACAAGATTGATCCTCTAAGAAAACAATAATTGGCATCGGCCATGAAAATCCAGTTTTAAAAGAAAAACCGCAAAGTGATATCGATACTCAACGGAAGCTATACTCTTTACTGTCCATAGAAAACGAGCAGCGAGCGAGTAAACGAAGGTCAATCCAACATAGATAAAACAAACTGAGTAGAAGGACCGAGGATCCAGAAACATCTTGAATCTTAGGAGAGAAAACTTGGTGACGGGAATCGAAACAAAAAAAGAAAATAAAAAGTGTCAGCCAAAGGCAAAAAAGATGAAGGTGATCAAAGAAAGTGAGAAGTGTATAAAACCATAGCATAGCAGGAAAAAACCTTATTCCCAGAAAAATCAACAGGAAGCTTTTGAAAGAGTCTTGAAAAACATTTGGGCGTAAAGGACGAAACAATTTAAAACAAGAACGTTATACCATTACGTCTGATCCTACAAACGGGTCTCAAGGCAATTGCAGATGAAGATACAGAGTTATGACATATAGTGGACAAAACTATAAATGTCATGACCTTCTTTTGCGGCTATAGAGACCAGACGTTTGATTATATAACGGAAAAACACAGAAGAGAAACCTCCACACTTGAGGCCACAGAAGAGTTTGATGGTAGAAATACTACACAAGAACCATAATGGGGAAAACCAAAAGAGATAGCAGAAGATAGCAAACTACTTAAAACCTATATGATCATGGCAACTGAATATTCTGGAAAAGAAGAAAAACTGAAGAAGATTTCAATAGTTAATGAGAAAAAGACAAAGAAAACTAACTTCAGAGCAATCTTTTGCAAGAAGAACAAAGCAGAACACAGCGTTAAACTTCCAGAGAGTAAGAGAACAAGGAATTTCAGCACACATCTCCCTCAAAATGAGTCATATGGGGATAAAACACCTTGTAAAAAAGGACGGAACACACTGAAACTAGAATAGTAGGCTTGAAACAGTAATGTAGAAGATAAATAAACGAAAAGAAAACTCCGGAAATCTCCAAAATTTCAAGTCCCAGCAACCAGATTAGTCATTAGCCTAACCTAGAATCGAGTCTAATCAAAGGAAGACAGCATAAATATCAGAGAATAGAGTCATACCACTTGGTCTATCTTATCTCAGATACCAAGCACGTTCACCATCAAAACCAGGACCAGGACCAACACCATTACCTTCACCAGCATAATGCCCCGGCATTCCCATATGGTTCGGTGGTCCCTGGTTCATCATACCTGAGCCAAACATACGATAGTTCGGTGGACCAGGAACCATCTGATTACCCATTGGTGGACCTTGATTACCCATTAATCCAGCATACATCGGATTGTAACCAGGAGGTCCGTAAAAGGGCATGTTCAGTCCACCATACATCGGCATATTCTGCTGATGGTGTCCCTTATCGAGACCATGAGCCATATCGAGCCCAGGCAAGACCATTTCATTCTGATTAGCCGTATGAGTTAGATCAATCTTCACAGATTCAACCGGTTCACGTGGCTTTCCAGCACCAGACGGCTTAGCCGCCGCTAAATTACAGCTGACGGTGCGATTGTACATCCTCTTCTCCGGGTTTCTCAGTGCCTCTCTCGCTCCTTTACGCGTCTTGAACATGACGAACCCGTACCCTTTGGCTCTTCCCGTGTCCTTATCCATAACCACAGAACACTCCTCTATCTCCCCGTACACCTCAAAAGCCGCCTTGAGATTCTCGTGAGTCGTGTCCCATCCGAGTCCACGCACGAATATGTTGCGCTTGGAGCTATCTCGATCCGCCGATTCGAACACGGCGGAGATCAATCGAGAACCCTTTTCGGCGGTTTTGTAAATGAGGTTCACGAGCTCTTCCTTGGAGTAAGATTCAAGCAGAGGCTTGATGTCTTCCTTGTCGAACTCGAAATCTGAATCGGACTCGTTGGTGGTGGTGGTGGTGGTGATGGTTGTGGTAGCAATCGGGGCCGTAACGGGATGCGAATCGTCGGAAGCGACGGTTTTGGTCTCTGGCTCATCTTCGGATTCCTTTGGTTTTTTGTGTTTCTTCTTGCTTTCCTTCGATTTCTTAAGTGGTTTCTCTTCAACTTCGGATTTCTTCGATTTCTTCTTCGATTTCTCAGATTTCTCGGCCTTTTCGGATTTGGATTTATGCTTCTTAGAGATTTTCTTCTCCCTCACCGCGAGTTCCTCAGCCTCGCGTCGCTTCCTCTCCTTCTTCTCTTTCTTCTCCTTTTTCTCTTTCTTCTCTTTCTTCCGTTCTTCTCTATCTTTCGCCATTGTTGACGGCAGTCTCCACTAAAACCCAGAAACGCGAAAAAAAACTTCTTATAAATAGGTTGGTAAGAAAACACCGTCCAGTATTGTATATCAAAATTAAAATTAAATTACAAACAAAAACGTCTGGGTGGTGTAGTCGGTTATCACGCTAGTCTCACACACTAGAGGTCCCCGGTTCGAACCCGGGCTCAGACAATTTTTATTTTATTTTATCTAATACAGTCTCATGGTCCTCAGTTCGAAACCAGACCCAGACAATTCTTTTTTTTTTTAATTTTTAATTTTACCAAATCCGAGTGGTTAATAACACTCTTAATTACCATTTATCTTGATTTAAGAACAGTTAATTAATGTGGTCCACGACTCCACGGGTCCGTGAATTTCCATGATCTAGAAGGGCAAAAAAGTCATTATCGTACTTTCTGCCGGCGAAGAACCGGTGCCGGGTCATATCACAATTACTTGTTTAACGGCAACAAACCACCTAACCAAAATTAAACTCGAAAAAGAGAGATTTAACGAAATCGAATCGAAGCTCGACCAAACTCTCTCTTTTCTCTCTCTCTCTGGGTATTCCTGGGTTTTACTCAAATTCCGGAATTTCAATGGCGGACGAACTGGAATTGTCGCCGTTGGTTCCGCCGTCGCCGATGGTGGAGCCTTCCGAGATCGATCTCGAAGCGGGTCATGGCGAACAAATTCAGTGCCGAATCTGCCTTGAATCTGATGGTAATGTCTTGAAAACCCCCTAGATTCGCATCTTCTTTGATGGGTTGCGTTGCTAGTGATCGTTGGTTGGTCAAAGTTCAGTTCAATAATTCGAACGCTTGAGGGTTTAGTCATGAGGGTAATATGGTTCTGCTGTGAGTAAGATTAGTCTTACTGATATAAACTCTTGTCAAAGACTGTGACATAGAGAGAGGTTTTGTTCTAATTTGTTAATTCAAGCTCATTTATTGCTCCATGGTCCTGAATTTTGTTTCTATGTCAGGTAGGGATTTCATTGCCCCATGCAAATGCAAAGGAACATCAAAGTATGTACATCGTGATTGCTTGGATCATTGGAGAGCTATAAAGGTACAGAATTTTCATATGTTTAATCTTAACTTAGGTCAATGCTTGGCAAGACGTTAGTGTTACTTGAAAGCTGCTCGCTTTCATCTTTATGAAGAGAGGTTTCGTTTAGTCATTATCAGGGTAAAACTAGTGTTAACGCCTAGTAACCTCATTTTGTTTCAGGAAGGTTTTGCGTTTGCACACTGCACAACTTGCAAGGCTCCGTATTATCTGAGAGTTCATGGTGCTGGAGATAGGAAATGGAGGACGTTGAAGTTTCGCTTCTTTGTTACTCGAGACATTTTGTCCATATTTCTTGCTGTTCAGCTTGTAATCATCCATTCAATTCTCATATGTGCTTTCTTTTCTTACATTTAACTTTTTCTTTCGTCTGGTTATTATATCTGATTCATATTTCTTCATCTTCTCCCAGGTAATTGCTGCAATGGCCTACATGGTCTATTTCATAGATAGTTACCAGCAATCATGGCTTCGTCATATTTGGGGTTTTGACAGTGAGGTCACATTTTACTACATGTGTGGTATGGTCCCAAACTATAATGTCTAAACTCTCCTCTAGATAATATAGTAACGCAAGTAAGACCTCTGCCAAGTGTCGGTGTTAAGATGAAAATTCGTTACTAAAGAATTTTGTGCCATGTGGTTCTTGAATTTCACTCATGTGTATCATTTATTTACATGAGGAGGTTTGTTTTGTTCAGGAGCTTTGTTATTCTTTGCTCTGTTGGGTCTATCTGGATGCTTCATAACTTGCTACGATCGAAGAGTTCGCAATGACTTAGCTCAGCCTTGCCGTGAATTGTGTCTCTGTTGCTGTCAGCCTGGGTATAACTTTCAACCATACTGATCTTTGTGCTTTTGTCAAAAAAATTTTCTTGTTTAAGAAAACAAAATTATCTGTATCTTCCTGTCTAGAACTGTTCCTTAGTTGGTCACATATGATAGAGTTGCGTAAGAGTTAAACTTACCTGAATATGTTGGGTTTGTTGCCTTTCCTGGTTCCGAAAGTATATTTTGTGTAAACTAGAGGAACTTGCATACAAAAACGTTAGTACATAATAAGGATATGAAATAGATAATAAGATCCAAGCTTCGTGATCTTACTTCGCTATATACAGAGTTTCTCGCAATGAGAAGATACATAAATTTGACTCTGAGTTGGTAGAGACACAAACAAAAGTGTGTTATCGGTAATCTTTCGGCTCGAAATTGACTTGACTCGTTCATTGAAAAATTTTGTACGCAGGATATGCACAGACTGCCATCTACCAGGAACTATTTGTATGTGGGCAGATTGCACTGCATGTACTGAAGGCTGCGCAAGTGCAGTTAGTGAATGTGGTGGTTGCCTTGGAGGTGCAGGGGAAGCCGGATTGCCATTGATCTTCATAATGGCTTTAGTAGTTCTCGGCTTATTTACGGTTATAGGCATATTCTACAGCGTACTGGTTGCAACCATGGTTGGACAACGCATTTGGCAACGCCATTACCACATTCTCGCTAAAAGAATGCTAACAAAGGTGAGGTTTTCTTTTATTACCCTCTTTGTAAGCGTGTTTTGTAGTATCATTTCGATGTTTTAATTGTTTTCGATCTCGGCATTTGTAGGAGTATGTGGTTGAGGATGTAGATGAGGAGATGACCGGATCTGAATGGTCGCCACCAGCTTTACCGTCTGAGCATATCCAGCAGCTGAAGACGCTTGGCCTTCTATGAAGAAACCGGATTGGCTTCTGATTGAAACTATGGAAGATTTTTCAACTGCTCACAGGGAAACTCATCTGACCAAGTGCTGAGAGAGAACTCAGAATTTAAAATATTATGAATGAGTTAGAATCTTAGATGATGCTTCGTATTTGTAAAGAAAGACTCGAACTTTAGAGTCAGAGACCAGTTGACGAATTCAGCTTTCATGTTGAGTGTTTGTTCCCAACGGTTTTTTTTACATAGGTAAATATCCACAAGTGTTGTTTCTCTTTGGGATAACTTTTAATCAAATGGTGCAAATTTGGTCATGTCTTCTAGCAACTTATGACTCATGAGTCTCATGACCACATAAGGGGAGTGAAGAGAGAAAAAAGGAGCTTCAAATCAAAACTATAGCATCAAGTTAGTATAGACATGAAATGCTACAACTCTATATCCGATAAATATTATCTTTGGCAAGTCGAATAGGCATGTGCGGTATGAAGATAAATTCGATGTTCATGTTCATTGTAGACACTAAATCGTACTCTTCTGATCTGAAGGGCTGAGAGTTTGACTAAAGTCGCCTAGAACTATCCAAGGAGTTGTGGACAGGGGATTGTATACACTGTACACAATTTTATTGGTGGTTTCAAGGCGTAGACAAATCACAAAGAAACTTATGTTGCGTTATTGATGGAAGTGTGGAACAAACCGCAGGTTACAGATTGGGAGGACATGGACTAGACCAATAGTGAGATTGACGTGTTCGAATCAATGTCAATTACCATAATGATATGTTCATTTAATAGACCTGATTTGCTTAGAGCATGTCCATTAGTGAACCCCTTCTTAGGGTTCTAAAAAAAAAATTTTAACAATTTTTATTTCATTTTTCTTTAAAGTTGTCAAAAGAAAAAAATAAAAATTAAAATTAAAATCGACCAATCGCGTGTCGACACGTGGCGAACCCGAGGAGAGAGAAGTTCTAAAATTAGAGTTTTTTAGGAGTGAGTTCATCACTGTTTATGGGGCCCACAAATATTTTAATAATTTTTTTTTGTGAACCCCATCCTATGAACCTCTAATGGAGGTGCTCTTAGTGGCTTGTACGGTTAACGTATACTATAATGACTTGAACGATTACCAATACAAATAGGAGAATTTTAAGTTTGGTAGAATAATGGACCAATTATTTTACAAAATATTCATTAGTTAAGATGGTTACAATCCTAATTTAAAGAAAAAATAGAAAATTTCAGATATAGAAAAAAAGTATCAGGTCCACACCTTTATTTTGGTTTAAGCCACTAAATTCAACAAGTTTAGTAACTTGTCTCTATGTTAGCATGTTAATTAGGGTTAATTGATTTAAGTTTTAGCTTAATATATAATAATAATAATTAATTAACTTTGCTGATAAACTATAATAGAAGTAAACCAAACTTGTTGACAAAAGAAAAAAAAACTAAACTTATTGTCAAAGTGTTGTGCAGATCCGATTAAAGTATTATACGACTGTATATTTTATACAATATTATATATTTTATACAATATTATCCACATTCGTCTTCACCTGAAACCATCGTAATCACTAGGAATGTACTTGCTTTAATTATTTAATTAATATGTGATATAAATATTAACATTGCATTTGTTAATTTAATCAAAAAATATGACAGAAACAAAAGGTTTAAACTTTGAACTATATACAACATTTCATAAATGTTACTATAAAAAAATTAGAGAAGGGAAATGAGAAGTCAGATAAGAACTTATAGGCCACTAATCTCCCACCATATCATATAATATAATATATTTTGACTTCTTCTTTTATTGTATTACAAAAAAAACATATATTTAATTATTTAAATTTATGTATATATGGACATCTTATATATAAAACTAGGTGATAGCCCGCACCAGGTGCGAGTATAATATTTGATATATAGTTGATTATTATATAAATTGTTACCATCGTATCATATTAATCAAATTTTTATGGTTGATATACTATATGTAGATCTAATATTTAATATGATATCTAATCTAATAAACAATAACAATATATCATCAAATATAATATAAATTTTATTAAAATAAAAATACTTATAATATTATAATTTTCACAAATTTAAAATAATTCTAATATTTTCACAATTTATCAAGTAACTAATATTTTAATTTCTATCAAACAAAAGTACATAAATATTTGGATATTCAATTTAACAATGTAGTTCAAATAAAACTTGATTAAATCAAATAAAAACTTTCAAATTTTGGCGTCTATTAAATACTTCATATATGTAATTCAAAAACTCTGAGTAATTTTAATTATTTATAAGGAATATGCATGTCATCCTTTGATTTTGAAGTCCATGTGGGACAAAACTATAATTTATATAATTTCTTAATTTTAAATGTCATACAAGCCACTAAATCTCTTAATTATATGTTTTTAATGTTTGAATTAAATGATATCATAAAAACAGAGAGAAAATCTGAGAGAATATCTATATTTCCATGTATTAAAAAGTGTATTAATTTTTTGTTGATGTGTCTGAATATAAATATTTCATTGGTTAACTTCTCCTAAAATTACTCTAAGTGAGACACGTGGCTGAATTTTCTCTCTCTGTCTTCTCAATTAATATATAGGGGATATGAAGGAGTTTTTTTGGCGTTGACATTTATTCCTGACAAATAAAAGTTAATACGTGTTTAATAATTAATTGCATACAAAACTATTTAGTTAAAATTTAAATATTTAAAAATGATTGAAACATAAAAATAAAAAAACTTTAAAAAAATAATTTAAGGTATAAAAAATCATAAAATAAATATTAAATAATACAAAACTTTAACACATATTTCCATTTGCATAATTTAAATGCAATTTAAACATTAAACATTGAAAACATATTTGACATAAACTTCTAAAAATATACTCCTTCCGGTTTTGAATAATTGTCGTTTTAGAAAGTTGCACAAAGATTAAGAACTTTTTAATTTTTTAGTTTTCCAAAACAAAAACACAATTACCTATATACTTAAACACAATTCAACCAATATAATAATTTTCTGCAGAATACAAATAGTTATAAATCATTAAGAATCATTAAGTTTTGCATCGATGTTTGAAAACGTCAACTAATTTGAAACAAAAAATAAACTCTAAAAACGACAACTATTCAAAAACGGAGGGAGTATACATATAATTCTCAAATTAAATGTTTTAGAAACGTAGTCATCGCTCGTCTTGCCTGGTGGCGCATCACCTCCTCCATCGAGCAGGAAGATAGAGCCGCAGCAACAACGACCACTTCTCCACGATCCGGGTCTACATAAGCAAGATCGAGTCCGAGCTCTCCCAAATCTGCGACGGCATCCTCAGTCTCCTCGATACGGGACTCATCCGGGCTTCTGCTGAAGGAGATTCCAAGGTTTTCTACCTTAAGATGACAGCAGATTACCTCAGGTACTTGGTGTTCAAGACCGGTCAGGAGAAGAAACGCCGCAGAGCACACGGTCTTCGTTGACCAAGCTGCTCAGGTATCTCTCCTATCTTAAATTTGGAATCCACATTTAGTTTCTACTCAAATCATGATGATAGATCTTGGTGAATTTTTTTTTTTTAGGATATTACTAACTCCGAATTGCCTCCAACACACCAAATCCGTTTGTTTCATTTGAAAAGATAATGAAGTGTCCTTTAATTGTACTTTGCAAAGGTTTAGAGTATTCATTTTATATGGCATCTATTTTATATAAAATATAAGTTTTATATATATATATGTATTAATTTTAAAAGTATGAATAAATTTTGGGCTTTGATTTGATTTTAAAAAGTAGCAGCCGCAAGTGAGGATACTATGATAGTGAGGATGATTGGTTGGGCTGTAGGAGCCATCTTTAGCTTTAATTTTTAGGTACAGCCGAACAAAATTAACAATCGTGTTTTATCTCTTTTTTTAAAGCTACAGCCCCTACAGCAAAAAATGGCTGTAAAAGCCTTATTTACTAAAACCATATTTTAAAGGCTGTAGAGAAAAATATATGGCTGTAGGAAGATCTTTCTTTTTTATTATTTTGTCATTTATTATCTACAGCTACAGAATATACAGCTACAGCAAATATATCTACTGACCAAATTCTACAACAAATAATATACAGCTACAGTCCAACCAATCATCCACAGTATCATGTTTGAATTTAGGTGGTGTTATTCAATACATGAAATTAAAATCAACTCTATAGGTTTTATAATCCATTGTTATTCAATGATAGATTTTAAGTTTTTTATTAAAATCTGTTGTTATTGGTTATTGTATTTTAAATATATGTATTAAAAGATTTTAAAATCTAGTGTTATTGGTTTTTGTATTTACAATCTCATCATTAATAGAGTTTAAAATATATTTATATTTAATTAAAGATTTGGATATAAGAATTGAATTCTTGTGTTATTCATGTTTAAAAGATTCTTACAGTTCATTTGATTTGAAAAGTTTAAATGGATTTAAATCTAATTCCATGTGTAAATTATAGTAATCAAAATCAAACCGTCTAATTTATCCTCATATTTTGAAATCATTCACTATTAATAAACATTTTTCCTCTTCCCAATTAATGTCATGGTTAATTTATCTAAAAAAACATCTTGTTGAAATACAAATGGTTGAAATACATATTTTTCTCAAGAAAAAATTACTTCCCAATTGATCAAACCCATATTTTATCCATCTAACATCTTTTTTTTCTTTGGAATTTCAAAGGAAACACAAATTCCACTTTTTAAGTTATTGAATTCATTATTTTGATTACATGAATTGGCTGATTCATCATGTATATATTTGATTCTAACATTTTTAGGTTTTGTTTTTCATTTTCTATTTTGTTTTGTTTGAATACCTACATAATTTTTTGTAGCTTTCTTTTTCTATATTCATTTTCATTTATAAATTTGTTTTGAAATAGTGTAATTCTATTCACAATCTATTGTAGATATCAAATGATATTATATTGATTTTATAAATATTTTGATATAGTTTAAAAATCATATATCTCAAATTTTGAAATGAGAATTTTTTTTTTAATAACTGATATATACAAAATTTAGTGGAGTTGATTTCAAATTATACAACCAATAAGCTTCTTTACAGAATGGTTTGTATTCATACATTGTTGGTGATGATTTGTTTATGAAAAATTCTCTGAGAATCAATACTAATGAAACTCTATTGAAATGCTTTAATATAAATGCACAATTTTTGAACTTGCTTAAGACATTCCAAAACGTTGCACTGGCACTGGCAAACAATTTTTGCAGCAGATGAAAAAGAATTTCCTGAACGTGATGATGAGCCCAACCGGAGGAGGATGGCACTCACGGAGGTGTTTGACAAAGTTGATAGGGTAAGGTCAGAATTTCCAGTGTTGGTGGGGGAGTTGCTTCGAGACGAAGATGAGACTTTGTCATTTAAAGCGATGGCTCAAAGAAGGAGCCAAAAGTTCCTTCAATTTCTCGACAAGAAGGGACAGAATTGAGGATGAGGTGAAGAATGCAGCCAAGTGTCCTTTGTCTTGACACGTATATTGTTCATTTGGACTCATGATCATTTTTAATTGATATGCTTTTTATCATTAGTGAACTGGTTTTGAAGTACAAACATAATACTACTAGTTTAACCTTTTGATCTGTTGCATGAAGATACTCGCCTTCATTGCGTCCTCAGTACCAGCGAAATAATGAATGATACATCAATGGTTTTTATCTACCCTCTCTCTCTCCGCTTCATTATGTGTTTTGTGTCTTTTATCTTTTGTCGGTAATGACAAGTTGAGCAACAGACCCGGCGTCTGTCTGAGGCTTCAATTCTATTTGGTTAAAGACCGGAAATATCATTAATAATAAGCAACTATGTTTTTTGGAGATTACATAGATCTAATGTTCTATCTTCTTTAGTCATCAATGAAAATTTTACAATTACAACAAACAAAACAAGTTGCCTGCGTAAAGTTTTTATTTTATGCAAGTTAAAAGTATCCGAAAAAAAAGAAAAAGAAACAAACAAACATTCGGCTTAACTCATATTTTTCGGGTTGATGCATTTGACCTGTAATTTGATGCCGGTTATCAAAATGTTGTCTTAGACAATATTCATTGTTTAAGGCAATTAAAATTAAGTTTGGATAGCTGTAGAACCTAAGTTTACTGGACTAAAAAAATGAAAAAAAAATGTTTGTTCTTTCCTAAGTATATCTGGTAATACTGTCATCCAATTCTGGAAAGGTGTTAGTGTTTTATGATGTTGATCAATATTCATGAACAATAAATTGCCAACTAAAATTTCTCGCAGACCTGAGAGAATAATGCGTTAAGTCATTTCATTCCATTCGTTAATGACAGTCATGAGACACATGTGGGCTCTTTTGATTCGAAGGTCAGTATGTACCTCTACTATATCTTTTTTTTTTGTTAAGCAGATATACCACAAATATGTCAATGTTATGTGAAGGTAAGGTAGATTATACCCAAAAAGGATTTTATGAACTATGCTTCATTGTAGAGGATGAATTTTATAAATGCAGTGGAATAAAGTTGACTGGTACCAAAACATTTACTTGTGAAGAAGCTGATTTCACAAATTAAACGTTTGGCGTTCATCCCTTCAGTCAAGAGAACCTAAAGGCGTGATTGTTATCAAGTTTTACCCCACGTTGTGGTGTCCCTCAGTGGGATCCACCCCAATCTGTTGTTCCATATAGTGGTACCACACGTGTGTAAGTTTTTCAATTGTTCTCCAACCGCCTCTGCGTTACAACGCATGAAAGTAAAGCCGCCCGGATGCTTTGACAGAAAATTTTGCTTTATAGATGATCCTTCTAGAAGATAGAAAAGGAGAACTCGAACAATCTTTCTAGTTACTTCGTTCTTTATTTCTATTTAACGGAATCCAGCCCCCGTAACCCAGCAGATAAAGTACATTACATAGTCCGTTTTAGGGATTGGTGACTTGAGTTTGCCTCAATTAAAAAAATCTGATTGTTTTTCTCCGTCGAAAATTTGGCTATAAACTAGGTTTTTTCCTTTTTTTTTTCAAAAATTAATCAGATTCCGAAAATAAAAATTTAAAATATTATTTTTCAAATATTGTTATTCTGATATGCAATATATTGTTCATATTTTATTTATAAAATATTCAGTTTATAGATAATATCTTTAATTAAAATTGTTATAAATAATAATAAAATCTTAGAAATATTAGAATGGCTATAAACTAGGTTTCTTCCTCTATTTTTTCAGAAATTAATCAGACTCCGAAAATAAAGATTTAAAATATTATTTTTTGAGATATTGTTATTCAGATATACAATACAAATTTAAAATCTTGAAAAATGATACATATTTTTAGGCAGATGCAATTTATTGTTCAGATTTTTTTTTATAAAATCTTCAATTCATAAATAATATGTTTAATTAAAATTGTTATACATAGTAATAAAATCTTATAAATCTTATAAAAAAAATTTTAACTCTCCGCTCTCAACTTTTTCTCCCCGTTCTACTTTCGATTCCCCATTCGAACTGCCACTCTCGACTCCCACTACAGCTTGCAGCTCCCGCTACAGCTGCTTTCTGCTACACTTTCCCTCTCAACTTTGCCAATCAGGCCTTAAGGCAAGTTCCTCAACACACGCTCCTGTCCTTCATATGTACAAAGCTAATTCAAACTTTCCAGTGTGACCATAGAAATAGATGTTACGAATTAGAAAAATGCAAATAGAAATTCAGCGATTACATGAATGGCAAGAGAAATTGGTGGAGAAAACTAATGAAGAAAGATTTGATATATGATCTAAAAATAAAACTAAAATAAAGGACGGTTCGTACCATTTTTTCAATAAAAAATGACAATCATTATTAAAAAATACTTATGTCATTTAACGGTATTTAATGGTAACAAATATTACAATTGTCCCACAAAAAAAGAAGTGGATAAATTTATTTTAATTTTTCCTATAAGAAAATAAGTAACTAATAGTAGATCAGTATAAAAGAAGAAATAAAAAATAACTCAATAATGGAGAGAACCACACAAATTACTCATTAACAATTTTTTTAATATAAATATTGAATAATTTTTAATATTTAACTTTTATTAAATTGAAAATATATCAAGCTAATTTCTAATATTATTAATTTTTGTTAAAGTAAAATATTCATTTTTTAAATGAAAAATAAATACTATTAATTTGAGTCTTTGTTTTATAATATTCATTTTTATAAATATATATGTCTAGTTAAATTTTCTTGTATAATACTTCCTCTGTATTTTAAAAAATGATTTTTTGGGTTTTGGTTTTGTTTTAAAAAGATTGATTTTCTATTCTTCATTTAATGTTTTTTTATTTAACAAAGCAAATTAATTGAAAAGGTGTCAATAGTAGTGTGCAGTTGATATTATATGTATTGGGAAACATAAAAAATAGAGAAATAAGAAAATAAATAACCAAAAAAGCTAATAATTATAATGCCTTAAGATGTGTGTAAAATTCAAAAAAATCATTTTTTCAAATACAAAGGGAGTATATTCTTGCATAAAAGATTCATTCTTTTCGTTTTCACATGCATGGCAACGTTCAAAACTTATTAAGTAACAAGTTGGTTTAATTATCCTTAAAAAAACAAAGTGATATGTTTAGTCGTCTATCACGTTTTTATGCATTTAAACCTCAATTACAAAAAAAAAAAGATCAAGAACACGGTAGCGACATTGATTATATAATTATTATTAAGCCACAAGTTGGTTTACACTTTTAAAAAGAAAACAAAATATGTTTAGTTGTTTACTTGTTTATGATAATGTATTTATCGTGAGTGAGAAAAAACAATGCATCAAGTTTAAAAATCACATTAGTTAGCATAACTAATTACTTTTTTTTAATTAGCATAACTAATTACATAATTATCATGAAACAAGTGGGTGACAAAAGAAAATTCACATTAATTTAAGATGGAACTAGAGGGGAGGCGTTATCTAAAAATGGTTACCTTCGCTTTACCGACCATTTAATTTGATATGGAATCATATTACTAGTTGTTTTTGTATATTTAAACTCTAATCGATTTGTGCTTTTCTCCTTTGGAATCACATTCATTACTAGTCTTTTTAACCTATCTACAAATTTATATCCGATATACATGATATATTGCAGGGTCATGATTTACTTATATTACAGTAAAAATGGCACAAATTACATTTTATTAATTTATAAAATTATTAATTTATACAAATATTCTAAAATAACATCATTTTTTTTTTGTAGAAACTTATTATAAAACATAATTTAACAAAACAATTTGGAAAATGAAGACGATTAAAAATTAAAAGGAAATAGTTAACTTTATCATAGAAACTAGAAAGTTAAAACAAAACAACTTTTTCTCTGCAGCATCACACAGATATATATATATATATATTATTTAATTATTATTTTATAATATTAATGAGATCACATATATATATACCAAATTTTGTAAAATTAGTAATTCTATTATTTAATCAAATTGTATTATATTTAGAATCGGCTCAACTCGTACAAATGTTTTGTATTATTGTATATTATATATTATATTTATTAATTTATCTAATTATAAAAAATTATTGTATTTTATGAGTTTATCTATTTTTATTTTTAGAATTTTATTTATGTATATTAGAAATTATAACAAAAAATAAATCAAATTGAACGCAGTCTAAATAATGATTCGGTTCATTTTATTTAAAGCTTAAAAGTCTTTTATTATTTGAAGTTCAGCTCAGTTAGTCACTCTAAAGATTGAAAAAGTTGATAAAAGTTTTACTATCATTTCTACTTTCTTCTATTTTCTCCACGAACTCTTTAATCAGTTTTTTGATCATTTTATAAATTAAAATTTAGAGATAATGCTCGTTGATTGTGTTTCAAAAAAAAAAAAAAAGATAATGCTCATTGATTATTTTATAAATTAAAAGTTCGAATTAATTCTCACAATCACATCAGAATTTGTGTATATTATTTATCTGATCCAACAATATATGTATAACATTATTGAATATAGGCTCCTTTATATTAAAACATGCACCCTAATATGTAAATGTTTCTTTTAAAAATATTTATGGATCTGGTACTGTCGCGTTCCAGGCAGGGGAGGATCTAGGTAGATAGGAGGGGGGCTAGTGTCCCCGGTTGATTACCCATATTTCTTATTTTATCTTCATTAAACACATGAAATAGCAATAGGTCAACTGAAAATTTCTTCATGTGCCCCCGGTTGTCTTACGTTCGATTCCCACATTGCCCCTTTTCATTATCTAAATATTGTATTATTTTATTTATTTCTTTTCTATTTTGCATATTTCTTTTTGTAAATAGGTGTTACTTTATCAAAAATAGATTTAATCCAGTTTTTTACTTTATTAATTAGGTGTTTTCTAAGTTTTCATTCATGTCTGCACTTACCTTTCCTATATACTTAAAATATATCATATATTCTAATTTTTATCATCTTTGCATATATTTCTTAACTAATAATGTTTTAAGGAACTATTATAAAATGATGAATAGTAACAATATTACCATTTGTAATCTAAAACTCAGATATAGTATAAGAAAAAGACTTAATAATGTAAAATGTCAAACAAAAAAATTATAAAATATGTAATTTTATTTTTTTAACCTGAAAAATATGTAATTTTATTATTGATAAAATTGTGTCCCCGGTAAAAATCATTTCTAGATTCGCCCTGGATTCCAGGCACTGAGCTAGAATGGGGCATTGTGCAATACACATCACGCATGCATGAACATTGCATTACCAGCCAACTAATCATACACATTTTGGTTTTAACACCATTAAGTTTAGTTCTGTTGTGGTATATGTTTCTTTACCACTTTCGCTGGTCAGAGCAATCATGGACCAAACAAAGCGATAGCATAATTATTATAAAAAACGAAAAACGTGAAAACTCTGATAAACATTGTAACTGATTACAAATAGTGAAACAATAGTTTACAACCTAACAAACTATCATTCAACTCGATACTGAAATAGAATGTATAAAGTGTTGTTTGTACTGATTCACAATTTATACAAGAAGTAGAAGAGGACCTAAACCTAGTAGAGATATGAACGAATATATTCAAATTACAATACATATGTTAAGTATCCTTATTTGTAGGAAACTATCTTTATCGCTATACCCTACCTCAAGTTGGCGGTGAAAGATCTTGAATCTCCAACTTGGACAGAAGATAGATAAATGTAGGCGTAGGAAGAGCTTTAGTGAGGATGTCAGCCGGCTGTTCTTTAGTGGAAATGTGTTCGGTTGTAATGAGTTTATCTTGCACAGCATCACGAACAAAATGGCAATCCGATTCTATGTGTTTTGTGCACTCATAGAAAACTAGATTCGCCGCAATGTGAAGAGCAGACTTGATGTCGCAGAACAGCCGCATGGGTTCCGAATGACAAACCCCGAATGAAAGAAGTAGTTTCTTTAAACTTTTAAGTTCCTTGAGAGCATAAGCCATGGAACGATACTCTGCTTCAGCAGAGGAGAGAGACACCGTATCTTGCTTCTTCGTTTTCCAGGAAATTGGAGAAGCACCAAGTAGAACAATGTAAGCGCTGAGAGACCTGCGAGTAATGGGACAGGAACTCCAGTCGGAGTCACAGTAGGCAGTAATACGAAGATCAGAGTTAGAACGAAGAAGAATACCCTGGCCTGGTGAGCCTTTAAGGTAACGAACTGTCCGGAGTGCAGCTTCCCAATGATCTTCAAGAGCACGGTGCATGAATTGAGACAGAATATGAACTGTGTAACAAAGTTCCGGACGAGTGAAGGTCAAGTAGATGAGACGACCCACCAGACGTCGATAAGGAGCCAGATCTGCCAAAGGAGGACCATTGGCTTTGTGAAGCTTGTGATTAAGCTCAATAGGAACCGATGATATCCAGAGCATATTTCCGTTGACAAAGAAAGATACCATCATTTTTTCGAGCAACCTCAATTCCGAGAAAATACTTGAGCTTGCCCAAGTCCTTCATGTGAAAACACTGACCGAGATCATCCTTAAACCGTTGGATAGTAGATAGGTCATTGCCAGCGACAATAAAATCATCAACATAGATGAGAATGTGAAGAACGATCTTGTCTTTGATGAACGAGAAGTGAGAGTAGTCGACTTTGCTTTGTGTAAAACCATTGGTCTTCAATGCCGTACTCAATTTTGCAAACCAGCACTTAAGAGCTTTCTTAAGGCCGTAGATAGACTTGCGCAAACGACACACCTTATTAGGATCGGAATCTTCAAAACCGAGAGGAAGCTTCATGTAAACCTCCTCTTGTAAATCACCATGCAAGAATGCATTATGAACATCCATTTGATGAACCTCCCACTTCTTAGCAGCAGCAATTTCTAGCAAAATACGAACAGTAGTAGGTTTAGCTACGGGAGCAAAAGTGTCAGTATAATCAAGGCCTTTTCGTTGATGATTTCCAAGGGCCACGAGACGAGACTTGTGTCGAGCAATGTTGCCGTTGGAATGATATTTAATTTTGTAAACCCCATTTGCTCCCAATCGCCTTTTTTCCAGGCGGAAGAGTGGTAACATCAAAAGTGCGGGGAAGTTCAAGAGCAGAGTATTCATCCTTCATAGAATTCTTCCAAACATCATCAAGAATAGCATCCCGAAAACTATTCGGCTCAGAGTTAGAAGTCAGTGCCGCCAAGAAAGCTGTATGACTAGCTGAAAAGTTAACCCGAGATAAATAGTTCGAGATGGGATAAGGTGTGTTACCTGCGACCGAAGTAGAAAAACCAAGAGTGGAAACCGATGTAGTGAGAGAGAGGGGCGTACAAAGATGCAATGTTGACGACATAGTCTTTCAGCAACACAGATGGTGTTCATTGTCGTTCAATGCGACGAAGTAATTCAGGAAGCCCTAGAGATGGAGGATCTGGAACATCGGGGATGGCAGGCTGAGCTCTGAGTTCAGGTGTCGGAGGAGGAATAGTAGTAGGAGACAGAGTAGTAGACGATGGTGGAGTAATCGTCACATCCAGCACAATCGGAGTAATAGTAGCAGAGGACTCTGTTATTGGTATCACTGGAGGAGAGTCTGTAGGAAGCGGTGATAGCCAATCATCAATCACCATGTCAGGTTGATAAACCAGAGGTGTAACATAGTCATCATCAAGAACACCCGGAAATTGATCTTCGAGAAACAGTGCATCCCGTGAAATGAAAAACTCATTCTGTTCAAGGTCGTAGAAACGCCAAGCCTTCTTGCCATATGGATAGCCAACAAAAAGACATTTTCGACTCCTAGGCACAAATTTGTCTTTGTCGCGAGATCGTCGTTGAGCATAGCTTAAGCAGTCAAAGGTACGAAGAGAAGCATAATCAGGAGGCGAACCATGAAGCATCTCATACAGAGTTTTACCGTGTAGCAGAACAGTAGGTGTGCGATTGATAAGATGTGTAGATGTCAGAACGCTTTCGCCCCAAAATTTGACAGGAAGTTTGGCTTGAAAGAGTAACGCACGAGCAATATTTAGTATGTGCCGATGCTTGCGCTCAACACGTCCATTTTGTTGAGGAGTGTCGACACAAGATGTCTGGTGTTCGATGCCGTGTTGACAAAAATAAGAGGTGAGCGACAGAAACTCAGAGCCATTGTCGGAACGAACCACTTTGACTGATTTTCCAAATTGTTTGTCACTCATAGCACAGAAAGTTTTGAGTAAGTTGTGTATAACGCCCCAACCGCCCCTACCACTGAGCCCACATGTCCTTTCACTAGGCCCATTGGGCCCACCCCTGTCCGACGGTTGGTGCGTTAACCGGAAGGCTCGAAAGTCATGATTTACTGTCCCTGCAATCACCACATGAGAGTTCCCCGTGTTTTGGCCTCACTCACACGGTACCACGAATGACTTCCCGGTAGGTCACCCATCCTTTAACTACTCCAGCTGAAGCAGCTTAACTCTGGAGTTCTCTCCGGATGTGCAACCGAAAAGGTAAGTGCACTTTGTTGACATAGGTAGCCAAATCAATTCCTTTAACCTCTCTCACATATGTTTCCATATATACCAGAAATCGGGATGTTACATTGTGCACCTCCGATTTGGCGAGCATAAGATAGATCCAGACAGCACGAGAATAGTCATCAACGATTGTTAAGAAATAGGAAGCTCCACAAGAAGACTCAGTTCGATAAGGCCCTCAAACATCACAGTGAATCAGTGCAAAAGGTTCACAAGCTTTATTAAAACTTTCATGAAATTTAGAACGAGTCTGTTTAGCTAAAAGACAAATGTCACAAGGATGAGTATTGCCAAAATCGACTTTTAAACTATCAAAAACCGGTAATGTAGAAAGCACTTTGTAAGACGGGTGTCCAAGTCGTCGATGCCATAGAACTGAAGGTGATGGAGCAGCCTTCAAAGTCTGATGAACTCGTGCAACTATCACACCTTTGAAGTAGTAGACCACCTCTCTCACTTCACCTGCTCCAATCAGGGTCCTCGTAAAACGGTCCTGCAAGAAACACAAAGTATCCGTAAGTATAGCAATGCAGCCTGTTTCCTTGAGAAGGAGAGATACTGATAACAATGTAGTATTAAAATTGGGAACATAAAGAAAATTGATAAGAAAATAATCTTTGTTCAGTTGCAATGTTCCAATTTTAGTAGCATGAGATGCTGTGCCATCAGGAAACGTAACAAGAGAAGGAGTAATATCGAGGGTGTCTCGTAGTAAAGACAAGTCGCCTGTCATATGATGAGATACCCCGGTATCGAGGATCACATCAGTGAGTGTAGTTTTACCCGACAAGCGTTCAGTAAATAGTGTGCCTTGCTGTTGTTGAAGAAGACCGATCAAAGCAGCAATTTGATCAGAAGATGGTGAGGAAGTAGGATTGTTGTTGGAGGAAGCAACCAGTGCATTAGCACGTCCACGACCACGACCACCAGAATTGGAGATCCGACCACCACGACCACGTTGATTTGAAGGAGAAGTGCGAGATTGTTGTAAGTCGTTATACCATTCAGGATATCCATGGAGAAGGAAGCATTCACCAGCTTCATGGCCCTTATGCTTGCAATGCGTGCAAAACCGATTAGGATCACGGTTGAGAGTAACCGCAGCAGAAGTAGGAGACAAAATAGACTTCAATTGCTCAGTGTGAACAGAGCATCCAATTGCATCTTGTGTAAGTTCAGTAGAGCGCATGATCGTAAGATGTTGTTCAGCACGAATAACACGAGAATAAACAGTATTCAAGTCAGTTAATGGCTCCTCATCGATGATTTTAGAGCGGATTGTGCTGAAATGAGCATCATCTAAGCCAAATAGAAATTTGTGAACTCTAGCCTCTTCGCGGTCTTGTTCAAGTTCGGCAGAAGCTTCACAGGTACAAGAGCGGGAAGTAGTAAAATTCTGCATCTCTTCCCATAGTTTGGAAAGGCGACCATAGTATTCAAGAACATATTGACCATTCTGTTTGCAGTTTGTAATTTCATCCCGAAGAAGATGTCGACGAACACCGTTTTTGATAGAGAAACAGAGTTTGAGTGATTCCCAGAGCTGATGTGCATCAGGGAGATGACTCACAGTAGATCGAACCTGAGGATCGATGGAAGTACAGATCCATCCGACAATCATGGAGTTGGCGGCAGTCCAACGAAGAATATCATTATCGTCTGTTGGTTTTGAGATTGTGCCATCGATGAAACCTATCTTCCGTTTAGCTTGGAGAGAGTTCCAAAACTCGATGGCCCACTCAAAGTAGTTGTCACCTTTAAGAATCACAGGTGTGATTAAAGAACCAGGGTTGTCGGAATGGTGTAGAGTATATGGATTATTAGTATCGACGATAGCCGAAGTAGACATGCTTGCGGAGAAAGCAAAGCAATAGTAGAATGAATGCGGAAGCAATTAGAAAAAAATGGTTAGAGATCGTTGCTCTCTGATACCATGAAATAGAATGTAAAGTGTTGTTTGTATTGATTCACAAGGAGAAGTATTTATACAAGAAATAGAAGAGGACCTAAATATATTCAGATTACAATACATATGTTAAGTATCCTTATTTGTAGGAAACTATCCTTATCGCTACAGATATATCATTCATCGTGAATTATATATTTGTTGAACTGGTTGGTTGATTTTTTTTTTTTTTTTTTTGTGGCACAAACGAAATGCTTGGCTGAAAGATTTCTAAAATTAATAATGATTTTTTGTCTTTTCCACTTCTTTTTTTTTCCACTTTCCCACTTCTTTGATTTCAATATTCTATAGATTTTCTTAATTAAATAATTTAGAGACTAAGACATCAGAAGTGTTTAGTTGTTTCGTTTTGTGTGGTCTTTAGGGCATCTCCAATGGTACTGTATTTTTTAGCTTTTCCTCCATTTTGCAGTAAAATTCACTCCATTGGTACTCCATTTTCCACTCCAAAATGGTGCAAAAAATGGGATTACTCCAAATATGGAGTAATCCCATTTTTTACTCCATTTTGGAGTGAAACTTTTTTTATTTATAAAAAGGTCCTTTGAATACTAATTTATTTAAATTTATCACTTTCTGTATAACAATAGCTTTTTTTTTATAATATATCTCTTTAATTATAATATTAAAATTTTATTTAAACTATTATATTAGTTATAGCATCTTATTTTTTTGATAATATTATTTTGTCATAATATCACATTATATAAAATTTATATTTGAAATTTTGTTCATTAAAATTATTTATAAATAATCAAATACTAATTTTTTATTTAAGAGATTGCAAATTAAAGTACACTTAAAATACATAAAAATACTAAATTTAAAAATAAGCAACACTAGCAATTTAACACAACAATTACTAGGAGTTTAATAATGTGGTAAATCGTTTCCTGACCCAGCAAGGTAATCAAAACACTGTCCAAATGCATTGATTGATCATTTTTGGAAAGTGGAAAAATACACTAATGACAATTCTTAAATAAATTGCTATTTTTTAATGATTTAATGTAATATTTTTATTTAATAATTTTTTAATAAAAATTATTTCATAATTTGTGAAAGTTATAAAAATAGAGGGTTAATTTGTAAATTTTATAAATAAAATGTCTTGAAAACAAAATGAAAATAGTATCTATATAGAATATTCTTTTTTGGAGTGAAAAATGGAGTAAACCATTGGAGAAAAACACAACTCCATTTTGGAGTTACTCCATTTTGGAGTGAAAAATGGAGTAAACCATTGGAGTTGGTCTTACAGTCAACTAGGGACAAATTGTCCCCTGCTCTCTCTTTATTGGATCCAAACTCTTTGTTCGTAAGCTACTCTTCGAGGAACAAACTTTTAAAACTTAAATATTAATTAAATTCTTATATAATAAGCATATGACCGCCGTAACTCAAGAGCTATACCGTTTTCAGACACGATCCCAAAATGCCAAGATGTTGAGAGTTTTAGCGAAGAGACGATTTGTTTTTTTTGGTTGGAAGAACTGAAAATCTATAATTTTTAACCCAGTCTTGAACACTATAAAGTTGGACTGTTTTAATAGATATTGTAACTTTTTATTTCTATACTTATCATCCATCTGGACAGGAAGATTTTTCATATTCATCTACGCAAACTTGAATTTGTGAAGGTGGTCGATATTGTATAGAACAATTAATGTGTTCTTTATATATTATCAACGACTAGTATTGACTGTATAAAGAATATGATCCAAAATTAGAGATCTTTAAGGAATAAGATTGGAGATTATATTGAAATGCCAAATACTTGTGTGTGAGGTTTCTTTATTTTATTTTCATTTCACAAATTTTTTACTTACTTGCGAAATTAAGTTTAGAAAATGCAATTCCGCTAATCTGCAAATTACTAAACAGAGCGCAAATCTAACCAAAAATAAAAGCAACAAGTTAGTAAATTTAGAGTGACTGTCTTTAGTTATTATCAATTCAACATAAAGAAAGATAATAAAACAATACACATTAATCAACATAAAATTGAAACGACACAAGCACCAATATATAATTTAAAGCAGTCTATCTTAACATTTCTCTCTGGAATATGTATAACAGCACCATTTAGCACTAACACAAACTTAAATAGATTATCATTGTCATCATCATATAGCCAGATGTATATAAGCTAATTTAGAAAGATTACACATAAACATGCGGCATGGATGCATATATATAATTAAATATATGAAAAGTTTAGTTTGTTTCAACTAAAAGACACGTGTAAAAACTAACGGTGAGGAAAGTGTTTAGATGTGTATGCTTAGAAACATTTAATTTGAGAAATATACATTTTTAGAAGTTTACGTGAAATATATTTTCAATGTTCAATGTTTATATTGCATTTAAACTATGCAAATGAAAATATGCGTTAAATTTTTTGTATTATTAATATTTGTATATTTTTATAAAATAATTTTTTTTTTATGTATCAATATTTTTTGAGATAGTTAAATTTTAACTCAATAGTTTAGTATGCCATTAATTATTAAACACATATTAACTTTTATTTGTTCAGGAATGACTAAATGTCAACGCCAAACTAAGATGTCCATATATACATGGATTTAAATAATTAATATATGTTTCTCTTTGTAATATAATTAAAGAAAGAAGTCAAAATATATCATATTATATGATATGGTGGGAGATTAGTGGCCAATACTCTTATCTGACTTCTGCCATTCCCTGCACTAATTTTTTTTTATACTAACATTTATGAAATGTAGTATATGGTTCAAAGGTTAAAACTTTTGTTTTTGTCATATTTTTTTATTAAATTAACAAATGCATTGTTAGTATTTATATCACATATTAATTGAACAATTAAAGCAAGTCCATTCCTAGTGGTTTGACTACACCAGTTAGTAGTTACGATGGGAAAAGTGAAGACGAATGTGGATAATATTGCATAAAATATATACATTCGTATAAAACTTTAATCGGATCTGCACGATACTTTGACGATAAGTTTAGTTTTTTTTTTTGTCAACAAGTTTAGTCTACTTCTATTATAATTTATCAGCAAATTTAATTATTATTATATATGAAGCTAAAACTTAAATCAATTAATCCTAACATGCTCAAATAGAGACAAGTTACTAAACTTGTTGAATTTAGTGGTCGGTGATTTTTTAAAACTAGTGATGACCGATTTAATTAGCATAATATACAGCTAATACCCATGCAAGGTTTAGTATTATTAATATTATTATCATATGGTTGCAATTGCATAATGCTTGAGAGCCGACCTTAAAGCGAAGGCCACCGTTATTGGATAACGCCTCACCTCTAATTCGATCTTAGATTAATGTGAATTTTCTTTTGTCACCCACTTGTTATAATTATGTAAGTAGCTAGTTATGCTAACTTATGTGATTTTTAAACTCGATGCATGGGTTTTCTCACTCACGAATAAATACATTATCATAAACGACATATATTTTTTTTTTCTTTTTAAAAGCGTAACCCAACTTGTGGCTTAATAATTGTAGTTGAGGTTTAAATGCATAAAAATACATTATGATAGACGACTAAACATTTCATTTTGTTTTCTTAAGGATAAACCAACTTCTTACTTAATAAGTTTTGAACGTTGCCATGCATGGTCAAAACGCAAAGATTTAAGATAAAAAGATTAATATATTTAACTATATCAAAACTAATTAAAAGCTTTTTATTATAATTTTTTTTTAACAATCTACAATCATTCATTTAGTTACTATCGCACGACCTCATACATGTGATTTGAGATTGGCCAAATTTTAATTTAAAGCTTATCAGCAATAACGGTTGCAAATCACTTTTGATCATTTCACCAAAAATCCTACAATCTCTATTAGCTTTCTGTGATACTAACACTAAATACTCTTGTCAGCTAATCCTTCTCTGAGTGGCCTCAACTATATATAGACATCCCCATCTTTCCATGTCGACGATCGACATTTTCCGTATCTCTTAAAATTACCAAATCTCCAATATGATAATATTTAGATCCTTACTTACTGCACATATCCTACTTGATATATTTGTGTCATCTTTATGTGTTCTACATAATTTCTCATGTGTGACTCCTTTAAGATGCGGATGCTCCAAAGTATCAGTTTCAATTAGCATAAATCTTCCTTCTCAGGAGTCATCATATCCACTCGGGTATTATGGGTATTCTCCCCTCGATTTAGTGACCATCAAAAAAAAAAAAAAATCATGAATAACCTGAAAGATTAAACATTTCCCATATAAAGACATATGTGGGACTTAATTACCTTTCAGCCTGAGTTTAAGAGCAGGCAGCATCTTGATCGCTTGATTGGTATATCCTTGTAGAGACGGTGCCTTGTTATCCCTCTCATCATTTGAACATTTAACTGCTTTGGAGTCGAAGTGTGATCTTAATTATTTCGGTCGGAACCTTTGAGGAGCACCATCTCATGAATGGATGAACTTTAACATTTAATTTATTTATTAATTTTGTGAGAAATATAAACTATAAAGTCGTTAATTATAAATTTGTAACAGTAAATTCTAATGAGTTTTTTCTATTAATTGGAATAATTTTCCTTCAACTATTCTTTATCCTGGCGACAATAAGTCTAAGCCAGAGAATAAATCAATCAATCAATCAATTACTTCCCGATTTCCTACCAAAAAAAAGAGAATAAATCAATTAAAGAAAGAAAATAAAGAAAGTAAAAAAGAGAATGAGCATGGAGAAGCATAATGATGACAATGGAATAATACAAAAACGGTCATAAAGCATGAGTCGTTTCTCTATAAATTACGACACTTCTCTTCATCATTAGTTCATAGCCAAACTCATCCTTTACTTATTCTTCTCTCCACACTTAATTCTTCATTGGTTTGAGTACTAATCAAATTATATAATAGAAAAAAATGTCGTCGATTGGAGCAAACTACGCACAACTACAAGTCATGCAGAAGAAGCAGAAGGAGAAGATGATGAAGAAGAGACTGGAGAAGGAGAGAGATGGTGGCACAGACGGTGGAGAAGGCAACAAAGTTTCTTCCGCTGCCACTGGAAAGAGTGGTAACAGAATATTTCCGGCCAATTCTTCTCCGTCGTCGACTTATGAATAAGTAGGAAGACAACAGTGAAGTGTGAGATTTGTTTTCTGTTTCATAAGGAAGACTTTGTGTATTTTTTTTCCTTTTTCTTTTACATTAGACTTTGTGTGTGATGTGATATAAGTGGTCGTCCTTTGCGTCTAGGTTTTAAGTTACGTAATTTGTGCTTTGTTGAATGTTCATATTGGCAAAATTGTATTAAAGAAAAACTTGTAGTTTTCGTGAGTGTCAATCAACATGTAAAATAATTCTCTATTGGCCATTTATTTTGAAGTATTCGGTTTTTTGAGTTATGCCAAAAAAGTTTACCAAGTTTACCTACACGGTTCGCGGAAGAGATCATAGACAAATTTTTATAGATGATTTGAGCACCGGTGCTTTAAAGGACTTTAAGGCCGAGTCACAAAACGATGTTAATGTTGTGATTAATTTTTTTTTCTTTTTCAGATTTCTTTGGCAAAAGTTTTGTGGTTAACAATTTTAGTCAGTAAAAGGATTTGTAAGAAACAATCTACTCCTTTAAAAAAAAAAAAAAGAAACAATCTACTCTATTAATTTAGAATCCTTATATATATAAAATTAACTTTTACGTATTATATTATTAAAAATGCTATTAAAATTAATGATAATATTAAATTTTTATTAAGGATAATTTAGATTAAATATGTGAGACATATATAGTTCTTCAACGAATTCAAAGTGAATAAATAGTGGTGTTCTTATTTCTTTCTGCTTTCGTCATTCCTTGTTATCATGCATTGCAAGTTACGAGATTCTAATGTTTCTGTGTGGTTTTGGAATGATTGATTATGTAATTGGGACAAAGTGTTTGAGATGTTGGAAAGAATGAGTTACCTTTTGATTTCTATCTAGTGTCCAAAATGGGTTCATATGGGTCTCAGCTCAGTTTAACGTACTCTTAGCTGAGCCACTCGCAATTGCATATTCGATAAGCACAGGGACTTAAGAGAGTGGTGGACCTTACTTGGGGCAGAAGTAAAATGGAAATGCGAGCACTAGGCAGGATACTTGCTTTGTTGGCTAAGCTTGAGGAACCGAAAGAGTGTTTGGATGAGGTGAAAAGAGAATTTTTATATTGCTTGGGGTTAACTAAAAATAAAAAAACTTAGAATGATTAAAGCTTCTCAAGTGGTATATTAATTATGTTCGGGCCGGATATTCAAACTTCTCAAAGCTGCTCATTTAAGTTTAAAGATAAAACTCTTACGGTTTTGTAAATATGCATAACAATACTTAAATAGATTAAATTCTTCAAAGCACTATTAAAACACGAGAGTCTAACATTACATGATTTACTGTAAATTTTTCAAAGCTCTATAAAACACGAGAGTCTTAACATTGCTAGAAGAAACTAAATATTCTTCAAATACTTCGGACCTGCCTGTGAGATCTACAAGAAAGGGAGGGCACTGAAGCAGTTATTAGGACCAATGAAGAGGATTTTGGTCAGTCTTTGTTTATATGCTCTTGGGATCATAATCTTCATAATTGTTGTGAAGACAAGTGGCATGAAGAATAATTGGCAATGACGAAAGAGCACATGCGCATCATATGTTTATCATAATTTGCCTATCATATGCTTTCATGGCATAGTTGTCGATAGAAACAAAACATGCGTCGAGGAGAAAAGTTTGAAACTTTTATTCTCCATGAGCAAGGCACAAGGCCATGTGGCTTTTGCTCTCCCACGTTATGTATTTTACCATCTTCTTCATTTGTTCCCTCGACTTCTCTCACTTTCGGACAAAAAAAATTGCTGTCATTTTTTGGACAAGATAGAAATTACCATGTCAAGGAAATAATTTATATGTGAAGGAAGCCATATATAAAAAGAATTATATATTTATGATTTATCCACGGGAAGATAATTCAAAATGATTGTGATCTTGACAATTGTTTTAAGTAAGTTCCATAATCAGTTTGGTGGTACATACCTTTAGTCTACCACCATCACAATGGACTAATTAATCGAGTTTGGTATAACAGCTACTGCAGCATCTAAATTTTGTTTCTCTTATTTATTTATCGATTTAACTAAATATATTATTTATTTGATTGTAGTTGTAGCTGAATTTTGTAGATGTAAAAGTAAAATTTCAAATATTTTTACCATAACAGTAACATTTTTTTTTTTGTTATTCTTGCTGCTTTAGCGAGATAGTAGCATAAACACTACTACAAGTCTACAACATTAAAACAAATTGTAAAAAAAATTGCCACAACCTAACACAACTCACAAAGTAGAACAGCTTTATATGATCGAAAAATTTGTAAATATTCTTTTTGAAGTCAACAAAACTTTGTAAATTGAAGTAATTAACTGAAGTCAATTTCCCCATTTAACATATTGATATAGAAAAAGAAATTACAGTCGTCGTAAATTAGTTCTATCGACTCGGTAGCTAAGCCGAGCCGAGCCGAACCGTTTAGTTATTGCAGTCTCTGTCTGTGGACAAGCCGGCTCCAATCTGATAACACTCTCACCAGCCCACACACAGCTCTCTCTCCGTCTTTCTCTCTCCTCCGCTTTGTACCTTTTTTTTTGTTTAAGTCAAATTACACAAGCAAGAGAAGCCTCTCTCTCTCTAATCTCGTCTCCTTCGCTTCTCTTCTACGAAACAAACCAATGCAGAACTGATTGCGCTTTCTCCTCCTTCTTCTCTCACTTTCTCTTTGAGGTCAGTTCAATTCCTCCATCTATGGATCTCTCTGCATGCTTTAGTATCGGATCTCTCTTGCGTGTAGACCACAATTCTGATTTAGTGAGAGATCCGAGTATGAATTAGATTCCATCACGATCTGAGTCCTACATTCGAGTTCATGTTGATAAAGTTTCCTGATTTAGATTAGTCCAAATCTGGAAAGTAATGGGTTTTGAGTAAAACGATTTGGATCGAGATCTACAGTTGATGTACACTTCGATTTTCAGTTAGATAGAGTAATGATACTATAATTGCATTTAGCTTTTCATACTTCTGTGTATCCTTTCAGATTCTGGTGATTCAGATTTTCAGATTGTAAGGATCTTTTATACTTTTATTTTCGTCTGATCTCTGCTTGCATGGTGTTGCGGACTTTTCTCCTGCAGGGGCGTTGATGTTCTGACGGTCTTTTCTGGGTAGATCTGGCTAGGGGCAAGGTCTCTGGGGTCTACTTTTGATTTGAGGATCTTGAAAAAATGACAAGTGCACTTGGATGGAGATTTGCTTCTACTAATGGAAATGGCCTTGCCCCCAATGAGACGGTAATTTACTTCTTTTAGTATTTACATTCGATTTCCTCCGTTTTGGTTTAAGGCTGTGTTGAAATGATGAACATTCATCAGAGGAGTTTATTGAAAAGCTTGTTTTCTTAATGAGGGTTGTAGATCACAGTGCGATCTTTGCCGAGGTTCGAAATCAAATATGAGTTTCTTCTAGAAAGTCATTTCCTTTTCTTGTGTGTTTGACAAGATGATTAAGCTGATGTATTCCTTGAGTTTAAATCATAATTTATAAATGTACTTGAGCTGAGCCCATTCTTGATTAGTTTAGTGGTGCCTTTTCCTTAAAATGGTATCTTGTTAGTCATCTTATTCAGTGGTGCATTTTGGAGCATCTCTTCGCTGTTTCCTTCTATGTTTTCATCCACCTGAATTATCGAAAAGTTCCCGTCTTTACTACTAAACCCTAAACCCATGGGCAATAATACAAATTGCAAAACAGAAAATTGGCTCTTTTCCGTTGCACAGAGGGCATGAGTCCATTGCATCGGAGCAAATGTCTTGCATGTTATGCTCTTTTAACTTAATTTCTGTTGCCTGTTCATGATTACAGGAGAGAAATGGGGATATGAAGATTCCAGATTCAGAGCCTCCAACTCCACATTCAAGTACAAAGATGAGTTTGAGGTAACGGAAAATATGTATTTGTCACTACATTGGAGCGAGTCGATGATAAATTTTAGCCATTATCATTGTTGCACCGCAATCTTGGTTTAGGAGTGCATTTGAAAATCAGTATTATCTGGATTATTTTACTACCGTATCCTTTTAAAAGAAACCATTTAACTAGAACGCACACCTAGTAGCGACTAGTATCTAACATTTCCCAAATCACCTGCAGAGAGCGTACAACCAGCATGGAAGATCCAGATGGGACATTAGCAAGTGTTGCCCAATGTATTGAGCAGTTGCGCCAAGGTTCATCATCTGCACAAGAAAGAGAATACTGCCTGAAGCAGTTACTAGACCTTATAGAAATGCGTGAAAATGCATTCAGCGCTGTTGGATCACACTCCCAAGCCGTGCCAGTACTTGTCTCTCTTCTCCGATCAGGATCACTTGGAGTGAAGATACAAGCTGCAACCGTCTTGGGTTCACTCTGCAAGGAGAACGAACTTAGAGTTAAGGTGTTACTTGGGGGATGCATTCCCCCATTGCTTGGTCTTCTCAAGTCCACTTCAGTTGAAGGACAGATCGCTGCAGCGAAGACAATATATGCTGTTTCTGAAGGTGGGGTGAAAGACCATGTTGGATCGAAAATATTTTCCACTGAGGGGGTTGTACCAGTTCTGTGGGACCAATTGCGCAGTGGAAATAAGAAAGGAGAGGTTGATGGTCTTTTAACTGGTGCACTTAAGAACCTTTCTAGCACCACAGAAGGATTTTGGTCTGAGACAATTCGAGCTGGGGGAGTGGATGTACTTGTGAAACTGCTTACAAGCGGGCAGTCAAGTACAGTATCTAATGTGTGCTTCCTTCTTGCTTGTATGATGATGGAGGATGCCTCTGTTTGCTCCAGTGTATTGACTGCGGACATTACAAAACAGCTTCTCAAGTTGTTAGGTTCAGGTAATGAAGCTTCAGTGAGGGCAGAGGCTGCTGCTGCTCTCAAGTCGCTTTCCGCTCAATCTAAGGAAGCAAAGCGAGAAATAGCAAATTCTAATGGTATTCCTGTTTTAATAAATGCGACAATAGCTCCATCTAAAGAATTCATGCAAGGTGAATATGCGCAAGCATTACAAGAAAATGCAATGTGTGCCCTTGCCAATATTTCCGGTGGTTTGTCATATGTGATATCAAGCCTTGGTCAGAGTCTTGAATCTTGCTCCTCGCCTGCTCAGACTGCCGACACTCTTGGGGCTTTAGCTTCAGCCTTGATGATCTATGATGGCAAAGCAGAAACGACCAGGGCATCAGATCCATTGGTCGTTGAGCAAACTCTGCTGAAACAGTTCAAGCCTCGTCTACCATTCCTTGTCCAAGAGCGTACCATTGAAGCACTTGCGAGTTTGTATGGGAATTCGATACTCTCTGTTAAACTTTCCAACTCGGATGCAAAACGTTTGCTTGTTGGTCTAATAACAATGGCAGCTAATGAGGTTCAAGATGAGCTTGTAAAGGCTCTTCTAATGCTCTGTAACCACGAAGGTAGCCTGTGGCATGCACTACAGGGCCGTGAAGGGATTCAGTTGTTGATATCTCTTCTGGGTCTTTCATCCGAACAGCAGCAGGAATGCGCTGTTGCACTTCTTTGCCTTTTGTCTAACGAAAATGATGAAAGCAAGTGGGCCATCACTGCTGCTGGAGGTATACCTCCACTTGTTCAGATTCTAGAGACAGGGTCTGCCAAAGCCAGGGAAGACTCCGCAACCATCCTTAGGAACTTGTGCAATCACAGCGAAGATATACGAGCTTGTGTTGAAAGTGCTGATGCTGTCCCTGCTCTACTATGGCTGCTAAAGAATGGTAGTGCCAATGGGAAGGAAATTGCTGCGAAGACACTGAATCATTTGATTCATAAATCAGATACTGCAACAATCAGTCAGCTTACTGCTTTGCTGACCAGCGATCTACCTGAGTCTAAAATGTATGTTTTGGATGCATTGAAAAGCATGCTTTCTGTGGTCCCATTCAATGACATGTTGCGTGAAGGCAGTGCTTCAAATGATGCCATCGAGACCATGATCAAGTTGATGAGCTCTTCAAAAGAAGAAACTCAAGCAAATTCAGCTTCGGCTCTTGCAGCTATCTTCCAGAGCAGAAAAGATTTACGTGAGAGCGCTCTAGCCCTCAAAACTCTATTGTCGGCCATAAAACTTTTACATGTGGATTCTGAGAAGATCCTTGTTGAGTCTTCCCGCTGTATGGCTGCAATTTTACTCTCGATTAAGGAGAATCGCGATGTGGCCATTGCTGCCAGAGAAGCATTGCCTACTCTGGTTTCTCTTGCCAACTCTTCTGTTCTAGAAGTTGCTGAGCAAGGAATGTGCGCATTGGCTAATCTTATATTGGACAGTGAAGTGGCAGAGAAGGTCATAGTCGAAGAAATTATTTTGTCAGCCACTAGAATCTTACGTGAAGGAACAGTGTCTGGGAAGACCCTTGCAGCTGCCGCTATTTCTCGCCTGCTTAGTCGTCGCCTAATCGATTCTGCGTTGACAGATTCTGTGAACCGTGCTGGAACGGTGCTTGCTTTAGTGTCTCTTCTAGAGTCTGCCGACGGAAGATCTGATGCAATATCAGAGGCCCTAGATGCACTAGCTATATTCTCAAGGTCAAGAGCTAATGGAAATGTAAAGCCAGCCTGGGTTGTTTTGGCCGAATCCCCTAACAGTATGGCCCCAATAGTCTCATCTATAGTGAGTGTCGCCAATCCCTCTTTACAGGATAAAGCTATTGAAGTATTGTCAAGACTTTGCCGAGATCAGCCTATAGTTTTGGGAAACATGGTCAACGATGCCAGAGACTGCGTGTCATCTATAGCTAAAAGGGTGATAAATTCCAAGGACCCGAAAATAAAAATTGGTGGAGCTGCTATTATTATCTGTGCTGCCAAAGTGAACGACCAGAGGATGATAGAGAATCTGAATGAAACACAATTGTGTGCCAAATTCGTTCAAGCACTTGTGGGGATTTTAGATTCACCTCAGATTTCTGTGCAAGATCAGGAAAAGGATGAGAGAGATAATATCTGCATTTGCATTCATCCCAAAGAAAAGGAGGAAGATGAAGAAGAAGAGGCAACAGAAAATAGGGAGGGTTCCACGGGGGCAACACTTATCTCTGGTGACAATTTAGCCATCTGGTTGCTCTCGGTTCTTTCTTGTCATGATGAAAAGAGCAGAGCAGTAATATTGGAGTCAGAAGGCATCGAGTTGATTACTGATAGAATAGGCAACCGTTTTCTCCAGGTATGCAACACTCTTATAGATTGCAATCTTTGAGATCACAGTTTATTAGAAGCATATTAAGAAAATCCATATTAAGAATCTGTGCTAGCATTTTACATTCTGTCTCATTTTGGGACGCTAGGTAGTCGTTTGTATTGTTTTAAGTTTTAACTGCGAACACTTTAATACATTTCAGGCGGATAATGGAGAAGACACCAACATTTGGGTCTGTGCTTTACTGCTAGCCATACTTTTCCAGGACAGAGAAATCACTCGCGCAAATGCAACAATGAAAGCTGTTCCAGTGCTTTCAAATCTTGTGAAGTCAGAGGAATATGCAGACAGATATTTTGCAGCACAAGCGCTAGCTAGTCTTGTCTGTAACGGTAGTCGGGGAACTCTTCTATCTGTTGCAAATTCCGGTGCTGCGGCTGGGTTCATATCATTGCTTGGTTGTTCTGATGATGACATAAAAGAACTTCTGCAGTTGTCACAGGAGTTCATGTTAGTGCGTTACCCGGACCAAGTTGCCCTTGAGAGGCTTTTTCGAGTTGAAGATATCAGAGTTGGGGCTACTTCACGAAAGGCGATTCCCTTACTGGTTGAACTTCTTAAACCAATTCCAGACCGACCCGGTGCTCCTCTACTTGCACTTAATCTTCTAACTCAGCTTGCTGGAGACTGCCCACAAAACATGATTGTCATGGTAGAGTCAGGTGCTCTTGAGGGCCTCTCGAAATATCTTTCTCTTGGACCTCAGGATGAGCAAGAGGAAGCCGCAACAGTTCTTTTAGGCATCTTATTTAGCAGTGCTGAAATTCGAAGGCACGAGTCAGCATTTGGCGCTGTCAGCCAACTTGTAGCAGTTCTGCGACTAGGTGGAAGAGGAGCAAGGTACAGTGCCGCCAAAGCATTGGATAGTCTCTTTTCTGCTGACCATATAAGAAATGCAGAGTCTTCTAGACAAGCTGTTCAGCCATTGGTAGAAATTCTCAATACTGGTTCAGAGAGGGAGCAACATGCTGCTATTGCTGCACTTGTTAGGCTGTTGAGTGATAATCCATCTCGGGCATTGGCGGTCGCAGATGTGGAGATGAATGCGGTGGATGTGCTCTGTAGAATCCTTTCTTCAAACTGTTCGATGGAACTAAAGGGGGATGCAGCAGAACTGTGTTATGTTCTGTTTGCAAATACGAGGATCAGGTCTACGGTTGCTGCAGCGCGCTGTGTTGAGCCTCTCGTCTCTCTCCTTGTGAGTGAATTCAGCCCTGCACAGCATTCGGTAGTGCGGGCGCTGGACAAGCTGGTCGATGATGAACAACTGGCTGAACTAGTTGCAGCTCATGGTGCTGTGGTTCCTCTTGTTGGCCTTCTCTATGGTAAAAACTATGTGCTTCATGAAGCTATATCAAGGGCTCTAGTAAAGCTAGGTAAGGACAGGCCTGCATGTAAACTGGAAATGGTGAAAGCTGGAGTTATCGATTGCGTCCTTGATATTCTCCATGAAGCTCCGGATTTTCTTTGCGCTGCATTTTCGGAACTACTTCGCATCCTTACAAATAACGCTACTATTGCCAAGGGCCAATCTGCTGCGAAAGTGGTGGAGCCTCTTTTCAATTTGCTGACGAGGTTGGAGTTTGGACCTGACGGGCAGCACAGTGCGCTGCAAGTTCTAGTAAATATCTTAGAACATCCACAATGCCGAGCTGATTATACACTTTCTCCGCACCAGGTGATCGAGCCGCTAATCCCACTGCTGGATTCTACATCCCCAGCAGTACAGCAATTGGCTGCTGAGCTTCTGTCTCATTTGCTCTTCGAGGAGCATCTGCAGAAGGATCCATTAACACAACTTGCGATTGGTCCCTTAATCCATGTTCTTGGATCTGGCATACACCTATTGCAGCAGAGAGCTGTGAAAGCTCTCGTTAGCATTGCTCTAACATGGCCAAATGAAATAGCTAAAGAAGGTGGTGTGAGTGAGCTGTCCAAGGTGATACTGCAAGCCGATCCATCGCTTTCCAATGTTTTATGGGAGTCCGCAGCATCAATATTGGTAATCATCTTGCAATTTAGCTCCGAATTTTACCTGGAGGTTCCTGTTGCTGTTCTCGTAAGACTGCTACGCTCTGCATCTGAAAACACGGTGGTTGGTGCACTTAACACTCTTCTAGTGCTGGAAAGTGACGATGGAACCAGTGCTGAATCCATGGCTGAAAGCGGAGCCATAGAAGCTCTTCTTGATCTTCTAAGGTCTCATCAGTGTGAGGACACAGCAGCGAGACTGCTCGAGGTACTTCTCAACAACGTGAAGATTAGAGATTCAAAAGCTACCAAGAACGCGATATTACCCTTGTCCCAGTATCTCTTGGATCCACAGACTCAAGCTCAGCAGGCGCGATTACTGGCAACTTTGGCCCTCGGTGATCTTTTCCAAAACGAAGCACTCGCTAGAAGCACCGACGCAGCTTCTGCTTGCCGTGCTTTAGTCAATGTCCTTGAAGAACAACCCACAGAAGAAATGAAAGTAGTGGCTATATGTGCTCTGCAAAACCTTGTTATGTATAGCCGGTCCAACAAAAGAGCGGTTGCCGAGGCAGGTGGTGTGCAGGTCGTCTTAGATCTGATCAGTTCCAGTGACCCGGATACATCTGTTCAGGCTGCAATGTTCGTAAAACTACTCTTCTCTAATCACACCGTGCAAGAGTACGCATCTAGCGAGACCGTCAGAGCAATAACTGGTGAGAAAAACTCTCCGTTTCTTCTTTTCATTTCCATCTGCTCTTTCTTATTGTTCATCTTATATATCCGATGTTTACTTCTTATTTTGATTTGCAGCTGCTATTGAGAAGGACTTATGGGCCACTGGAACCGTGAATGACGAGTATCTAAAAGCCTTAAACTCTTTGTTTAACAACTTCCCTCGCCTAAGAGCCACTGAGCCTGCAACACTAAGTATACCACATCTAGTTACATCTCTCAAGACAGGCTCAGAGGCGACTCAAGAAGCTGCCTTGGATGCGTTGTTTCTTCTCAGACAAGCTTGGTCAGCGTGTCCGGCCGAAATTTCTAGGGCCCAATCAGTTGCTGCTGCAGATGCCATCCCTTTACTTCAGTACCTAATCCAATCAGGTCCACCGCGATTCCAGGAGAAAGCTGAATTCCTCTTGCAGTGCTTGCCAGGTACTCTAGTGGTCACGATCAAACGCGGTAACAACATGAAGCAATCTGTTGGTAACCCGAGCGTGTTTTGTAAGATAACACTCGGTAACACTCCTCCTCGACAAACCAAGGTAAGAAATGACCTATCATCCTTTCTTCACCTTACTGTGACTAGTAATTCCCGAGAAACTAACTGTATCGTTCTATTTATCAGGTAATATCGACTGGTCCAAATCCAGAGTGGGACGAGAGTTTCTCATGGTCATTTGAGAGCCCTCCCAAAGGTCAAAAACTCCACATCTCATGCAAGAACAAGAGCAAAATGGGAAAGGTATATCATCAAACTAAACTTGAGTCACGTTCAACTGTTTCAAAATTTGCGGCCTATTGGGTTTTCATCTGAACCATTGGCCTTTTGCCTCTGTTTTTTTTTTCTGCAGAGTTCCTTTGGTAAAGTAACGATCCAAATCGACCGGGTGGTAATGCTGGGAGCAGTAGCAGGTGAATACAGTTTGTTACCAGAAAGCAAAAGTGGCCCCCGAAACCTTGAAATCGAATTCCAGTGGTCTAACAAGTAAAAAGCACCACTTCATTTTTCTTTTTTTTTTAAGGGTGAGAGTTCTTCAATCAAACTTGTTTTTTTGTCCAATTTTTCTATTTTCGTTTTTGATTATTGTAATGCTACTGTATATAGTCTGTATTGTAATGTATGGTTTGGTGATTGACAACCGGGTTTTTTTTAAATCTTTTTAACTATTTGTTAGTGATTCAATTCATTTGTAACATTTTGTTGTCCTCATTTGGATTTTGTGTAGCTTCATTTATTCATCTTCTGGTGTGCACCACTATGTTCTAGTTGTTAATTGTTGTTCTCCTATGCCTCATCAAATTGTGAAGTTCGGATCAATGGAACCTATCCGAAATTCCTTTATAGTTGACATTTTCATTGAACAACTCACTCTCAAGAACATATTTCATGAAATGAGCGACTTTCACAAAACCAGACCGTGCGATCGTCCCACAAATCATGTCTCCAACTCTATACAATGCGGTCTTCAATACCTCCTAGCAAAGACATTGGTAAGTTTAACCATTATGTGGCACGCGATGCAACAATTGAACTGGAGGCCCAAGTTCTTGCGGTAAACACATTGAAGGAAGGCCTTAAAGCGCTCTATCGAAACTGGTCCTATGCATTCCACACAAGGCTGCCAAGAAATAGAAGCCCTTTTGACTGGTAGAGACTAGAGAGCCAAGTCTCAAGCAACATCTTTCTTTTTTTTTTTTCCAACTGAATATTTAAATTACGAGAGATCAAGGATCTCAACCAAGGTTCAAATGCAGATGAGAAAAAGACATTCGCTTCCCCAACGACCTCCACATAAAAGACAATTACTAACGCCATAACTGCTCAACCACCTAAACACAGGGAGCACACAAAATGATCCTCCTATTCACATCAATAATACCCCAATCACGAAGAATTTCTGTAGAAGTATTATAAAAATATAAAACTCTCTTTACTAAATTTGGTGCATTGTATTAAAAGGTAACAGAAGTTACGTTTAATAAACAAAAGCTTACAAGTTACAACTGAGAAAAACATATGTTTGAAACAAACATATGAATATTTAAATTATGAGAGATCAAGGATCTCAACCAAGGTTCAAATACAGATGAGAAAAAAATATTCGCTTCCCCAACGACCCCCACTTAAAAGACAATTACTAACGCCATAACTCCTCAACCACCTAAACACAGGGAGCACACAAAATGATCCCTCCTATTCACATCAATAATACCCCAATCACGAAGAACTTTTGTAGAAGTATTATAAAAATATAAAACTCTCTTTACTAAATTGGTGCATTGTATTAAAAGGTAGCAGAAATTACGTTTAATAAACAAAACCTTACAAGTTACAACTGAGAAAAACATATGTTTGAAACAAACATATGAATATTTAAATTCAAACATATGAATATTTAAATTATGAGAGATCAAGGATCTCAACCAAGGTTCAAATACAGATGAGAAAAAAATATTCGCTTCCCCAACGACCCCCACTTAAAAGACAATTACTAACGCCATAACTCCTCAACCACCTAAACACAGGGAGCACACAAAATGATCCCTCCTATTCACATCAATAATACCCCAATCACGAAGAACTTTTGTAGAAGTATTATAAAAATATAAAACTCTCTTTACTAAATTTGGTGCATTGTATTAAAAGGTAGCAGAAATTACGTTTAATAAACAAAACCTTACAAGTTACAACTAAGAAAAACATATGTTTGAAACAAACATATGAATATTTAAATTCAAACATATGAATATTTAAATTATGAGAGATCAAAGATCTCAATCAAGATTCAAATACAGATGAGAAACAAACATTCGCTTCCCCAACGACCCCCACTTAAAAGACAATTACTGACGCCATAATTGCTCAACCACCTAAACACAGGGAGCACACAAAAAAATCCCTCCTATTCACATCAATAATACCCCAATCACGAAGAACTTCTGTAGAAGTATTATAAAAATATAAAACTCTCTTTACTAAATTTGGTGCATTTTATTAAAAGCTAACAGAAGTTACGTTTAATAAACAAAAGCTTACAAGTTACAACTGAGAAAAACATATGTTTGAAACAAACATATGAATATTTAAATAATGAGAGATCAAGGATCTCAACCAAGGTTCAAATACAGATGAAAAAAAAACATTCGCTTCCCCAAGGACCCCCACTTAAAAGACAATTACTAACGCCATAACTGCTCAACCACCTAAACACAGGGAGCACACAAAATGATCCCTCCTATTCACATCAATAATACCCCAATCACGAAGAACTTTTGTAGAAGTATTATAAAAATATAAAATTCTCTTTGCTAAATTTGGTGCATTGTATTAAAAGGTAGCAGAAGTTACGTTTAATAAACAAAAGCTTACAAGTTACAACTGAGAAAAACATATGTTTGAAACAAACATATGAATATTTAAATTCAAACATATGAATATTTAAATTATGAGAGATCAAAGATCTCAATCAAGATTCAAATACAGATGAGAAAAAAACATTCGCTTCCCCAACGACCCCCACTTAAATGACAATTACTGACGCCATAATTGCTCAACCACCTAAACACAGGGAGCACACAAAATGATCCCTCCTATTCACATCAATAATACCCCAATCACGAAGAACTTCTGTAGAAGTATTATAAAAATATAAAACTCTCTTTACTAAATTTGGTGCATTTTATTAAAAGGTAACAGAAGTTACGTTTAAAAACAAAAGCTTACAAGTTACAACTGAGAAAAACATATGTTTGAAACAAACATATGAATATTTAAATTATGAGAGATCAAGGATCTCAACCAAGGTTCAAATACAGATGAGAAAAAAACATTCGCTTCCCCAACGACCCCCACTTAAAAGACAATTACTAACGCCATAACTGCTCAACCACCTAAACACAGGGAGCACACAAAATGATCCCTCCTATTCACATCAATAATACCCCAATCACGAAGAACTTTTGTAGAAGTATTATAAAAATATAAAATTCTCTTTACTAAATTTGGTGCATTGTATTAAAAGGTAGCAGAAGTTACGTTTAATAAACAAAAGCTTACAAGTTACAACTGAGAAAAACATATGTTTGAAACAAACATATGAATATTTAAATTCAAACATATGAATATTTAAATTATGAGAGATCAAAGATCTCAATCAAGATTAAAATACAGATGAGAAAAAAACATTCGCTTCCCCAACGACCCCCACTTAAAAGACAATTACTGACGCCATAATTGCTCAACCACCTAAACACAGGGAGCACACAAAATGATCCCTCCTATTCACATCAATAATACCCCAATCACGAAGAACTTATGTAGAAGTATTATAAAAATATAAAACTCTCTTTACTAAATTTGGTGCATTTTATTAAAAGGTAACAGAAGTTACGTTTAAAAACAAAAGCTTACAAGTTACAACTGAGAAAAACATATGTTTGAAACAAACATATGAATATTTAAATTTTGAGAGATCAAGGATCTCAACCAAGGTTCAAATACAGATGAGAAAAAAACATTCGCTTCCCCAACGACCCCCACTTAAAAGACAATTACTAACGCCATAACTGCTCAACCACCTAAACACAGGGAGCACACAAAATGATCCCTCCTATTCACATCAATAATACCCCAATCACGAAGAACTTTTGTAGAAGTATTATAAAAATATAAAATTCTCTTTACTAAATTTGGTGCATTGTATTAAAAGGTAGCAGAAGTTACGTTTAATAAACAAAAGCTTACAAGTTACAACTGAGAAAAACATATGTTTGAAACAAACATATGAATATTTAAATTCAAACATATGAATATTTAAATTATGAGAGATCAAAGATCTCAATCAAGATTCAAATACAGATGAGAAAAAAACATTCGCTTCCCCAACGACCCCCACTTAAAAGACAATTACTGACGCCATAATTGCTCAACCACCTAAACACAGGGAGCACACAAAATGACCCCTCCTATTCACATCAATAATACCCCAATCACGAAGAACTTCTGTAGAAATATTATAAAAATATAAAACTCTCTTTACTAAATTTGGTGCATTTTATTAAAAGGTAACAAAAGTTACGTTTAATAAACAAAAGCTTACAAGTTACAACTGAGAAAAACATATGTTTGAAACAAACATATGAATATTTAAATTATGAGAGATCAAGGATCTCAACCAAGGTTCAAATACAGATGAGAAAAAAACATTCGCTTCCCCAACGACCCCCACTTAAAAGACAATTACTAACGCCATAACTGCTCAACCACCTAAACACATGGAGCACACAAAATGATCCCTCCTATTCACATCAATAATACCCCAATCACGAAGAACTTTTGTAGAAGTATTATAAAAATATAAAATTCTCTTTACTAAATTGGTGCATTGTATTAAAAGGTAGCAGAAGTTACGTTTAATAAACAAAAGCTTACAAGTTACAACTGAGAAAAACATATGTTTGAAACAAACATATGAATATTTAAATTCAAACATATGAATATTTAAATTATGAGAGATCAAAGATCTCAATCAAGATTCAAATACAGATGAGAAAAAAACATTCGCTTCCCCAACGACCCCCACTTAAAAGACAATTACTGACGCCATAATTGCTCAACCACCTAAACACAGGGAGCACACAAAATGACCCCTCCTATTCACATCAATAATACCCCAATCACGAAGAACTTCTGTAGAAATATTATAAAAATATAAAACTCTCTTTACTAAATTTGGTGCATTTTATTAAAAGGTAACAAAAGTTACGTTTAATAAACAAAAGCTTACAAGTTACAACTGAGAAAAACATATGTTTGAAACAAACATATGAATATTAAATTATGAGAGATCAAGGATCTCAACCAAGGTTCAAATACAGATGAGAAAAAAACATTCGCTTCCCCAACGACCCCCACTTAAAAGACAATTACTAACGCCATAACTGCTCAACCACCTAAACACATGGAGCACACAAAATGATCCCTCCTATTCACATCAATAATACCCCAATCACGAAGAACTTTTGTAGAAGTATTATAAAAATATAAAATTCTCTTTGCTAAATTTGGTGCATTGTATTAAAAGGTAGCAGAAGTTACGTTTAATAAACAAAAGCTTACAAGTTACAACTGAGAAAAACATATGTTTGAAACAAACATATGAATATTAAATTCAAACATATGAATATTTAAATTATGAGAGATCAAAGATCTCAATCAAGATTCAAATACAGATGAAAAAAAAACATTCGCTTCCCCAACGACCCCCACTTAAAAGACAATTACTGACGCCATAATTGCTCAACCACCTAAACACAGGGAGCACACAAAATGATCCCTTCTATTCACATCAATAATACCCCAATCACGAAGAACTTCTGTAGAAGTATTATAAAAATATAAAACTCTCTTTACTAAATTGGTGCATTTTATTAAAAGGTAACAGAAGTTACGTTTAATAAACAAAAGCTTACAAGTTACAACTGAGAAAAACATATGTTTGAAACAAACATATGAATATTTAAATTATGAGAGATCAAGGATCTCAACCAAGGTTCAAATACAGATGAGAAAAAAACATTCGCTTCCCTAACGATCCCCACTTAAAAGACAATTACTAACGCCATAACTGCTCAACCACCTAAACACAGGGAGCACACAAAATGATCCTCCTATTCACATCAATAATACCCCAATCACGAAGAACTTTTGTAGAAGTATTATAAAAATATAAAATTCTCTTTACTAAATTTGGTGCATTGTATTAAAAGGTAGCAGAAGTTACGTTTAATAAACAAAAGCTTACAAGTTACAACTGAGAAAAACATATGTTTGAAACAAACATATGAATATTTAAATTCAAACATATGAATATTTAAATTATGAGAGATCAAAGATCTCAATCAAGATTCAAATACAGATGAAAAAAAAACATTCGCTTCCCCAACGACCCCCACTTAAAAGACAATTACTGACGCCATAATTGCTCAACCACCTAAACACAGGGAGCACACAAAATGATCCCTTCTATTCACATCAATAATACCCCAATCACGAAGAACTTCTGTAGAAGTATTATAAAAATATAAAACTCTCTTTACTAAATTGGTGCATTGTATTAAAAGGTAGCAGAAGTTACGTTTAATAAACAAAAGCTTACAAGTTACAACTGAGAAAAACATATGTTTGAAACAAACATATGAATATTAAATTCAAACATATGAATATTTAAATTATGAGAGATCAAAGATCTCAATCAAGATTCAAATACAGATGAAAAAAAAACATTCGCTTCCCCAACGACCCCCACTTAAAAGACAATTACTGACGCCATAATTGCTCAACCACCTAAACACAGGGAGCACACAAAATGATCCCTTCTATTCACATCAATAATACCCCAATCACGAAGAACTTCTGTAGAAGTATTATAAAAATATAAAACTCTCTTTACTAAATTTGGTGCATTTTATTAAAAGGTAACAGAAGTTACGTTTAATAAACAAAAGCTTACAAGTTACAACTGAGAAAAACATATGTTTGAAACAAACATATGAATATTTAAATTATGAGAGATCAAGGATCTCAACCAAGGTTCAAATACAGATGAGAAAAAAACATTCGCTTCCCTAACGATCCCCACTTAAAAGACAATTACTAACGCCATAACTGCTCAACCACCTAAACACAGGGAGCACACAAAATGATCCCTCCTATTCATATCAATAATACCCCAATCAGAAAGAACTTCTGTAGAAGTATTATAAAAATATGGAAACGACCTATTTCCACCTCGGAACTATCATATAGTAACAGAACCACACAAAGTTTAGGCCTCTGCGTATTTCCCCCTAATTTTAAAGTTCGAAACCTTTATCCCCACCATTCCGTAGTTCGAAACTTTTTTACCCACAATACCAAAGATCGAAACTAACCCCTACACAAACCGTAATAAATCGCGGTTTAGTGTATTTTCAGAATTAATGGTAACCAAATAGAAGAGATTAGACCGAATTAGGATCCGATTAGGATCCGAATAAATGGGCAAACCGAAAATTACAAACCAATTGCGATTTTAATCCCAAAATTGAAACTAAACCCTAAAAAAAAAATCTCAAAAATCTCTTAGAACCCTAACTCTCCAAAAATCTCCATTTGCTTCTGCTTCTCATCTGCTATTTGCTTATTATTTATGGAATTTTGTTTCTCTCTGATTCGTGCTGCGTTTTGTTCCGATCAGTGACTTTTGAAGTTTTCAAACGCGTGTCTGGATTTACGATTTCGCGGTCTCAGACGCAAAGCTCTGGTTTGATCCTCCTCTTTCTCGTAAGACCAGTGATTGATCCTCTGTATTTGAATCAGATTGTATAGATTCTCTTGGTTTTGATTTCGCGCCTCGAGATTGTATTAATTGTTGAAATGTGAAACTTATCTTTAGCAATTTTTTTTTTTTAATTTGAATCTCTGCGCCTCTCATTTTGATATATTATGCAGTTGTAGAGCTGAGTTTGGACAAGCTCTGAGGTACTGAGATCGTCCCGACAAGAACATACCCCGGCGCTTCTGCCACCGTCGTCTCCACAGATCCGCCTAGATCTCGCGGCTCTGAGGTACTGAGATCGTCCCGACAAGAAGAGACCGAGAGCCTGTTCGGAGACTGTTGCAGATGCGGCTTCGCCGGCGCCGGAAGCTCAGTCGACGGGCGAGCGTAGAGGACGTGGAAGACCGCCGAAGGTGGTTGCGCGGGTTGGATGTTGAATTATTGTGGGATCTTTACAACTTTTCTAGTTATTAAAATTGAATCTCTTAAGAGAGAAAGAGAGTGCTTTAGCTTCAGTTAGGTTCAGTTTGATTCCTTTTGATCTTGTTTGATTGTAAACTTTAAATTTTCTGCGTGTTGTGGCTTTCGTCCTTATACAACCTCACAATCTATTTCAAAAATCAGAAGCAAAAATCAGAACACAATTAAATTAATTAGGGTTCTTCAGATTTTAAAAATCGATTTGGAAAAAAAAAATCGATTTGGGGGTTTCAGGGTATGGGTTTGTATCTCGGGTTAATGGATCGGGTTAGTGTGACTGGGCGGGTTTTTAATTCGGTTTGGTTTACGGTTAACGTCTTTCGTTGCTCGGTTTATGTTGAAAACCATTAAAACCAGTTATTGTGGGTAAAAAAGTTTCGAACTACGGAATGGTGGGGATAAAGGTTTCGAACTTTAAAATTAGGGGGAAATACGCAGAGGCCTAAACTTTGTGTGGTTCTGTTACTATATGATAGTTCCGAGGTGGAAATATGTCGTTTTCCCTAAAAATATAAAACTCTCTTTAGTAAATTTGGTGCATTGTATTAAAAGGTAACAAAAGTTACGTTTTATAAACAAAAGCATACAAGTTACAACTGAGAAAAACATATGAAACAAACATATGAATAAGATAATAGAAAGTCTCAAATTTGAAACTTATGAGGCAGATGAGATGGAGATTAGCTGACGTTACAACCACGGTTACACTAATCACGTGGAAGTTTTTAATTATTGACAATTCTGACCTATCTTGAAATTTTTTTTGGGTTTGTTTAACAGCCATTTCTCGTAAAATCCTCTGAAACAAAGCGGATAATTGATCTAGACTAATCTCGTGTGCCTAATCACATTAATCTCGTCTGCAAATTCAAATCCCAGTAACACTAAATTTTAATCAAATAATAAAATCATTTAAAACTAATTATTTTGAATAAGAATAAATTTTATATAGAATTAAAAATCATCAAATCAATGACACTATAATCAATAAGTCTTTTTTTATATAATCATTAGAAATCCAACTCCCTCTATCACTTCCCTAAAATTTAATTATATATTGCATGGATTATAATTATATAGATATATTTTTTTAAAAAAAAATTATAAACAATTAGTTAGAAAATAAATGTTAACTACTTTTTTGAATAAATATATGTAACTACTTTGCAATATTTATATTACTTTGCATGTTTCACTCGCTCCTCCTTTGAAATCTCGATCGAGTCTCAAACTGTATAAATAGTTGAACAGATCAGTTCTTCATTTCTTACACTCAAATCACCAACTATGGCTCACCGTGACATTCTAAACATTTAGTTAACTTTTGGTCTTTTTCCAAAATTATTTTAAATTTACGATTTGAGAACATTTTGGACTATGAATTTTAGTTTTAATGTACGATAACAATTGACATTTTGGAATTTTATTTTTGGATTATAATTATATAGATATATATTTTAAATATGATTTTATTTTCTAACCTAACAGTTAGTTAGAAAATAAATGTAACTACGTACGTTGCAATACGTGTATTATTTTGCATGTTTCACATGGATAGATAAATAATTATTGAAACGTAACTAACATTTTTTGAATAAGGTCCTTCTAGGAGCTAGACCTTTTCAATATCATCATCTTGTGAAGGTGTGACTCCCGTTCGAATAAAATTGCCGTCTCGGTACGTGTGATGTAAAATGATCCGATCGAATAAAATTTTATGTTTCCTTTTTTTTTTTTTTTGCTAAAAATGTGAATGTCATTAAAATGAAATTGTTAGGATTTACAACTGCAAAGCCTAAAACATTGATTCCTTGGCAAAAAAAGTAAAAACAAGGAGATCAAACCATTTGGGGAAGATTTGAGTAGAGGATAGTCAAACTAGCCACAGTTGCATCAGGTCTTTATAACGTCGCTTATGCCTCTTTGCTGTGATGATGTTACGAATCTCGCTGTCAATACCTTTGAAGATGGCATGCGGAGGGATGGAGATGGAATTGTGCAGCGCATTGTTTCTCTGTTTCCAGATATGAAATACTGCTGCTTGTATCACAAGTTTGCGTAGAGTAGTGGGAGCTCTATTTGTGTGAAGTCGTGACCAATCAAGAAGCTCTCCCCATGCAGTAAACGTCTGCAATCTACCTAACCTCGCCAGGACAAATCTCCAAACTTCAATGCTAAATACACAGTCAAGCATTAGGTGATCTCTAGTTTCGACTGACCTGGCACATAAACAGCAGTCAGTGGATGTGATAATTCCCCATGCTGCAAGCCTTGCTCTTGTTGGGAGCCGATTTTGGTGTGTGACCCACATATTGAAGGCGTGCTTTGGGATCGCTCCTCTGTACCAAAATTTTATGTTTCCCTTTTGTTGTCTCTGAGATATAATCAACTTAATTACTATAGTGTTTTTTTTCTGTATATAAGAATTGGATAGCAAGCCACATATATAAGAAGAATATGACTATATGAGAGGGCTTTGATGACTAAGAAGAGTCGGTTTCTTCATCTAATTAAGCGAAGATGCAGTACTTAATAATTCATATAAGGAACGACAACGTGTTTGTTAATAATTCGTACGAGAGGACTTTAACTAATACTTACTGTCTTTGAGCAGGTCATAGTGATCCTGCTCAATGTACATAATATATAGATGTTTTTAATCTGTGATCTTTTGTTGCTTCTTCACGTCATCCTGTATTGTAGCACAAAGAAATACAATACTTAATACGAATCCCAAAAGGCGTATTAACAATGTTAATCTAATTTAGCACACACGTATTTACATAAAAGATATAGATCAGATAATATTTCTAGTTTGTATGTTCTTAGCTTGAAAATCTGTTCAAATATTAGTGAATCTTGATTCGTAAACCAGTTTAATATTTTGGAAAGTATCTCACTCATTAGTCACCCATTAAATATTTTTAATCTGTGATTTTAAGTTGGTTCCGTACGTTTATCATGTATGCAAGGGCTAAAACGAAATGTTAAAGTCGAATAAAATACACGAATAAATTGAGTTAGTAACTTAAAAAGCTTTTTATAGTTGACATTTTCATTGAACAACTCACTCTCAAAGACTTATTTCATCAAATGAGCGGCGATCAGTCGGAAAAAATAAATAACTAAATAACTAAATAATGCAATAACCTGTAGGAATTTGGGATTGTGGCCACAAAACCAGACCATGATGTGATTGTCTCACAAATCATTTCTCCAACTCCATACAATGAGTCTTAAATGCCTCATAGCAAAGACAATGGTGAGTGTATCCATTATCATGTGGCACGCGATGCAACAATTGAACTGGGGCCTAAGTTCTTGCGGTAAATACTTTGAAGGCATCAAAGCGCTCTATCGAAATGGTCCTACGCATTCCACACCTGGCTGTCAAGAAATGGAATCCCTTTTGACTGGTAGAGAGCTAAGCCTCAAGCCACATCTTTCTTGATGAAACTTCTGTAGAAGTATATTTTATTAAAAATATAAAACTCTCTTTACTAAATTTGGTGCATTTTATTTTTACTAAATTTGGTGCATTGTATTAAAAGGTAACAGAAGTTACTTTTAATGAACAAAAGCTTAGAACTGAGAAAAACATATGAATAAGATAAGAGAGAGTCTCAAATTTGAAACTTATGAAGCAGGTGAGATGGAGATTTGCGGACGTTAGGCCATCTCCATCGTTCAGATACTTTCACTGGGTAGGGTATCAAACAAAATTAATAATAATATTTTATTGTAATTTAGTGAGAAAATTAAGTTTTATTTTGTTATTTTAAAATGGACTAATCACACTTAAACACCTGTACAATTGGTCATGAAAAACGGTTCTCAGAAGTTGTTCACGGAGACACGGTTCTGACACATTCTTCTACTTTTCAATATTTTAATTTTTTTTTTGTTCTTAGAAACCCTCTCTCATCCCTGCGATGGAGATAGCCTTACAACCACGGTTACACTTACCACGTGGGAGTTTTTAATTATTGACAATTCTGACCTATCTTGAAATATTTTGGGTTTGTTGAACAGGCATTTCTCGTAAAATCCTCTGAAACGAAGCAGATAATTGATCCACATTAATCTCGTGTGCCCAATCACATTAATTCCGTGTGCAAATTCAAATCACAGTACGTAACACTAGATTTTAATCAAATAATAAAATCATTTAAAAGTAATTATTTTCAATAAGAATAAAATTTATATAGAATTAAAAATCACCAAATCAATGACACTATAAAACAATAAAAATAAAGTCTAATTTTTTTTTTATAATCATCCAACTCCCTTCATCACTTCCTTAAAATTTAATTATATATTGCATGGATTATAATTATATAGATATATTTTTTTAAAAAAAAAATCTAAACAATTAGTTATTAAATAAATGTAACTTTGCATGTTTATTACGTTGCATGTTTCAGTTGCTTCTTCATTTCTTACATTCAAATCACCAACTATGGCTCACCGTGACATTCTCCTCCTCCTCGTCATTGCCACCGTCTTTGTAGTTGCATTCGCCGTAAGTTCCCTAAATCTCATCATTATCCATAAAAAGGTAACTTCTTTGTCTGCACACTTATATTCCTTCCATTTGATTTTCTTAATTTGGCGGCAGGACCGTGAACCACACTGCGTCTACACATTCTACATCGAAACCGGAACGATGGAGGGAGCCGGCACAGATTCGATCATAAGCGTCAACATCTCCGACAAAGCGGGACAGAAAGTCGAAATCCATAACATAGAGACATGGGGTGGCTTAATGGGACCAAACTACAACTACTTTGAGAGGGGCAATCTCGACATATTCAGTGGGAAAGCGCCGTGTCTTCCGAGCCGTGTCTGTTCGTTGAGTCTGACCTCTGACGACTCCGGCATTTTCACCGCCTGGTATGTTAACTACGTGGAGGTCACGACAGTTAGTGTTCATGCTAAGAGTGCGCATCAATACTTCGATGTGGAGCAATGGCTTGCGACCACTAAGTCGCCGTTTAATCTCACTGCCGTACGGAACAACTGCCAGGTTTCGCCTAAGGAGCGTATCGGTCTGAGATCCGGAAGAGTCTCTTCTAGGATCGTGTCATGAATCAATGAATGTATTGGAGACTTGTTCTATATCATCTTGTCAAGGTGTGATTGCTATAATGTAAACGATGTGATCGAATAAAATTGCCGTCTATGAACGTGTGATGAGAGTAATGTAAAATGATCCGATCGAATAAACGAGGGGGTTGAAACCCATAATATTACGAAAGAAGTTGTAATACGATTTAGTGGGGGGCAGACTTTAAGTTGCATTTGCAATACGGTTTAGTTAAACGAAAGAACCTCGCCAAAACTTTGGAAGGTCGACGAGAGCACCAATATCTTCAAGTTCCTCCACTTTTGCTGCAACCTTCGAAATGATAAGAAAAGAAGAAACGCTTTTAGCTCTACAAGATGATTAATAAATCTGTACCATGGGCATTAATTATGCATTTCTCGTGAAATACATACTGCCAGTAAGATAAGAAGAATATGTGAGGGCTTTGATGCATAACCACAAATAAAGAGGCACAACCTAACTGAGTAGAGCCCCTGTCTTCATTGTCGTCATCCTAAAGTCCCACTCCCACTCCCACTTATGCTCTAAACACCAATATGACCAGAAGAAAATGAGACTTTAATAACGTCATATAAGGGAAGTTGCAGTCCTTAATTCACACATATATATATATGAGGGGACTTAAACTAAGACTTACTGTCTTTGAGAAGGTTGAAGAGTTCCTGTTCAATGTACATAAGATAAATTTCTTTAATCTGTTCATCTTCTGTAGCTTCCTCCCGTTCGTCCTGTATGACACGAGAAAGACAAAATGTTGAAGTCGAGGAAGACAAAAGACACGAGATGATTGATTCAGTCTTTACCATGGACATTATGCATTACGTATGAAACACATCCTCACAGTGATTGCATGAGTAGTAAACCAAGTGATCAGGGTATTTCATGCGGAACCCACAGAAAGAACAGTTCCTGGCGTCGAAAAGCGGCTCTTTCCGGCCCATAACAATATGCCGATGGCGTTGATTCTTCACGTACGTCGGAGATCCAGTACACTCTACATGGGCGCTGAAATCACAAGTTATACAGCCGTAGAACGAGGGACCACATGGTTTATTGCAGACAGTGCAGAGCAAAGTCGAATGGCTCCAGAAGTTATAGATATAGTGCTCGTGATTCTTGATCTTCTGTGATATAATACCCACCGCTTGGATGCATTTAAGATGGAAACTGACAGAGCAGAAGTAACAGAAAAAGGCATACTTTGTGATATCTAGTTTGCAGGCAATGCATTTGGATCCAATGCTCATTTTCATACTTAATCTGTGATCAGGATGAATTGGATGACCCATTAGTTCTAGCTTCGCAAGCTCAAGACACCGGAAATGGTAAATATCTTCACACTCCATACATGACACTACGTTTCCACACAGCTTGTCGTGACAAATAGTGCAAGCCACGGGATATGACCCCGAGACCATAACTTGAACCAAGGTATGTGCTCTGCTCAAGCAACATTCTTCTTCGTATCTAATGAATTTCTGCCCCCTATGTAATTCTCCAAGAAACTTTTTAGCTTTTATCATGCATCTGGTACAAATGATAAAATTGCATATACGACAGAAGAGATTGAAAGAAGATATTTTCTCTTTGCAGGTGTCACAATTCATGATAACCCCTGCAGGATAACTTGGCAGAAGCGTCAAAGGATGATTCAAGTGGAATCTATACCTTGATTGTTGCCTCAGCTTTACACAAGAATCATGTGCCCTGAACTCACAGGTCTCCCTCTCGCATTTCCATAATGTACCTTGTATACCCTCACGACATATGCCGCATGATATGAGAATCCCATTTACGTCGCTAAATGTCATCACATGATTGTGCCAAATATCATTAACCTGCAATATATTCCTAATTAGACCATAAAGGCCTCAAAAAATAGAATAAAAACATTTCAAAATTTCTTTCACCAATGTCATACCACGAATTTGGTTTCGCATTCTTCTTGATCATTTGGCATTGTGACAGTTTCACTTCGACAACATAGATCTTTCAAGTATAATGGAGAAGGCGCTTCCTGTTGTTTGTGAGTCAGAGTAGTTTACCATCAATATATTCATTTCAAAACTAAAATAAAAAATTGCAATGAAATATACAGTCATTACCTTACGTAGAATGCACTCAATGTGACTAAGAAAATCACAGTCTTTGCAAGAATAAGCATGATGTCCCGTGTGTACCATTGTTTCACATACATCACAATACTCTAAAGAACCATCTTTAGGTAGGAATACTCTACACACAAGTGGATGAATGTGAGAAGATTTCCTGAAAACGGATTTGGGTATCTCACAACACTTGAAATGAAAGTTCCAACCACATTCCATGCAATGATAGTAGGCGTCTCGAAGGAAGTTATCATTTTTCTTGCATATTCGACATCCATTCTTGATTCCAAGATTCCTCCTGGCATCAGCAGCTACATAAAACATCTTGTGTTGATGATGCCCGTGCCACATACTCCTCAACAAGGAGTCAGCGCATCTCAAGTGAAGATTAAAGTTGCATTTTGAGCAACCAAGCGGGGCTCCATCGATATGAAGTCCGCATGCATCACAATCTTTGCCAGCACCACAAGTATGTGTGAAATCAAGGCGTATGAGCGGGTGTGCTGGATGCACGGGATGGTGAATCTCTCTCGGAAAATCAAGACAGCAACGCTCGTGAACAAACGAGTAACATTGAACGCAACCGTAACATATAGCAGATGGGGTAAGGGGAAGCTCACACACAAGGCAAGAGCCTCTTGCATCTTGTCCTGGTCTACACCTCCTAAGCAAGTGGGCATGGCTATAATGGAGCTTCTCTTCCGTGTCCCAACTCGTTTCGGTGCTCTTCAAGACCGCACAAGTGAGATGCATGTAGATCTCACACTCCTTATATACATGTGTAGAAAAAGGCCTCCGAAAATAAACTACCACAACCTGAGCAGAGCATGTATCTAGTTTTCCCATCTTTCTTTCCTACACAAAGCTCTAGAGGATGCTCTACGTGAAAGTTATGTGACACCTCTAGTGGTAGTTTGGAGCAAGATCTACAGAGATCGAAATTACAAGTGTCACAAGCGAACTCCACAGGTTCGTCTTTGTAGCAGATGTTGCAGATACCGTCGGCTACAATCTCCGGCGAGGTCAACACACATTCATGGGCAACATGCTTGAGCTCTGCCATCGCAAGAAAGTCAACGAAGAGAAACTCTGGATTTAGATCCAATCTAGTTTTATAACTTCTTAATAACTAGGATGAGACCAACTCATATGTTTTTCAAACGAGTCCATACTCCATATAAAGCGATATATACGTGCCTTTATATTACTTGAAAAACTCATATTATTTTTTAGCTTCTACCATGCATTTGGTGCAGATGATAAAACTGCATATGCGACAGAAGAGATTTGAAGAAGATATCTTCACTTTGCAGGCCTCATAATTCATGATAATCCCTGCAGGATAGCTTGGTAGGTACGTCCAAAGATGATTCAAATGGAATCTATACTTTGTTGGTTGTCTCATCTTTACACAAGAATTAATCATCTAACAATAAAAGAAGTTGCAGTACCAAACTAGGAGTCATTGTCTTGTAACAGGTGAAAGAGATCACGCTCAATGTACATAAGATATATGTCTCCAAGCTGTTCCTCTTCTGATGCTGCTTCACGGTCATCCTATATCACAAGGAAGATACAAAACGTTGAAATCGAAACAAAAAAAAAAAAAGTTTGTTTTTGCACTATGGTTGATTAAATATTTACCATGGACAGTATGCATTTCGTATCAAAGACATCCTTGCAGTGATTGCAGGAGTAGATCATGGAGGAGCATTTTGATCCACAGAGAGAGCAATTTACTTCGGCATGAAGCATCCTCACTACAGTATGCTTGTGTTGTTGGTTCTTCACGTAGTCTGGAAACCCGAGACACTCTACATGGGCGTTGAAGTTACAATCAATACAGCCATAGAACGACGCACCACAAGGTGTAGCACAGACACCACAAACCCGAATCAACCGCGAGTCATCGATCCAAAAGTTATAGAAATTGTGGATATGAACCTTTCCTCGTACACTCATCGTTCTGATGCACTTAAAGTGGAAACGGACTGGACATATGGTGCATTTATACCCGTGCTTTCTAATCTCTAGTTTGCAAGCAGTGCACTTTGATCCAATTGAAAGTGAAACTAGAAGCATGTGACCAGAATGGAGTTGATGGCCATAAAGTATTTGTTTCCCAATTCCAAAACACCAAATATGATATACATCTCCACATGTCATACATGATAGAGCGTCTCCATAAAGCTTGTCATCACAAAGAGCGCAAGTAGTTGGATATGACCTCGAGACCATAAGTTGAACCATGATATGCGTGTTGCTCAAACAAAGTTCACTCCATGTTTTGATAACTTTATGCCCTAAAGCCACTAGCGAATGTTTACCTCTCAAAGCGCAGTTGATGTCAATGATAAAATTGCATATGCGACAGAAGAGATTGAACCCGTATATACGCGTTCTACAGATGTCACAGTCAGAAATACGCCATGCAGGGGGTTTTGGCAGGAGTGTCAAAGGGTGGTTCTTCTCATGAAGTCGTCGACGATTTGATGGCTGGCCAAGCTCCGCACAGAAATGATGTGTCTGGAAACTGCAAGTCTCGCATTTGCATGGCTTACCAAGTATCGTTGCTTGACATATGTTGCAATTTGCTCTTTCGTCAAGCTCACTCATATGGGCCAATCTCATCACATGAACATGATTAATATCATTAACCTGCAACACATATATATTTTTGAAACGATTTACCCTCGGCCTTACAGAAAGAAAGCGTTTCAATTTATCGATTATGATAAAACCATACAATTAGTTTGTTTCTTAATTTGTTTGTTTCAGAGCCTTCTTGACCTGTTGATCTTGTCATGTCTTCTCTGTGGGGATACAAATCTTTCAAGTACAACGGGGAATGCGTTTCCTGAAAGGAGGTCATCTTCTTCATCATTACCATTGCCATTAAAAAAAGAAAAAAAATAAAGAAACAGTAATTACCTTGCATAGGATGCATTCAATGTGCCCAATAAAATCACATTTTTCACACGAATATGCATGATGCCCCACGCGTACGCGTACGGTTGTCTCGCAAACTCCACAATACTCCAAAGAATCGTCCTCGGCGTCGGCGAGAAACGTTTTACACATGAGTGGATGGATGTGAACAGATTTCTTAACCACATAGTCGGGTATTTTAAGACACTCGAAGTGAAATCTCATATCACATTGCGGGCAGTGATAATATGAATTGAGAAGTATCGCACCATGTCTCATGCATATTTGACAAGGATGTCCTTTGCTGAAAACATAGTGAGACCCAGTAGCTACGTAAAACAACTTGTGCTCATGATACTTAAGCATCAGACCTCGCAACAACGCATCTGCACACCTCATATGAAGGTATAGCTTGCATTCTAGGCAACCAAACGGGACGCCAACAATAGATAATTTGCATGCAACACATTGTCTTCTATATCCACAAGTTTGTATGTAATCAAGGCGTATGAGAGGGTGTGTTGGATGCACAGGATGCTGAATTTGTGTGGGGAGATCAAGGCAACTCTCGTGAAAAAACGAGTAACAATGAACGCAACCGTAACATATAGCGGAGGGAGACAGGGGAAGCTCACAGAGAAGGCAAGAGCCTCTAGCGTCCGGTCCTGGTCTGCACCTCCTAAGCAAGTGGCAGTGGCTGTAGTGGAGCATTTCTTTGATGTCCCAACCCCTGACGGTGTTCTTCAGAAGCGCACAACCAAGATCCAGGTAGATCTCACATTCTCTACACTCGTAGAAGGAGCTTGAACACATGTTTCCACACCCAGAACAAACGACGTAATGAGGTTTCCGATCATATTGAGCAAGACATAACTCTAGAGGGTGCTCCGAATGAAAATCGTGTGAAACCCTCTGTGGTAGTTGGGAGCAAGTCTTACACAGATCAAAATTGCAAGATTTACAAGTGAACTCGACAGGTTCATCTTTGTGGCAAATGTTGCAGATGCCGTCTACGACCGTCGCAGGCAATGTCAAAGCGCACTCATGAGAGAAATGCTCGAGTTTTGCCATTGCGGTGGGAATGCGAAATATGAATTCAGCAAGTAAAGCGCAAGAGCAGCTCAATCCAGAGTATCTAACTTGGATACTTTCAAAAAAATATGAGAAAACGGAGGTGACGTGACAACTGATATGTTGATGCTGACAACGGAGGTGACGTGATTCCTTACAATCTCCCACTTGAAGACTGATCTCAAATCTGTCTTCACACCTTGATCAATGTAGCAGGTCTTCCCAGCTTATTACTCCAACAAGCCAACTGAGGTTGTACACAACCTCAACTTATCATATGGCACGACCTTCGTTAGCATATCTGCCGGATTCTTACTTCCTGGGATCTTCTCAAGCACCAACATTTCATCTTCTAATGCCGATCTGATGAAATGATATCGACGATGTATGTGCTTCGTCCGAGCGTGGTAAACCGGATTCTTTGCCAAGTCAATGGCACTCTTACTATCACAGTACAACACACTTTTCCCCTGGTCATGGCCTATCTCTTCTAGAAAAGATTGTAGCCATATCATCTCTTTTGTTGCCTCCGTTACCGCAACGTACTCAGCTTCACAGCTTGATAGAGATACAATTTTCTGCAACTTTGAAAGCCAACAAATTGCAGTACCGCCAAAAGTGTAGACATACCCGGTTGTGCTCTTTGTGCTGTCAACGTCACCTCCGTTGTCAGCATCAACATATCCCTGCAATTTCGTCTTAGACTTCGTGAAACACAGCGACAAGCTTGGATTTCCTTTCAGGTATCTGAAAATCCACTTGACAGCTTCCCAGTGTTCCTTTCCTGGATTGCTCATAAATCTGCTGACGACTCCCACTGCATGTGCAATGTCTGGTCTTGTACATATCATTGCATACATAAGGCTGCCTATAGCAGAAGCATATGGAACTTTATCCATATATGCCATCTCGTCTTCCGTCTTTGGAGACTGTTCTCTGGATAACCGAAAATGACTTGCCAGAGGAGTACTTACTGGCTTCGCGTCATCCATGTTAAATCTCTTGAGGACTTTCTTCACATACTCCTCTTGTGATAGCTTGAGACCTTCCTTGCTTCTACTGATTCTCATCCCTAGAATCTGTCTTGCTTCTCCAAGGTCTTTCATCGCAAACTCTTCCGAGAGTTTCGTCTTCAAGCTATTGATCTCATGCAAGTCTGCTCCTACTATCAGCATGTCATCAACGTATAGGAGCAGTATCAAGTAGGAATCTTCAAACTTCTTGAAGTAACAACAGTGGTCAGCTTCACACCTCAAGAAACCGACACCTTTTATAAAGTTGTCAAATCTTTTGTACCACTGTCTTGGAGCTTGTTTTAAGCCATACAAACTTCTTTTCAGCTTGCAAACAAGGCTTTCTTTCCCTTTGATCTCAAAGCCTTCAGGTTGCTTCATATAAATTTCTTCATCCAAATCACCGTGAAGAAATGCCGTCTTTACATCCATCTGCTGAAGGTGCAAATCTTCTTGTGCTACCAGCCCGAGAACCGTTCTAATGGTCACCATCTTGACTACAGGAGAAAAAATTTCAGTGTAGTCAATGCCTTCTTTTTGTTGGAATCCCTTCACAACAAGCCTCGCCTTATAGCGTTTACTTCCATCAGGTTCTTCTTTTATTCGGTAGACCCACTTGTTATGCAATGCCTTTTTATTTTTAGGCAAATCTGCTAACTCCCATGTGTGATTGGATAACAACGAGTCCATCTCGTCATTCATTGCAAGCTCCCACTTGATTGACTCATCAACTTGCATAGCCTCTTCATAGCATTCAGGCTCGCCTCTGTCCGTGAGCAGAATGTAGTTGAGCGATGGAGAAAATCTTACAGGCTTTCTGATGATTCTACTTGACCGTCGTAGCTCCGTGACCGGTGTATATGGGACCACTTCAGAATCATCACTCTCATCCGCCTCACCACTCTTTTCTTGAGAGATTTCTTCTGCTGTTGCGGTATCCTTTTTCAACTCCGATTTCAGGATATCATCTAAGTCAACAGCTTCAGGCTCTTTCTTCCCTGAGCCTTCTCTTAGCTTATCCTTGTACAACACTTCTTCGTTGAACACAACATTCTTGCTGCGGATGATCTTCCGATTTTCATCATCCCAAAAACGGTAACCAAAATCCTCGTTACCATAACCGATGAAGTAACACTTCTTAGATTTCGAGTCAAGTTTACTTCTTGCAGCATCATCAACGTGAACATAAGCTAAGCATCCAAATATCTTCAAATAAGAAAGATTTACTTTCTTACCGCTCCATAATTCTTCAGGGATCTTAAATCCCAAGGGCACTGACGGTCCTCTGTTTATTAAGTAGGCTGCAGTACTGATTGCATCTGCCCAAAACGTCTTCGGCAATCCACAATGCAATCTCATGCTCCTTGCACGCTCATTCAGGGTTCGGTTCATCCTTTCCGCTATTCCATTTTGTTGAGGCGTTCCAGGAATAGTCTTCTCCATCTTGATTCCACTATCAGCGCAATATCTCTTGAACTCGTCGCTGATGTACTCTCCACCATTATCAGACCTTAGAAACTTCAACTTGAGATTTGTCTCAATCTCAACCATGGCTTTCCATCTTTTGAAAACCGAGAACACTTCATACTTGTTCTTCATGAAGTAAACCCATACCTTTCTTGTGGAGTCATCAATAAAGGTCACATAGTAGTACGGACCTCCCAGCGATGCAACAGGAGCGGGTCCCCACACGTCAGTGTGTACCAGCTCTAACTTCTCCGATTTTGGCTCTCTTCCTCCTTTAGAGAAACTAACCCGTTTCTGCTTTCCAAGGATGCAACTTTCACACATCTGATGATCCACCGTCTTCAGATCTGGAAGAGCGCCATTTTCTACCATGAGTTTTATCCCTTTCTCACTCATGTGCCCCAACCTACAATGCCACAACTTGGTTTGTTTGGCATTCGCGACAACATCAACAGTGTCTTGATAACTCGTTGTCATATAAAGAGTGCCTTTATTATGACCTTTAGCAACCACCATATAAATCCTCTTGTTTGAACACTCAGTGGGACTTGAACCCACCGTACTTGAGCATCTATCTGTACCGCTGTTGGTGTCAACAGAACCCGCCGCTTAACTACACCTGGTTAAGAAGACTTTCGACACAAATATCCTTGCTCCTCCTATTGTTCAAACTCGTCTTGTACTAAACAGAAAGTGTTAATCTATATCACCCAAAACTTGTCTGTCGAGAAGATCCCACTCTTCTTGATCCATCTTCTCATGCTTCTTTCTCAGTGGTTGATGAAGTTTCTTTCCGTACAGATAATCTTCGATTTGCATTTTCCAGAATGCAAAATCTGTACCGTCAAATTTCCCGATACCGTGTGCCGAACCATCTTCGCCTCCCATCGTTCTGGAACCACCGTGTTAAAAACACCTGTTACCGACAAAATTCACTATTCACGAAATTCACTATTTACGTGAACAGTGATTGCATGCACACGTGAACAGTGTTTTACATGCATGAATAGTACTGTTCCTCGTGAACAGTTACTCCGCCAAAAAAATACCGATTACCGTAACTCAGGCTCTGATACCAGTTGTCACCTCCGTTGTCAGCTCAATCGGATCGACTTCGCTCTGATACCAAATGTATCACGTCACCTCCGTTGTCAGCTCAATCACTAAATGTATGTCTGCGGCTGACTATCTACCTATTCTAGAACAAATTCGGGGCCGCATTGAATCTTGGACATCTCGGTCTCTCTCTTTTGCTGGTAGGCTCTGCCTCATTCGCTCGATCATCTACAGCATAACAAATTTCTGGATGGCTGCGTTTCGACTCCCACGAGATTGCATTAGAGAGATAGACAAAATATGTTCCGCTTTTCTTTGGTCTGGGGTTGAACTAAATACAAAAAAGGCTAAGATCGCTTGGGAAGATGTATGCAGGCCACGCAGGGAAGGAGGTTTGGGTCTTCGATCCCTGAAACAGGCAAACGAAGTCTGCTGTCTAAAGCTTATATGGAGAATAATTTCTAACCAGAGCTCTCTTTGGGTGAAATGGATAAAGCTAAATCTATTGAAACATGAATCTTTCTGGTGCATAAAGGAGATTGCCAACAAAGGATCATGGATGTGGCGTAAATTGTTGAAATACAGAGCAACAGCCAAACAACTATGTCGCGTGGTTGTTAACAATGGTGAATCAGCCTCCTTTTGGCATGATAACTGGTCGGATTTGGGCTACTTATTGGAGCTCATTGGTTTGAGAGGTCCTATTGATATGGGAATTAATGTCTCTTCTACGGTGGCAGAGGCGTGGCATAGCAGACGACGGAGACGGCACCGGAGCGAACTCCTTAAGGCTGTCGAAGAAGAGCTGCAGAAGAAAATGAACCATCGATCTGAGAATCTAGAGGACATAGTGCAGTGGAAAGGATCAGGTGATTTCAAAGCAAAATTCTCAACAAAAGACACTTGGAATATTATTCGGCCAAAGACAAGCAATGTCAACTGGCACACAGGGGTCTGGTTCACACATTCGACACCAAAATACTCTTTTTGTACATGGCTCGCTATGCAGAACCGTCTAATGACTGGGGCACGCATTGGTGTATGGAGTAGGGAGGCAAATACGAGCTGCGCTCTTTGTTCCACACACCAAGAAACACGTGACCACCTATTCTTTGCTTGTCAATACTCTGCGGAAATCTGGGGAAAATTCACCAGAAAGCTATTGTCGGAGGATTACTCAACTCAATGGAGCATGATCCTACCACACATCTGCACTCAGTCTCGACAAACTCGCAGCTTCCTCCTTAAATACGTCTTCCAAACTTCCATCCACAGCATCTGGAGAGAAAGAAACGCTCGAAAGCATGGGGATGATCCTAAACCCACTGCTTGCCTTATTAAGTTCATTGACAGACAGGTGCGGAATCAACTTCTCACTATACGACGTCAGGGAGATAAGAGATACGAAGATGGACTCCAACTCTGGTTTTCAGTCTTAAGCTAGTTTCATTTTTTTTTGTTTAATTATGTTCACAAATCAGCAAACCTCATACACAACTCTCGTTGTAAAAACTTTTCATTTTTTGAATTAAGTTAACATATAATTCAAAAAAAAAAAAAAAAAAAAAAAAAAATATGAGAAAAATGGAAAAGTTAGAAAGTGAAAAACCTATATTAGCTGGCATGGCATGCATTTATAGCTCAATTATTAAAATAAAATTAATATATAATTACACTTAAAATATTAATTTTTTTTCTTTTCTTTAAGAAACTCTACGAGGCTCAATCGATGGAGCCACTGATTTTGACCTAACATAGTTCTCATAATTCAAACTAAATAATAAAAAAAAATCCGATATCGAGGACCAATATAGAGATCTCGAGAAACCTCGAGACCTGTATAGATTCGAATTCAACGGCAGAAATTGAAGGCATATGTAATTAGGTGAAATTCCCAACAGTACTCTGTTTAGGTGTCAATCTAATATGTTTTACATAAGCCAATTCGAGGTGGATTATTTTTTCTAAGGAAAAACTTAATTATATTAGAGTCGAAACCAGAAAGGAATCAAACATAACATCTGTACTAGACATGGGCCTTGCTATGGTCAAAATCACGACTCCTTTCGACCCAAATGTGGAGAAAACGTGAAAAAAGCAGCACCGTTTTCAACATCATCAGTCTTAATGGCTCCACTTTGAGACATAAGAACTCTGTATATCCGCTTTGAACAAACCTCACCTAACCTTATGTCTCCTCCTACTAACCCTTCCACCTTCAACTCCTTCAGTAGAAACTCCTTCTCATGAATCTGTTTCCAGTATTTGCTTCAGAAAACCGTTAAAATAAAATTATAAAAAATAAAAATAATCCTTACGTTTTACTCACCGATATGTTAGGGTCCATATAAACCTTAAGAAGAGACTTCATAGATGGATATTTCTTCCATACTGCAACCGCGTATCTTGGCTGCACCTTTGGTATTGCCACTAACGCTTTTAACCTATAGACAACAAGTAAATCCCGTTACTTATTAAACAGATTCAGAGAGACTAAAACACGACCTAAAGTGTAAAATGTTTAATTTACTTTACCATGGACTCTTTTTAATCATGTGTTTGTCAACTGAGTCCTTGGAGACTATTGCACCATTAGCGTTTACTGATAACATAGTTAATTTCTTCCTGTGCATCAAACAGTAGAGCCCATGATGAGTTTACATCAAAACCAAGCAGATAAAACACATCATTGGCCACGTATAAGAAGATGGTTTTATAGGTGTAACATAAGCTTTTGATGCGAGATCCTTATTGCATTAAGTCGTTTAACTGCATGGAGATATATATATATATATATATTATATATATATATATATGATGTTGATTTCATGGGTTTCTATCAAGAGATTTATTTAGTGGGATTCTCCAACGCAACTAAATGTTTTGGGGGAAGAAACTGAAACTATTCTCCAGCATAATCAGTACCTGAAATAGCTTAGATATTAGTACCTGAACTGACAAGAAGCCACGCTGCTTGTTAAACCAACAACATGTTCAGCGACCTCAGCCTCGTCTACACAGTGCCTTGAATGTACTTTAACATAGTGAGTAGTTAATTTTGCAAGTACCTGTAAACACACATCATATTCCAAAAAAGTATGTTTAATGAAGCATGTAAAGGAGCAATAAAGAAGCTATTCTCTAAAGACATGCTCATTTGGTACTATATTACCTCATCGATAGGAGGCCGTCTCCAACTTCCCGGGTTCTTGTACTCTTCCTTTTCCCTATAAGATTAGTTTTATTCAGCTTCTTCACGATTATAAATGTAACACCAATTTACCTTATTAAACACACCTTTTCTTTACGTAGGACATTAACTTATTGATGAGGCAGCACACCGTATAAGATGGGTATCGGTTCTGAACTCTAGAGACGTTTTCTAGAAATTTTTCAGCAGCAACAAGGTTGCAAAATTCTTCAGCCTCATACAATAGTAAGACATAACGAATCGTGGGTCCTTCTGGGAAAGCCTGCAGCAGTGTAAAGAAGATAAGAAGATGCAAATTGACAGTAAAATAAGACACTCGGAATGATGATTCATATAGTTTAGTGAAATACTGTTCTTCTGAGCCCCTTCAACCCGTAAAGGGATTCATTGCTTTGGTTCTATTGGTTTTTCAGAAAATGTTACTCGATTTAGGGTCAGGTATTGGGAGGCTCGGTCTCTTTCTAATAAGCTTTTTTTTTTTTTTTTGGTCAAGTAATTTCTAATAAGCAGTTATCTAGCTGCTCATATAAGTAAGAATTCTTTTGACGTAAACACAAGCAGAATAATTTTGATAAACCATACCAAAATCCATGGATCTGAAACACGTAAAACTGAGAAAATCAAACTTTAACCAGTTATTTCCAATTTCCTGCCATTCGAAGACAATCCAGAGATGAAAAAAAAATCATAGCTTTGAGTATGAAGAAATGAAACTAAAAACACAGAAGAGTATGATCCATAAGTCAAAGAACTTTTGAAACACATACTAACATGCTTATTCTCTCGCTAAACAAGGATACGGACAAAATTAGGGAGCTGATTCTAGTTGCAAGTTCTGGGTTCTAAGAACTTTCATACATGTCAGTTATGAGAGTCCTGATGCAAGCAAGTTAATTAACTAAAAAAATTTCAAAAACACAAAAGTGACTGAGAGTTTTTTCGTACCGGAGCAATATCCTCTGGAATGGTCATCGTCCACACAATGGATCTCTCAATTGGATTAGGAGCCACGCGGAATGTAATGCCTTTCTCGGAGAACCTTGAAAGCAGAAGTCCTATGTTAACATCATACCAGAGGAACTCAGTCTGTATGCTTAGTCACAAACTAGCCATTCATAAGAAACAGAAAAAGAAAAAGAAAAAAAGTGAAAGAGAGAACATCTAAAGCATATGTTGGAGAATAATACAAATAATTGAGAGCTTCCTTACCTCCAATTGATCCTTCAACAACTTTAGTATCAATCTCAGCAACGATAGATTTAAGGGCTAACTTTCCCTTTACCCATTTCTGCTTTTCCTTCTCTAACTTTTTACGCTCAGCTTCTGCTGCTTTCTGTAACTTCTCTTGCTGGATGAGGGAAGCAAGTTAACTATTCATCAGTAAAAACAAAATGGAAAAGCCACGTAAAAAACACTTACTTCTTTTCTTAACTTCTTCTCCTCCATTGCACGGATTTTTTCTTCTTTCGACAGCTGCTTTTTTGGCAATTCTCCACCCGGAAGAGTTGTAGTTTTATAACTTCTGGTCTGCTTTTTTCGACCCATATTCTCGATGCTTATATTTTCTTTTTCTTGCTCAGAATCTACCTGATTTTTGCAAGCAAATTCAATAAGAGTAACACAATATTACGAAACAAAATGAAAGAACCAACAGCAAATTTGCAAGAAGCAAGCTAATGACACATTACGTGTATCAAGAATTGTCGCATCTACTAAAAGACAGCTTTGCAAGATATAACACAACAATTAGATTCAAAAGTTCCTAATTCATGTACCAATGATGAAAAAGATAGTACTAGTTCCTTAAAGATAAGCACCTCGATAGTATCATTGGTCAGCGCAGAGCGAACACTGACTTCATGCATCCAATTAGTATTATCATCTGAAAGAAAGCAACAGCCACCATTTACAAATGGACAAGAGAAATAAAGTTCATCACCCATAAGAGTTTGGTTTTTGGGGTAAGCATACCAAGGTTTGGCTCAGTTATTCTAGTACTGGCCTCAATAGAATCTGCATCACTTGATCTAGAATCCAATCCACGATGCGGTTCCCTAATATCAGCAAGCACGGGTTCATACTTCCTCGAAGTTTCAGGTCGAAGACTATCTTCAAACTCCGAATCCAGAGATATGACTCGTTTGCCTAGTGAAATTCCAAAACGAAACATAGACAAGTAAGGATACTATTGTTCATCACGCATTACTCTTGGGGTAAGCATACCTATGCTTCTCTCGTCAGGTATTCTAGCATTCTCATAGTTCGCCTCACTACAACCTGCATCACTGAATCCAGATTCCAATCCACGACGCGGCTCCCTAAAATCAGCAAGCAAAGGTTCATACTTCTTCGAAGTTTCAGGTCCAGGACTGTCTTCAAACTCAGAATCCAGAGATATCACTCGTTTGCCTAGTGAGACGATTCCAAAAGCAAAGTAAGAGAATTATTGTTTAGCCTGATGATTCAAGTAACACCAACCTAACAAAAAGTTTCTCAGAAATCGCAAAAAAATTCAAGTAGAAGAATTTTTGAAGTATCAATTCCATATAACAAAAAAAAGACCCTACCTACTATTGAGGATCGAGAGTTAACGTACCGGAGAATTTGTCTTCCCGGTTTGAAGCGACGGCTCCGGAACCGAAGGTACACTTAACGACAGAGAAATCATCAGAGAAAGGTGTATCAGGGACGAACAAAAGAGTGGGAGAAAATTCCGGCGGTTGCTTCTGCGGCGTCGGGTCGGAATCCGAAATCAGAATCGCAGAGATGGGATCTTTTCGAGCCCGTTTCGAGAGAGATGGGAGTGGAGTAGCCGGATCTTCACCGTCGGAGATCAGAATGTGATCCTTCATGGAAGAGCGAGCGATTGGAGAGATTTTGAATTTCGCAGGAGCACAGATTCAAATGAGCGCGGGATTATCGAGGAAGATGAGGAGGGTTCGAATTCGAAACCGGCGATAACAAATCGGGAGTTTAAGCAGTGTTTGGCTACACGGTTATTTGTATTCGTAAAGTGTTGTAGTACTAGTTTCATCTTCATTATATCAACCACGTGGCCTGTCGCCCATGTCGACTTAACTAAACTCTCCTTGAAATTGGATGAATTATAAAATCATTATGGGCCTTACAACATCAAGTTGGAACATTGGAAGAATTATTTCAAAAATTGTGTGCAGTTGCAACTAATAGCTAGTCATTTTTTTTTGGGTCATCTGTTTCTTTATTTCAAAGCGTTCCAAGGATCTGAACATTATAATAGCCATACAACAGGCTCATATGATCATAACAGCTGAACTGACCAACAACTAAGCCGGCTGTCCTATGGAAAGACACCGGAGACAAAGCCCATAAGATTGGGAGACTTACAAACATAAAAATTACAACCCCAAGAAAGAAAAGCGATAAATAAAGTCAAGCAAACCAAAGCTTTAATCCTGAACCGACGCCTAAAACAAACCCACCAACTCTTCAAATAATCGGATGACGTCGAAACTAACCTAAAGAACAAGCAAACCGAGAAGCGCCAGTACCTAATACTCCACCAGATAACCGGAGAGATGCAGCAAGAGCTAAGCTGAGAGCAACCAAATAGCAACAACAGAACAGAACGATAGGGCACACCAAAGACAGACAAAGGAACAACACCAACTCAAACACACGAACATCCTGAAGACATTCAGGCGAGAAAGGCCCAAAGAGAGACCACTTTGAACATCGGCCGGGAAAACGCCAGAAAGGGCCAACGACTCTTACATGCGGACACTCGCGTACCAGCCTCAATCACCTACAGACAACAGACTGGCCACCTCCTCGCAAGAGAAGAACAGCTGACCGAAAGCACTGATTCGTCTTTGAGAATCCCTCCATACCTGAGACAGACATCAGAGGGAAGCAAGTAGATACCTCAACAGCACAAAACCATCAAAAGAGCGAACCCGAAGTGAAGCCTAGCTCACCATAAACCAACTAATAGCTAGTCTTTTAAGGGTTGAACTTTTTGAAAATGAATGGAAGAATATTATTCAAACTCATGCATCTGTATATTAATGAGACCATGGACTTATTTATTGCTGGCGATTCCAGATTTAGTTATCTTAAAAAGTTAAAGTTGATAAAGCTTTATAAATATTAATCATGTCACACAAAAGTTGAATAACCTATATATTATATTCATAAAAAAATAAGTAATGAGAAAAAATAGATTATGGAAGTTTGGTGAAAACTTTCTTGTAACAAGAAAAATATATATATATATATATATATATCTTACGTCTTTTAGACATAATATAAAAAATATATATATACTTCATCCGCTTCAATAAGAAAAATGTTTTTAAAAAATTGTTTCAAGAAGATAGAATTTTTAAGTTTTCATTGTATTTTTATTGACTATTAATAACAAAATGTAAATTTCAAAAGAAAGTAATTGAATATTTTGAACTACTATTGGTTTAATGTTATTAAAAATTTGTCAAACACAGAAAATTATACATTTACTGTTAAATTTAAATAATTTTTTTTTAAATATGTGTGAAAACACAAAAAAAAAAAATTATTCGAAAACATAAGGAGTATATAAAAATAAATAAAAAATCATACATTTATATTAGTTTCAATTCCCTATAAACCTAAGCATCACTGCTTGTAAATACTTCACTGACTAACTAAGTATATTATCTAAATTTTATTTCACATTTTGGAAGACATAACCATTTAAATGCTATAGAACTATTACAGATATTATTAATTGAAATTTTTTATTTTATCCTTAGAATATCTCAATGTTGTATTAAAAGTGCTATGTAATTTTTATATAAAATAAACTATTGAATGAAGTTTTTTGTTGAGCAATTGTTGGAAAAGAAAATGTCTTTTGGTGATTGACACAACTGTTTTTGCTTTTTTAAAAAAATTCCCTCGTCGTTTCATAGGATTAGTTGTGGTTGTCAGCGGCTCCCTCTCTCTCTCTCTCTCTTTGTATTTTTAGATATGTTCTACAAATATTTGAATAAAAGCAATTGTTGGATCTATACTTAAAGATGAGAAGATGGAGGTAACAATTCAATGGCAGCTTTTGGGATTTTGGTTCAGATCTCTAATCGCAAAGACGTTTATCCTTTTTCATCTTTATCATAACTACAATCCAAGTCATTGATTCATCTTTGCACCATTCAAATGCTTGATAGTTTTATTTCCAGCAAATTCATCTTTGTATGCCAGCGTCTTTCCTTCTACTTAGAAGGCCTTATTATAGAGAAATTTTGATAGCCATCCTAAAAAACTTTCTCTCATTACTGTTGGTCTATTTTGTTTATGTGAGATGTTACTCGGCAGATTGGGTTCATGTTCCTTTCCTAAGTTTTCTCCTCTCTAAGACTCTAACCACTCATCAAAGAGTTTTTTTGATGGACTTTTGCTTGGTTCATCCACAACGGAAGTGCATACGTTAAATCTTGTTAAATTTGAAAATCAGAAGAAAAAAAATATGGATTGTCGAACGTCGGAGGACTATTGGGTGAAATCGCCAACGAGTGGCTCAATAATGTGAGCGATATGGGAATTAATGTCTCTTCTACGTCGGAGGACTATTGGGTGAAATCGCCAATTGATATGGGAATTAATGTCTCTTCTACGGTGGCAGAGGCGTGGCATTGCAGACGACGGAGACGGCACCGGAGCGAACTCCTTAAGGCTGTCGAAGAAGAGCTGCAGAAGAAAATGAACCATCGATCTGAGAATCTAGAGGACATAGTGCAGTGGAAAGGATCAGGTGATTTCAAAGCAAAATTCTCAACAAAAGACACTTGGAATATTATTCGGCCAAAGACAAGCAATGTCAACTGGCACACAGGGGTCTGGTTCACACATTCGACACCAAAATACTCTTTTTGTACATGGCTCGCTATGCAGAACCGTCTAATGACTGGGGCACGCATTGGTGTATGGAGTAGGGAGGCAAATACGAGCTGCGCTCTTTGTTCCACACACCAAGAAACACGTGACCACCTATTCTTTGCTTGTCAATACTCTGCGGAAATCTGGGGAAAATTCACCAGAAAGCTATTGTCGGAGGATTACTCAACTCAATGGAGCATGATCCTACCACACATCTGCACTCAGTCTCGACAAACTCGCAGCTTCCTCCTTAAATACGTCTTCCAAACTTCCATCCACAGCATCTGGAGAGAAAGAAACGCTCGAAAGCATGGGGATGATCCTAAACCCACTGCTTGCCTTATTAAGTTCATTGACAGACAGGTGCGGAATCAACTTCTCACTATACGACGTCAGGGAGATAAGAGATACGAAGATGGACTCCAACTCTGGTTTTCAGTCTTAAGCTAGTTTCATTTTTTTTGTTTAATTATGTTCACAAATCAGCAAACCTCATACACAACTCTCGTTGTAAAAACTTTTCATTTTTTGAATTAATTTAACATATAATTCAAAAAAAAAAAAAAAAAAAAAAAAAAAAAAAAAAAAATAATGTGAGCGATAGAAAATTTATAAACTATTGAGATCATGTCATGGAAAATTCAAAGTCAATGTGTTTTCGATTGATACTGATATAGAATGATTGGCATCGATTTGTCCTTATTAAGATTTTTAACGAAACAGTCGATTTTATAATGCGATGTGCGGCTATAAATTTCTATATAAAAAAAGAAGAGTAAGTATAATTGTCGCATAAAAATATTAATTACTAATAAAGAACGTAATGGATTAATAATTCATTTGCAAATAAAGTTTTAATTGTTTTCATATATATATATAATATATATATACACTTATGTAATAATCTGTTTTCCTAAATTTTATAAGATTCTCTCACTGGTGATTGGTGATGACCGTTGTTTTAGGCTTTTTTTTAGATTTTGGTTGTATAAATTTTGGCTTTAGAGATAGTGACTTTTAGTTATAGTCTGAAAATATAAATTTAGAAAAACATGAACAAAATAGAATAATAGTATATTTAAATGATTTTGAAGGCTTTATAGAAAATAAAATAGTGATTGGTAAAAGTTTGATTTTCCTGACTTTACAAAAAAAATTAAATTGTTTAAAACCTACGAAGCCAAAACACCACTCACACCCAAAAGGTGCATGTTTATTTTTTGTATGTTTGGATTTAATAGCAATATATTAGTTTAACTGGCAAAAAGGGAATACAAAAATAAACTACGTCTACTGTACAACAAGATAAGTATCAAGGAAAATAAATTTTGTACAATCAAAAGTTGACTAGAAAGCAAAAAAAAAAAGTAGTTACGTATGTTTAAAAAATTTCCAATCCACGTGAACCATGCAAAGTAATATACATTGAAAATCATATTTGACGAAAAATAAGAGTAAAAAAATTATGCAATACTCCGCCACGTTAGCTTCACACAGCTCGAGTAGTTTGGTGGTCTGGCATTATCACATGCCGGGTAAACAACGTGCTTAACCTTAAAAGGATAATTTTAAATACTCCGCCACGTTAGCTTCACACAGCGCTACCCCGAAAAGCAGACAATAATGAGCTCGATCTCCTTTGAAATCTCAAGTTTCGATCTCTATAAATAGTTGGACACTTGAGTTCTCCATTTCTTACATTCATACCAGCAACTATGGCTCGCCGTGACGTTCTCTTACTCTCCCTCCTCCTCCTCGTCACCACCGTCTCTTTCGTTGCATTCGCCGTAAGTTCCCTAAATCTCATCATCATCCCTATACTATATGACTTTGTTTCCCAGGGACACTGGTTTAACTAATAGAATATATACTTATGTTCCTTCCATTTATTTAATTTGGCAGGACCGTGAACCACAGTGCGTCTACACATTCTACTTCGAAACTGGATCCATGCAGGGTGCCGGCACAGATTCGATCATAAGCGTTAACATTTCCGACAAAGCCGGACAGAAAGTCGAAATCCAAAACATAGTGACATGGGGCGGGTTGATGGGACCAGGTTACGACTACTTCGAGAAGGGCAATCTCGACATTTTCAGTGGGAAAGCGCCGTGTCTTCCGAGCCCTGTCTGTTCATTGAGTGTGACCTCTGACAATTCCGGCGTTTACCCCGCCTGGTTTCTTAACTACGTGGATGTCACGACAGTCAGACTTCACGCTAAGAGTGAGCATCAATACTTCGATGTGGAGCAATGGCTTGCCACCGATGAGCCGCCTTATAATCTCACTGCCGTACGGAACAACTGCCCGGTTCCGCGTTGGGAGAGTATCCGTCAGGTCGGGTCTGAGATCCGGAAGAGTCTCTTCTAGGATCGTGTTACGAATCAATGAATGAATGTGGGTGTCATCTTCTGATCGTACGTTTGATTTCAATAATGTAATCCAATAAAACTATCGTCTATGAACGTTGTGATGGAAATAATGTAAAATAATCCGATCGAATAAAATGTTATCTTTCTTGTCGTCTGTGAGATTTAATAATATTTTGGTGGGATTAGTTAAGAGATACCCTCGAGTTGAATGTGTTTGCTTCTGCGGGATCAGATCTTCTCTTGGCTGTCTGTCAATCTCACAAACAACAAACAAATATATTGTTGGTTCATGGATTACTCTCTTTCGATTATTCCAACGAGTGTTAGTAAATCAACAAAGGTAAATTTTTATTTTTAAATTTGTACGAGAAACAACACAACATATATACGAGAACTTTCAAAATTGCTTTTAAAATATGTGAAGCGACAAAACTGTGAGATAAAAGGACGAGGAAAAAAGTGGGAGAATCCCGTCTACCAATACTATAAAACTTCCAGAAATCGATATGGAGGTAGTGAAGCATGCATGGATCGATAGGGTGCTGCTATACACGTTTATATTTTTTTATACATGAATTAATATATCATTTGTAATTTACGAGGGTGTATAGTCTTATATTAAAAACACACACACACACACGTTCTCTATATAACATATTATTTAAACATTATATACTTTTAATTTTTTTTTTTTTTTGAAAGAATTATCTACGATGTTACATAATTATATAATTTATAAAAACAGCAAGGTACGTAGTTATTGACTTATCGCTGGAGAATTAAATTCAGCTCAATAAATTTATCTAATAAAGAAGAGTTTTTTTTTTTTTTTTTTTTTTTGACATCAGAACAAACTAACTATTTAAAACGACTCGACAAGCCAAGTCGGAACATCAACATCTACATGAATAATGCATGATGGATAAGATCTAGCACTTTTTGCTAGCTTATCCGCTCTTGAATTTGTTGATCTTGGGATATGGCGTAAAGCGAAGACATCGAAAAATCCCTTTGCCCTTGCAAACTCTTCTAGATGCACTCCAAACGCCGGCCATAACATTGGTTCGGACACTATCTTCACCAACTCCGTGCAGTCAGATGCAAATGTAACCTCTTTGAACTGTAAAATACTCATACAATCCATTGCCCAAATAAGAGCCTCAAACTCTGCGTGTAAAGGTGAAAGACTACTCCTTACATTCCGGGCTCCCATTAATGTTTCATTTCCTAGATCTTCTGTAATCCAACCCTGTCCAGAGAAAGTATCCCCCTCCTTCCAAGAACCGTCAAGTTGACATACTCTACCCATAACCATCTGCGGCGGACTCGAGATTGTACTTATCCGAGAAGCATCTCCCGAAGGGTTGTGTTCCGCTACTACTTGAGCGTCCGCCCATACCTGTGCTTCCGTCTCGGCTAGTTGAATAATATCTGCCGGACATCTGTCAATACTATTAAAACATTTATCATTTCGACCTTTCCAAATATACCATAAAATCCATGGGTAGCTTTGTCCCCTATTTTCTGGGGGCAATCTCCAAAATAAGTAATCCATATTCGTAAAAACAGAAGCAGTCGGAAACACCGACGGGTTTGACGGCACCTGAGACAAAGCCCAGACCTGAACTGCCGGAGGGCATTCAAATAAGACATGATTAATTGTCTCCACCTCCGCTCCACATCGCCCGCATTGAGAGTCACATTGTATCCCTCTCTTCTGGAGATTCCCAAGAACCGGTATACATCCAGAAACAATTTGCCACAAAAAATGTCGCAATTTGGGGGGACATCGCACCCTCCAAGTAAAGGCTTGTAACGGATTTATGTTGGGGCCAAACATAGTGGGACCAGTTAAAGCCACCTTCGATTCCCGCTCCACATTATAACCTGACTTAACCGTATATCGACCAGATTTCGTATAATGCCACCCATACGAGTCAGCCCGACGTGACCGGCTAATCGGCATGCTTAAAATAACAGTCGCATCTTCAGAACACACCAGTTCCCGAATCAAATCGACCTTCCAGTTTAATGATCTCTCATAAATAAGGTGATTCACACACAATTGTGGATACTGAATAGTAGTTTTTGGTATTGCTGGTCTCGGGGAAGGAGCTGGTATCCAGGGATCATTCCAAACCGAAATAGACGACCCTGTACCTACCCTTTTGATTAGTCCTTTTTCAACCAGAGATCTAGCTGAGATAATACTCCTCCACCCATAAGACGGCGAGTATGATCTGATAGGATCCAGCGGATCCGTTTTTCTAAAATACCGCCCCTTAAAAACTCTAGCAAACAGAGACGAGGGGTTATCAATCAACCTCCATAGTTGTTTTGCCAGAAGAGCCGTATTAAATTCCTGAAACATCCGAAAACCCAATCCCCCATCAATCTTTGGGCGACATAACCTATCCCAAGATATCCAGTGCATACCCTTTGCCGAGTGTCCAGAGCTCCACCAAAAGTGACTCACCGCACTTATGAGTTTGGAAGTAACCTTCTTGGGTACACGAAAACAAGACATAATATGAGTGGGCAACGCTATCGCAACCGATTTAATCATAATCTCCTTCCCTCCTTTGGATAGTAGTTTTGGCGTCCATCCATTAACCCGAGACATCATTCTGTCCTGCAAAAAGCTAAACACCTGTGTCTTCGGTCCACCCAAACTCTCAGGGATTCCTAGATAGGAACCCATACCACCTAATTTCGTAATACCGAGTGTTGCTTTAATCTCCTCTCTGATCCCCAGATCAACCAAATGACCAAACTGTAATGATGATTTGTCAAAATTGATTTTCTGTCCCGAAACAGCTTCATATTCTTTAAGAATAGACAGAATAACCTGACACTCCTCATTAGTTGCCCGACAAAAAAATAGACTATCATCCGCAAATAACAGATGAGAAATAGGTGGACTACCTCGGGCCACTTTAAGGCCCGTCAACACCTTCCTGCTCTCTGCTTCCTTAATGTTTGCGATCAAAGCTTCCGTACATATAATGAAGAGATACGGGGAAAGAGGGTCGCCTTGCCTCAATCCTCTCTTTGGCGTAATGAGCCCCTTAGGCTGTCCATTAAGAAGGACACGATATTGAACTGACATGACACATTGCATCACTCGGGATATCCATTGTGGCGCAAATCCCATTTTCTGCATTAGCTTTTCAATAAAAAGCCATTCAACCCGATCATAAGCCTTACTCATATCCGTCTTTATGCCCATAAAATTACTCTTACATGAAGGATTTGTCCGTAGCCCGTGAAACATTTCCTGCGCAATAAGAATATTATCCGATATCAATCTCCCAGAGACAAAGGCCGATTGCGTTTCCGAAATAAGCTTAGGTAGAAGATACTTCAAACGCTGGCATAACACCTTCGCGATAATTTTATACCCCACATTGCAAAGACTAATTGGTCGTAATTCCGTCATACGGCTCGGACGTTCCGACTTAGGAATCAAACAGATATTAGTTAAATTCAATCGAGGATCAAAAGTGCCGGATCTGAGGAAATCGTTAACCAATTGTACCACGTCCTGTTAACCAATAAAGAAGAGTATAGAGGTCCAGAAACAAAATAAAATAAACTGTGAAAGTGAAAAAGCATGAAGCAAAATTAAGCTGTGAAGACGGACTCGTAAAAAAATAATGATACAGTTATATTTGTTCGGTCAAAGTAGTTGTTAATAGAGATAATTGTCAAGAAGTGTACTATTGGACATGTGCTTTTCAGGTTGAAGACTTTTGTGCATAGATGCACTTTTACTCGCACAAACTTCTCTTCTATTCCACTTATACCCCTAGTCTTTTAACTTCACTAACCAAAGCTACCAATTCTTAACCTGTTTTCATTTTCACCTTTTTCGTTGAGAGAGAGATAGTTGGAAGAGAGAGAAAGAGAGAAGGAGGTTTTGAGAGAGAGAGAGAAGAGGAGGAAGAGGTTTTGGATCTTAATCATCAAATCATGAACAAACAAAGATTTTCATGAAGTTGAGCTAGATGAAGAAAGAGGAAAGAGAAAAATAAGAAGAAGAAAGAAGCAGAAGAAGAATAAAGAGAAAAAGAAGAAGAAGAAGAACAGAACAGATAGATTGACGCAAAGAGAGGAGAGGCAACAAGTAAACCTTTCGTGGAAGAGAGAGATCGGAAGAAGACGAAGAAAACGATTCGCAGAGGAATGCGGTGTGAAGTGGACGTGTACGTACGTGGACTGCAACGTGAAGTGGATGTCCAACCAAATCTGAAAGGTCTTGTGTTGTTCATATCTTTTGTTCGTGTTCTTCGTATACCTTACTCGTCCACAATGGTACATCCACATGAACTATAAAAAATAACATCTTTTTTTTTCGTGTTGGTTTTCATATGTTCGTGTACATCCACATGTTCATGTTCGTTTTCATATGTTCGTGTTCATATGTTCGTGTACATCCAAATGTTCATGTTCGTGTTCGTTTTCATATATGTTCGTGTACATCCACATCTTCGTGTACAACCACATATTCCACAAACACCCACACGTTGTCTGCTTCACACATACACACAGACATACATGTACGTCCATGTAGACCACTCATATTCTCCTTCACCTTCCATCCACATCTCTATTTTTCTCCTACGCAGTACGACTTCCCCGTGGTCTCAACATATGTTCGCACATAAATGATACCATGTCTGTCCACGTGTTCTGCTGCACCCATCCACGAAAAGTGATAAGTCGCCGAGCAATACAAACCAGTATTTTTTTTTGTTTTTCAACTTTTTATGGACAATTAAAATTGACAAACCCTCAATTATTTGCTTTCCAACTCTCATTTAATGGTCTCACCAACCTTTACACGGTTCCCAAACCAATGAAAAAAGTAACTAACTAAATCACCAAAAGGTAACTACTTCTCTTTGGTTTCTTGTTAATAGGGGGCTTTTCGGAAAATCACTCATAAGAAGTCCACCAAGCAACAAAAGTCACTAAAAATGAAAGCCAAACACTAAAAGTCCCCTATTGGGTAAAGCTCTCTTGTTAATATATGAAAATAAACGATTTATTTTTAAAAATAATAATGTTTTTCTACTCAGCCGAATTTACTGAAGTAAAAGCTTTTTAGTGTCAAATCAAACACTAAAAGCATTAAATATGATTTCAAAACTTTAAAAATGAGATAAAGGATAGAAGACTGAGAAAATAACATTATATTCTCCATTCAATACAATTTTTTACTATATTCTTTTTCTATTTCTATCTTGATTCTTATAAAAAAAATGAGAAATCATTAATACTAGATACTGTTTACTTCTAAATTTCTCTAGTCTTGGTCAGATTTTAACACATGTAAAATATATTTTTAAGATAAAAAGAAAATTATACAATAATTAGTTGCTATTATCTGTGATTTAAGAAATTTATTTCTAATATAAAAATATTTAGTTTCAAAGTTTAAAAATCGGAAACTTTTTCATATGATACATTAAAATATGTTTGTATAACCCTCTTATTCATTTAGAGGGACTGCTTCTTGAACATCTTGGATAACTTGAATCAATTTTGAATTTTCCTAATATTTTATATATGTTTCTTATTTTTACAGTTTATAAAACATAAAATTTCAGATAATTTAGCTTGAATGTAAATCTAAAATATAAACATATAAATCTAACTTTATTTTTAAATGGAAAATTCTCATTAATAGATAACTTGTCAATTTTAGATTTTATTCCACCTGTTTATCAGGTGGGGGTCGTAGTCTTTATATATTTAGCACACACACAAAAAATATAGTCTGTTTATGAGAATTGCCCATTTGAAAATAAAGTTTTACTTTTGTTGATGATTTAATACACTCATTGGAATAATTGAAACAGTGTAACCCTTGAAGGCTTGAAGCCTTGAACCAAAATATCTGTTTTTTTTTTGTTTATGAGATCCGACAGTCAGCCATGTGAAGATCTGGTCCCTGCAGACTAAAATTAAAGATCCATCACTCTAATATTAAATATGCTAGTAAAATATTAATGCTTTAATTCAAGATGAAAAGGTCTCGGACCTTTTGTATATTTGGTAAAGATTTGAAATCATCAAAAGATTAACTTTGAACGATCAAAACTAAAATACATCACCAAGTGAATATCTCTTAATCCCTCAAAATACACTCTTAATTCAAGATATTTGATTACATCTTACAGACAACCAAAAAACTGAATTTTTATTCGACCGAATCATTTTTCCTTATTGCCATCACACGTTCACAAGACGACACAGAACAAGTCTCCAAGAAACACACCTTCATTCATTCATTGCTTCATACGATCCAAGAGAGAGTCTTCCGGATCTCAGACCCGACACGACCGACACTCTCCCTAAGAGAAACCGGGCAGTTGTTCCGTACGGCAGTGAGCTCATACGGCGACGTATCGGTCGCAAGCCATTGCTCAACTTCGAAGTTTTGATGCGAGCACTTAGCGTGAACTCCTGCCGTCGTGACCTCCACGTAGTTAACATACCAACCGTGGTGGTCGCCGGAGCCGTCGGAGGTCAGATTCAACGAACAGACAGGGCTCGGAAGACACGGCGCCTTCCCACTGAAAATGTCGAGATTGCCATTCTCGTAGTAGTTGTAACCTGGTCCCATTAAACCACCCCATGCCACTAGGTTTCGGATCCCGATGTAGTCTCCGTATTTGTCGTAGATTCTAGCGCTAATGATCGAATCTGTGCCAGACTTCCAGATCGATCCGGTTCGGAGGTAGAATGTGTAGACACAATCTGCATCATCGTCCTGCCAAATCAAGAAAATGATTTTCTTGTTTTCGTTAAATTCAAGAAAATGATTTCTTGATCTTAACTAACTTGTGGTTTGAACTAGTGGCCGTATACATGGTGTCATGATCTAGATTCAAATGGAGTTGTAGACCAAAGAAACATAGGAGGGCACAAAATGTTACTTATAATCTAGTGCTGATGATGAGATTTAGGGAGCTTACGGCGAATGAGATGTTGGAGACGGTGGCGATGACGAGGAGGACGGAGAGGAGGAGAACGTCACGGCGAGCCATCATCGGTGATATGAATGTTAAGAAATGGAGATCTGATCTGTCTGACTATTAATAGATTTGCTGCAAATATTATAGTTTCGAGTCTTGAGATTTCAAGGAGAATGGTAATAATCGTCTGCTTTTTGGAGTAGCGTGTGATGTTGACGTGGCGATTTTGGTCTGTTGTGATGAGTGAAGACTGAAGAGTAATTTAAAGGACGACGACCCTACAAGCACGTTGTTAACTCGGCGAACAGGTCGGCATAAGGTGACAGATGTCGAAACTACTCCTTGGGATCTCGCAAGTTATTTGATATGAAAAGTAATCAAAGATTTTGTGGATTTTTTTTTTTTTTTTCATCTGAAGATTAATATTACTTAAATATCTGTTACAACATCAAACCCTTACAACCTCTAACCAAGAGGATCACAACCTACAAAAGTCGATACTAGCGGACTAAACAAACAGTCCAAACCCAACAAACCACACTTCAAACAATCCAACTCTTGATATGCTCAAATTAACCCTTTGAACTACTCTCTCAAATTAAGAGATCAATTGCAGTACTTAGGGATCGATTTCCACAGAGACTCAAGATTCGCACAATAGATTATTGGTTTTCGAATTAAGCTAAACGAGAATGAATATAATTAAAAGACAGCAAAGCAACTAAAAACGGTTTTAAGATCAGATGGGAGAAACGTCAGGCTCAGGGAATTCTCAGGAAATCAGGAATGCAAGCTAATCAGTAAATCAGGATTCTGCTATGCTCTAGAACTCGAAACACAATATTCAAATCAATCAACTCTCGTTGCAGAGATTTCTATGTCTAGATCCTAGAATTCCAAATCTCTTTGCAAATTCAAAGGCTCAGACATGCATTAAATTCAAGTTCGATATGTTCACAAAATACCTAAACCAAATCTCTTTGCGAATAATTATTTTGCTCATCTAAGGTTCTTTCTAGTTAATTAACCAACTCTCGTTGCGAGAATCAACCTATGATCAATAATCTAACTTCTCAGTTCAGATCAAGCATTAATCACAACCTAGATGAAGAACTAGTGTTTCAGAATCCTTAAATAACCAATCAACTTAGCAATCCATGAAATCCCTAATGAGAAACCCTAAACCTAACTAGCAAACTACTCAGACATGGAGATTGAAACAATAAACATGTTTGAATAAGATTGCATAAATAAATAAGAATAGAGATTAAAGGAGTTCTGAATCTTCTCTGAAGGAGTCTGAATTCTTCTCTCCCAAAACTCTAGCTTAGAATAATAGCATGGGTCTAAACAATGACCTTAAAATAGTATATATATCCTAAAAACTCGACCAGGGATTTAATTGCAAATATGTAAAACTTCTGGGCAATTTCCTTTCTTCAAAAGTCGGCAGAACGTGAAATCCCGATCGGTGTCGATCGACACTCAGGAGTGGTGTCGATCGACACCAGGCTCAAATGTGGTCTCCGACTTGCATTCTTCAGCACATCTTCCTATTTAGCTCCAGAATGATCCATAATCTCCAATTAAGCTCCAAACGTACCTAAACCTGCAAAAGACTCTAAAAGACTCCAAAAACACTTAAAAGACTCTATATACACAACTTATATCATGGCTAAAAACCATAAAAACCATGATATATCAACTCTCCCAGACTTAGCTTTTGCTTGCCCTCAAGCAAAACAGAAGACTAAACTTGTGAAAGAGGTTTGAAAACATAGGAACTCACTTATCCTTTAGAACATTGAATCAACCAACACCAGAGTAAAGCCACTTCAAACAATATCAACTTAAGTTAAGACCTCTAGTAATTTTTCGCAGACTTACTAACCATCCAGATTCCAAACCATAACCCATAAGAGTAATCTAAAATCCCCATTGCTGACCTTAATTAAGTTTTAAGTGCGGTCTCATCGAGGGAATATCGATCTAAGGACACATGGACTCTTACTTACCCAAGTACTGATTTATTGAACAATCTGCTTCTAGTTTCCTTTCTCCCTCTTTTCTCGCTTCCAATCAGTCGATTTTTCCCTACTAGGGTATCATTTTATTTTTTTTATCGACTGATTGTTCTCTTTCTTTCTTTTTTCTTTTCTAGAAGTATGGAATGATTCAACTTCTCAAATCAAATCTTTTCAAAGCTATAACTCTTTTTCATTTTTTTTTAGAGACAATGAAGGGAAGAGAGAGGGAAACCATAATCACAGACTAATCTTATCAGACCTAAGCAAGGAATCCGATTCTAAGTATACCAAGCCCCAAGATGAGAAAAATTAAGTTCATTATATCTAAGCCAGCTCTAGATCATCTAAACACTCAAATAGTATGGGGATAATGGAAGATCAATTTACCTTTGGAAATTCCTGTTGGTAGAAACTGCTGTCAATGGCTGTAAGAATGGTCACTAAAGAAGTAGCTAAAACAGTTTATTCCAAGTAAAGTTCATAGTTCCCAACTAAATTTTGACTCAATAAAAACAAATTTTTGACACAAAAGACTCTCAATAGAAAAAGAAAACCAAAGTTAGTAACCACCTCCCCCAGACTTGAATAACATTGTCCCCAGTGTTAACAGGCCTGAGATTGGTAAAAGAAAGCAATTAGAATAGAAAAGGTTAGGATCGGAGATGCTTACCTGCAGTCGCGATTGGTGTCGACCGACACCAACGAGTAGTGTCGATCGACACTGGTCTGGTCACGTTCCCCCTCTTTTTTTTTTTTTTGAGACACAAGAAAAACAAAACTAAAAATTAGCAAAAATCAAACAAAATCCAAAGAAAACTCCTACCTAATAGTGGGTTGCCTCCCACTCAGCGCTTATTTACAGTCATTAGCTTGACTATGTTGGTGCTTAGGCATCTGGTGGATCAGAGAGTGGCACTGAATGCCTCTGGGAAGAGGATCTCATCATCCAAGGTGGTGTATAGGAAGTTTGTGAATGGGATCGACCAAGGAAAGAAGGAACAGCAGCAGGGTGGGACTTAGTTCTGGGTGGTACACTTCTTTTTTCCTGCAGAATCATCAAAAGAAGAAACAAGCGCTCTACGATAATCTCGTGGCTTGTTTAACTGTGAGACATCTTTTGCACTTTGAAAATTCTTAATGATGATATCAGGGGGTTTAGAATTAGGAACAGGAAGTGCGTACTTTTGCTTTATTGGAGGTGAGTGAGGTGCGAGAAGTAGAGTTTTCTGTTTAACAACAGTTGATGGGTCTTTTAGACTACAAAATTTCTGAAAACTCTGAGTTTTAGGTGTCTTTGGCTTGGCCTGTGGAGGGTGTCGACCGACACCAACATTGGTGTCGATCGACACTGATCCTGAAACTCGGGATTCTGCACTTTTTCTGCAATTCAGCTCAGCAATCCGTGTCTCCATTACAAAAACGTCATTCTCCATCAACTTGTCTTTAATTGGACCCTTATTTTCGACCCCAGTCCTAAAAAGATGATCTCCACTCCAATCTTCAAGCCCAGCAGCTTGCTTAGAAATCTCAACCAATTCCTCTTGAACAATCAGCTTGTTCACTTGCTCAGTAGGCTCCAGCTCCTTGACATACCCAGCAGTAATGTCATCTGTCTCCTCATCCATGGCAACCTCTACAGAAAAGGTTTGACCATCAATGGTAGGTTTTCTCCTCAGCTTTTCCATGTCAAAGTTCATGACCTTATCTCCCAAATCAAGCTCTATCTGCCCTTCTCTGACATCAATAATAGCACCTGCTGTTGCTAAGAATGATCTTCCCAAAAGAAGAGGATCCTGAGGTTCTTCATCATATTCCAAAATCACAAAGTCTGTGGGAATAGTGCATCCTGCAATTTGAAGTGGAACATCCTCTAAAACTCCTTCTGGAATCCTCTTGGAACGATCAGCAAGGACAAGATGAATCCTTGTAGGCTTGAAGTCAGTCAACCCAAGTCTCATAGCAACAGAATATGGCATTAGGTTAATGCTTGAGCCAAGGTCACATAGAGAGTGAGGAAACCTTTCTGTTGAGATGTAGCAATCTAGCACAAAACTCCCAGGGTCAGGTAGCTTCTTGGGAATCCTACTCTGAATCATAACACTGACTTGTTCAGACACTCTCACCTTCCTCTCTTTCCTTGACACTGTCTTTTTCAAAAGGATTGCACTAATGTCCTTTGTGAGCAAAGCTGCTTCCTCAGGACTTATACCATTCACAACCATCCTCTCGACATACCTCTTAATTGGAGGTGAAAGCTTGACTGCATCAACCAATGGTATCTCAATCAGCACTTTGTCCATGATTGCCTTGCACCTGGCCTCTTCCACCTCTTGTTTAGACTTCTTACATGCGTTTGGAAAGGGAATTTTAGGCTTATAGGCATTTTCCTCGTGTGCTGTGTGAGAATTAGCCACTTCTGGCTTGGTCCGCGAAGGGTGTCGATCGACACTAGGCTGGTGTCGATCGACACTGACTGGTGTCGACCGATTCGAAGAGGTGTCGACCGGGTTGGTCGACAATCGTCCGTCACGACTCGAAATCTCGAGTTTTTGGGGTGGTGTCGATCGACACTCCAAGTTGGTGTCGATCGACACCTGCTCTGGAACATCAAAATCTTCATCAAAATCTGCAGAACCCACGGATTTTTCTCCTTCTTTTATCATGATGGCATTGACATGATGCCTTGGGTTTGAATCAGTCTTCCCAGGAAGAAAATCTTCTTGCCTTTTCATGGAATCAGCAGTTTGAGCAACCTGAATATCCAATTTCTTGACATGGGTGCTTAAAGCTTCAAATTTCCCATTCAGGGTTGTGTACATGGAATCCAGCTTTCCATTGAAGTCAACTGCCAACTTTGTCTGACCTTCAAGAACTTGCTCTAGCATGCCCTCCAATTTGCTTTCTGAACTTGGTGGAGGAACTGGTTGATAAGAAGAAGAACCATAATTCCTTTGAAAGTTGCTGTTGCTATTGTTCTGAAAAGCAGGCTTCTGAAATTGAGGCTTCTGAGCAAAATCAGAGGAGTTTTGATTGCTTGTAAAGGCACTCCTCTGACCATACCCATTGTAAGACATGTTCCCTTGTTGATTTCCAAATCTCTGATTCTGAAAACCTGTTCCACCAACATAATTCACATCCTCTTTTTGACCATCAAGAGTTTCAACCTCTGCAGCAAAGTGAACATGTTTTTGGCCCACAAGAATGCTGTGAACTGAGTCTAGCTTTGCCTTCACTTCAGCCATTTGGCTTCCATCCATTCCTCCAGCTGCTTTCTTCCTCTCAAAGTCTGCATTCTTGGTACTATTGCTAGATACCAAGTTCTCAATAAGCTTTTTGGCTTCAGCTGGACTTCTAGTGTTGAAGTTTCCTTCACTTGCAGCATCAAGAGCCATCTGATACCTCCAGTCAATTCCCCTGAAGAAAATCCCCAGTAGCTGAACATCACTGAACCCATGATGGGGACAGTCTCTCTGATAAGATCTGAACCTCAACCAAGCAGCCTTGAAGGCTTCAGTAGGTTCTTGTTTGAATGTAGAGATTTTAGTTCTCAGATCTTCAAACCTTGCCTCATCAAAGAAGTTGGTGAGGAAGGCAGTCTTGGTATCAGACCAAGTGGTTAGAGAACCTGGACTCTCATTCTTGAGCCAGTAAGCTGCATCCCCAGCAAGAGAATATGGGAAAAGCTTGCACAGCAGATAATCCTCTGAGACTCCGTTGAGCTTAATGCTAGTCACCAAGTCTTCAAACTTCTCAATATGGTCCATGGGGTGCTCATGAGGAAGACCATGGAAAGGATGCTGACCCACAAGAGTGAAGTATACGGGTTTCAGCTCAAAGTCATTCCTTTGGAAAGGAGGAGGACGAATCGCAGACCTATTTTCATAGAAAAGATCAGGCCTATTTAAATCAGCAAGGGTCATCTCTCTAGCAGCGTTCGCAGCATCTTGTACAATGACTTCTTGGACGACATTTCCCTGATCATCAATTTGGTCACCATTGTCATTATAAGCATGACCCTCTTGGTCTCTTAAGACTCCAGCAGCATCAGGTCGAATGATAACTCTCCTCATGTCTGCTGATCTCTTTGCTTTTAAGTTCGTTCGTTCTAACTCTCTCAACTCCTGATTTGTAAGATTCAAAAGATGAGCCCCTTTGTTGCTTCTGGTAGTGCGAGAATGCATACACCTGAAACACAAGAAAAGAGAAAGAACAAATGTAAGTAAACAAGAAATAAAATGCTTAGACTAAATTCTATTCCTAATCTAATGGCGAATTCGATGAGTCCCCGGCAACGGCGCCAAAATTTGATATGCTCAAATTAACCCTTTGAACTACTCTCTCAAATTAAGAGATCAATTGCAGTACTTAGGGATCGATTTCCACAGAGACTCAAGATTCGCACAATAGATTATTGGTTTTCGAATTAAGCTAAACGAGAATGAATATAATTAAAAGACAGCAAAGCAACTAAAAACGGTTTTAAGATCAGATGGGAGAAACGTCAGGCTCAGGGAATTCTCAGGAAATCAGGAATGCAAGCTAATCAGTAAATCAGGATTCTGCTATGCTCTAGAACTCGAAACACAATATTCAAATCAATCAACTCTCGTTGCAGAGATTTCTATGTCTAGATCCTAGAATTCCAAATCTCTTTGCAAATTCAAAGGCTCAGACATGCATTAAATTCAAGTTCGATATGTTCACAAAATACCTAAACCAAATCTCTTTGCGAATAGTTATTTTGCTCATCTAAGGTTCTTTCTAGTTAATTAACCAACTCTCGTTGCGAGAATCAACCTATGATCAATAATCTAACTTCTCAGTTCAGATCAAGCATTAATCACAACCTAGATGAAGAACTAGTGTTCCAGAATCCTTAAATAACCAATCAACTTAGCAATCCATGAAATCCCTAATGAGAAACCCTAAACCTAACTAGCAAACTACTCAGACATGGAGATTGAAACAATAAACATGTTTGAATAAGATTGCATAAATAAATAAGAATAGAGATTAAAGGAGTTCTGAATCTTCTCTGAAGGAGTCTGAATTCTTCTCTCCCAAAACTCTAGCTTAGAATAATAGCATGGGTCTAAACAATGACCTTGAAATAGTATATATATCCTAAAAACTCGACCAGGGATTTAATTGCAAATATGTAAAACTTCTGGGCAATTTCCTTTCTTCAAAAGTCGGCAGAACGTGAAATCCCGATCGGTGTCGATCGACACTCAGGAGTGGTGTCGATCGACACCAGGCTCAAATGTGGTCTCCGACTTGCATTCTTCAGCACATCTTCCTATTTAGCTCCAGAATGATCCATAATCTCCAATTAAGCTCCAAACGTACATAAACCTGCAAAAGACTCTAAAAGACTCCAAAAACACTTAAAATACTCTATATACACAACTTATATCATGGCTAAAAACCATAAAAACCATGATATATCAACTCTCCACATTCCAACAAAGAGAGTTGCACCAAAAGTTTGAGTCAAAGCTATCAATAGCCCAGTTCACCACCAATATCATGATATCATTGGCCTTCATAGCAACCAAAACCAGCAATCCTACTGAGAAAACAAAGAAGCGGCAAGGAACACAGTCCTTCCATAGACATAAGCCGGCAAGGATAAAACGTCCCTCCTTCCGGAGCCAAAAGCCAGCAAGGAACAAACATCCTTCTGGAGCCAAAAGTTTAAATAAAACACTAGAATTTAAAGAGTACAAAGGATAGATGCATTAAAAATCGTCACAAACATACAACACTAAAGCCAAAATCACTTCATCACTATTTACCCGTTGCAATACCACATCGTAACACCGAGGAGTTACAACACAAAGAGGCCGGACAAATTCAATCCAAAGATCGAAAAAACAGGTGAAGAGCAAAGGGAAGAGAATAACAAAAACCAGTGACTGCTTATACCTCACCGGCAGAGCCGCAAGGCCAGAACCGAGATGACATCAAACCACAACATCTGAACCGGATTATAATCCTTCACCGCGAACCAGAAGAAAGCAACGGAACAACACAAGGACCCACCGGGAAGAAAGACAACCACCAGATCTGCTATAAACACCCCCAATCCAACGGAAAACCTAGGCTTTAGTTGTCTGTCTCAACCTCAACCCAAGACCAACCAAAAGCAAGGCGAATTTGGAGGAGGAGACAAAGAGACGCCACCGACGATCTAAACACCAAATCATGGAAGGTTCGAAACTAAGGGAAGATGACATAAGAACGGCTAAAACAGAACTTAAAAGAAAGAGCTGACGAAGGGGGTCCCTCTCACGGTGGCGGTGACAAAAACCGACCACCGGAGAGGGAGATCGGACCTTAAACAGAGAAAAGCGAAGGAAGGCTCACGGGAGAGAAAAAGGGGCTGTCAATTCAGAGGGACGAAAGAGAAAAAAAGGCCGATGGTTTCGTGGATTTTCATTTTTTTTTTTTTTCCGTCAAATATAGTTTTTCAAAATATTTTTTTATATATGTCTATATCTGTATTGCTCCTAATGCAACATGTTTCACGTGTCATTCTAGCACATTACCACAAATCTGTTTCGATGTGCTTTTTAACAAATAAATTTGAGATAGTATTGTCACCGGAGCAGCAACAAGGCCCACAATCATAACTTTGAATGGCTGGAAGCTGTAGTTTTACTGTTTTGTTCAAACTCTTTTTTTTTAACATGTTTTCTTCAAACTTACGGATACAGTATTAACTTTTTAAGGTTAAACCTTATTTTATTTAGAAGTTTTCCTCTCCTGCTATACAAAAAAATTTTGCTTAAAGAATGTATAATGTTATATGTTATTTTACTCCTGCACGTTTTTGATGATGTTGCTATTTGGTTTGATGGAAACAAGTCCGGTACAAAGCATATAATGAAATCATGGATTAGAGTATTTAATTGGAGGGGGCATTTTTTAGTTGACTATCTCTTAGGCTTTTTATTAATGTTTATATATAAACAATTTTGTAGATTTATTTTAATAATAGTAATATCTGTAAGGCATTTTTAGCATTGCTTATGGATCTTTTTACTAATAAAGATATTGATTAAGTATATTATCAAATAATTATTTTTTATTAAAAAGTAAAATAAGATATTGATTTTTTTATCTTTATCAAATAACAAAGATATTGATCTTTTTATGGATCTTTTTATTTTGATTAAGATATTGATTTTATATATAAATCTTTGATTACTTCTTATTCGCCTTTAATATTTTTCTGAAAATCAATATCAACGAAAGTTTAAAAACCTATCTAAAATACTTGATAATTTGAAGGAAAACAAAAGATTGTCATGAAAGCACAAAAATTGCTTATCATATGTGTATTATTGACTATTATGTTATCAGTTAAAAATGTTTTTTTTAATGTTGAAGCTGATAAATAATTATTTGTGGTATATCATGTCATAAGAAAGATAGACTGGGCTAATATTGTTATCAACTGAGATAACAACTTGATGAATACTTCCTTTTTTTTCTAACCGTTTATGAAGTTTAGATTATTTTGTAAAGTTTTAAACTTTTAATATAATTATCTTATTTTACCATTATAAAAGTGGGTAATATATTAAAATAGTCTCAAATATATATGGTTATGAAAAGAATCGATCTCGTTAATATAACGTCTTCTGTAATTCATCAATCACCATCAAACGATATTATTATAGTCAATTATAACAGAAAGAGAACTGAAGGTGAGTTGGCAAACTCTAAATAGCAAAATCTTCCTCAAACCAACCAAAAGTTTGAGTAATGCAACAAGAACCACTTACTTTTCCCATGCAAACCCTAATTTTCGCATCCTCTCTCAATTCTCTCTCTTTCGTCCTCCCTCTAAGCCAATCTCCACCACACATTCTGTAACTCCCACCTTTCTCTGATGGAGGGGCCACGGCTTCCTCCTTCCGCCACCTTCCATGAATCCGACGATGACAAACCCGACGATCCTCCTACCGCCTGGCACCGTCCAACCTCGAGTCTCCCCTCATTGCCATCTCAAGATCCTCCACCACAACATTGGCGTAATCATTCTCTTAGTCTCTCCCCAAGCCTGGCCACATCTCCCCGGTCTCTTCCTCCTCCGGATTCGATCCCGGAGCTAGAGACTTACGTTGTCCAGGTACCGAGAGATCAAGTCTATTGGACTCCTCCTCCGGAACACGCCAAGTACATCGAGAAACGCCGTAATAACCCGGAGAAAAACAAAAACAATGGGTGTTCTAAACGTCTTATGTGGTTCTTTATCATCTTGATCGTTTTTGGATTCATCCTCGGTGCAATCACTCTCATCCTTCATTTAGCTTTCAACCCCGCTCTTCCGGTTTTCGCGGTCGAGAGGTTAACTGTAAAACCTGGTAATTTCGAGGTCACGTTGAGAGCCGATAATCCGACGTCTAACATGGGGGTAAGCTACATGATGAAGAAAAACGGTGTGATTTCGTTAACGTACAAGAACAAGAGCCTAGGACGCGGGAAATTCCCAAACATGTCCCAGGCCGCGGCTGGATCCGACGAGGTCAATGTGAAGCTCGATGGGTCGACCAAGAACGCGGTTATCCCACCTCGGGGATCGAAACAACCGGTGAGTTTGGTGCTGATGATGGAGCTAAAGGCGGACTATGATGCAGGTCCGGTGAAAAAGAACAAGGAAGTGGTGGTGACTTGTGATGTTAAGGTTAAGGGATTGTTAGATGCCAAGAAGGTCGAGATTGTGTCGGAGAATTGTGAGAGTAAGTTTAAGGACTGACACTCTCTCTATATATATATATTTTTTCTTATATATAACGTGATTGTGTCGTTAGAGTTACAGTGTGCTTAATTAATTTATTACTTTCAATGTAATGTTCAATTCTTCATTTTTTTTTCTTCCCCACATGTCTTTGTTTTTACTCAATATTGTTGAGCGACAAAAAGAAAACGAGAACAAGAACAAGAACGACACAATAGACAGAGCGTACGTGTTTTTTTTTTCTAATGTATCTCTAATTTGGAGAGTACCTATATATTTAGGCTAAAAAATCGAACTTGTGAAATCGTGTGCTTTTCATATTCAGAAACCAGAAGAAACAAGGTTGTATTTCTTTTTCTTTACAAGGGTCAATCTCAATATAACTGGGCCTGAATTTATAATGTTATTAAAGCCCGACTCTGAAGACTTAAGTATCTAATACTTATAAAACGGAAATCAGTAACATGTTCCTTTGCTCGACATGTCCCTTCCATATTTTTTTTTAATTTTTGGTTTAAAATTTAATTAAAAATTTGAAGCTTTACTTAAAAAAAAAATGATTGTGGTTACAAATTCAATTTTTTACTTTAAAAAAAAACTGATCGTGGTTAAAAAAAATAATATTACAAATTTATTTACTTTTTGGTTAAAAATTATTTATTCAACTCACGGTTATCTTTAAAAAAAAAATCTATGTTAATATTGTTACCCAAAAAAACATGCTGGGGAATGAAGTCAGTTCCTCATTGTGGGTTTGACACCTGTACATTTACAATAAAAGTAGGTTTATTTGATTTTTTAAAATTGGTTAAAATAGCATAGTTTTTTTTAATTCTCTTTAACAAAAAAAAAAAAAACATTCCTTCTACTCCCCCCACGATCTAACTCTCGCAACTTCCATCCTCAACTCCTTTGTAACTTCTCCAACTTCCATCCTCAACTCATCCTTATAACATAAATCACTAGCAAATCCTCTATTAACTGCAGCTTTCTTCATCTACCACGTATCTTTTTATGATGTGTCATTCTCTCAAATTTTATAAACATAACTATTTTATTTTCAAAAATAAAATTCTCTTCCTCGAATCTTCTTCCTAAACTGCTTCTGCAACCATTCACCATCACTGCCTCCCACGATCTATATGAAACTACCAGGTCTTCTTTTCATTATCTGTTTGATTTCAATTTCGTTAGGTTCCCCTTGCTCAAATTTTCTCATTCGTTCTCAAAATCTATGCGACAGGTCTTACGAGGCCGAGGCACATCGCCCACCACCAATCTCATACCGCCTCCCTTTTCTATCTACGAATAGTGGTTAGAGGGTTTCTCCATTGTAATGTCTTGATATAAGGTATATACTCTTTGGGTTTTCATGATCAAATTTCTATATGCCTTCGACCGAGCCAAATTTAATCAAGGTTTATCTCTTTTATCACATATAATTCAGCTTCATTACCGTCGTAGGGAGCAATCTGCAAATCGGCGAAATAGTCGACAATCTCTCGGACGACTTGAATCACGATTCCAACTTTTTCAATATCGTTTCAAGGTCGCTATATATATCTTCTTTAAGAAAATTTCCATGGAAATTTTTGATATTAATAGACTAATACTCATCTGTGTTCTATTTTCTGATTAACTACTTCATCTCTTAATTGCAGTCTCAGAATTTCCTCTTGATATGAGACAGGGAAGATGACAATCTAACGCTTTGACGGAGTAAGGAAATAAGATGATGATTGGACGAGGTAAGCATCTAAATCACTTCAAGTTCTTAAAACTTCCTCTTTTAAATCTTATCTCTTCTAGATCTACTAACAATGGATATGTATCATTTTGCAGATTCGATTTTGGTGTTGGAAAAAAAATCATGTAATGATCTTATAATTCGATTTTGATACTCTTTTTCTATTGGAAATTTGCTCATCAATTTCTTAAACTGTGTTATGTGCAGGAAAACTGAAGAAAAGCTATATTGGTTAAGGATGATGCCGACAAAACAACAGAGTAAGGCCCAACACTCTTGCCGCCTCCAAATCACAGGTGAGACTTATGATTGATGACTGATGCAAAAAAGATTGATATTCTTTGGTCATCTGATTCTTTGTTGTAAGGTTGGGAATTTTTGTTTGCAATCTTTGTTGGCTTAGATTGGTATACGTACGGCTACTGCTTTCACAAAAAAAAAAAAATTAAGATTTATTTTTTCTACTCAAGTTAACATAGAGTAACAAAGGGCACTAGAGAAATCAAAGAAAAATCAATATTGAATTTTGTTTTCATATGTTCTCAGTAAGGGTCTATAACCATATGTTAGTTCATGTGGTGGCTTTAAAGCTTTTAATCTTTCTTTTTTTAATTTCTATGATTATACAGTCTCTCTTTCTTAGTGTTTTTCAAAACTACTCACGATCTAATAAGTTAACGATTCCTTGAGCAGGTTATTTTTTCTTGATATTTTTCGAACTCAATTAGAGACGATTATCAAACTAGATTATTTGTGGTTTCTAATTAATTTAAGTTCCACCCATATATACATCTAGGAATCTTCTTTGACTCTTTATTAGTTTTCACATCTTCTTTGTTTTTTTTTCCAGGTCCTTATCATTTTCGAGCCTACATCTATCGTTTGCTTTGTCAACGGAGGCATATTCTTACTAGAGGCGTAAACAAATCTAATCAAATGGGTTCTTTTCATTAATAAAAATTTTACGCAGAGAACTACTACTTCTCTTATTGATGTTCTTACTATAAAGAATTCGTTTGTGTTTATGTAAATGTTTGGATGATGAAATGATTTTTTTTTTCTTTCTGAGGAGGAGTCTCTTGGTTCTTTTTGGTTTGTATGTCGTTTACTGTTAAACGTTGCCTTCAAATTGTTACAAACTTAATCGGTTCATCTCTTTCTTACCTCCCTTTAATACGTTGTGTATTTCTTATAACTGTATTTCTTATAACTGTTTTTCTATTATTTCATCATTTAAAAAGAGAGAAAGATGATAAAGGTTTGAGAGAGAGAGAGAGAGAGAGAGAGAGAGATGTACCATTGATCGAATCCAGGCAACGGCTCAATTTTTTTCGACGGAGAAGTTACAGATGAGGAGGAGACTGGATGACTATGAAACAAGTCGAAAAGGATAAGGTGTTTGGGCCTCGAGTTTGATAAAATAGAAATTGAGCCTCGAGTTAACTAAGAACAACGAAAATATAATAAATATAATAAAAACAACAAACCTTTTACCAATTTGGAGGACATACGAATGGTTAATGGAATTGTGTATGTAACTTTTCGAGATGCAGATTATGCTCTTTTTCTTTAATCTATATTTTACATTCATATTACTTTATTTAAATGCATAACAATTGTAATAATTTTTTTTGCCAAATCTATTAACAATTTTTTAAATTTACATCTTTTTATCCAATTATAAGATAAAAGATTTAAAATTTAAAAAGTTGATATCCATGTATGGTATAATTATATTTTTGACTTTGTCTACTAAAAATTTAAAATTTGAAAATTTTATCCAATTATATTGATAATTTTTTCATTAGAATAGCTGATATCCGTGCGATGGCACGGGTCATAATACTAGTATCTGTATATTTCAAAAAACCTGATGGGATATTTTCTAGTGCTTTTAGTTTTTGTAAATGGTTTGAGCTAAGCCTAAGCCACATGAAATTTTAAAAGCACTTCCATTACTAATATGAAGAAGAAGTTTCTCATGTTTTAAAAACCATTTTTTTAAAAAAAACTTTTGAGAACCTTTTTTCAATGCTAATAATAGAGGTGCTCTAAGTGATACCCGAAAACAGAATGTTTGTAAACTTGGAGATGATTGTTTATCTTTTAAACATCTATGTATAAATGTTTTCCATTATATATGTCCAAGATGTCCTGAATTTATCACGTGTTGCTTACGATAGCAAAGGGTCTTGCTATCTGGTCACTGAGTAGTGGAAAATGGAATATGTGAAAAAATAAACTAAAAGGTGCATTATGTAGCTGCAAATCATTTCTATCGTCGAACCAAAGAAAGGAATGGACTAAAAGTCCAAACTTGTTTTAAAAACAAAATCACGATAGTTATTTCCAATTTTCCACACCAAAACAAACTAAAACCAGCCCTTAATAAAGAATTTTTCCTTGGATTCTTGGATTTCACCACACATTTCAAAATCAGTGTCTATTTTGTGAACGAGTAGTATATTAAATATATATGATTTTTTATTTCAATTAAATCAAAAATGCATAAAGAATCAACTACGTACGTAAGCCACACTGGCCACTACTATACCGTGAAAAGGTTGAATAGTCATTTTCACGAAACCAAAGTGGACAAACAATAATTGTGTATAAAGATATTCCACTATAAAGTGAAACAAATAGGTCCAATTATTTGTTTAGGGCAACTTTGGACCATTTTCACATTCTTAATATAACATTATTGTTACTCATTTTGGAATATTTTTGGTTGAATAAGATATATATGCTTGTGATTAATTTTGAGTATGACTTCGAATAAATATAAGCATATCTCTATTTATATGGACTTTTCAGATGAAATTTCCGATCCTTCGGAATATTTAATTCGTTTTTTAAAGATAATTTCATATATTTGAGGTAAATGGTGACTGTATGGTGAGAACTTATCCATTAAAAATGAACATATATGATATATATAACCTAAAGACATGATCCATTCGGACCCTTCCTGATGGGTCGTGAGTTGTTGGGACTATATATATATCTTGTATACAAACGTGACTATGATAGTCTGTGAGAGAGAAAAATTGTATATCTCTTTAACAACTTTCTCATATTAGTAAACTATGAATTGATGAACAGAGATATGATCTCACTCAAGGAAGAAGATGATGACAATCAAGCTTGAGAGAGAAAGGAGATATGGAAATTATGTTTCTTCTCTGTTAATCGTACAATAATGCTGTACAATTGTTTATATGCAATCACAAACTATCCGGTACAAACCGGTTCACTAAACCAGACTATAATATCTGATATCTCACATTCTATTCAGATAAGACAACAACATTAGAGGAAGATTCTAATTTATGGGAGAAGAAGCAGTGATGTAATTCAAGGTCCTGGCTGACAAGGATCTAACACCTAATTTGATTTCTTGTAGAAAGATCTGAAGAGAGAAACTATTCGCTAAGAGGAAACTGAACTTACCGTTGGATAGGTGAGCCCACAAAAAACTCCTAGAAGTATAGAAAAGGAACATATCTCTCGGCCTTTGTACCTTGCTGGTCAGTATATATATATATATATATTAACAAACGATGGTGGCAATGCAAATGATGAGGTGAAAGCCCATTGCAAGCTTTCTCGTTGATTTTTCTCTCCGACCTCCGGTCATGCACCATCGGTCTCCCCTGTTGTAGTTGGGTACGTAAGCCTTTTACGTTGCTCCATCATGGAAAAATCACTTTCATCTCAGTCCTTTTCTTATGATGAGATCAATCACATCAATTTTCGTTTTTTATAGAAATATTACATTCACTAATTTTCCTCTACGTTGGAGAGATCAATTTTATCATCCTCTTCCATTCTGGAAAGACATATCATCAATCTCTTTCCTTATAGAGATCATAGTTAAAAGCTCACCTTGGAAATAGTATTTTAGTGTGCAGAAATTTGATCGCTTAAGAGATTTTTTCTAGGTTTCAGATTATTATCTACCATCTTAATCGGTTATTCTATTTTTATTATGCTTAATATTTCAATTATAGAACAATTTTTTTTTTCCAAAACAAAAACTCTTTGGTAAGAAGCTTCTTGTCCGAAATCACAACATAAACTGATCTAAAAATATGGTTTTACTAAAGAAACAAAAAATGGGAAAGAAAAATGAAAGAGTGGGGGGCACACCGAGATTTGAACTAAGAGTTAATGGGGATATAGTCTTATTTTTACAAATTCTCCCCGCAAAATTATCCATATTTTCTTTATGGAAATCATTTATATATAGAGAAAATGTACGGGGGCCACATACATGACCCACGAAAACCTTATAATCAAATGATTACTGGCTTATCTAAATCTAAAACATAGGTTTATGTATACATCGTGATCGTATTATCGTAATATCTTAGTGTTCAATCTCAACATACAACTAGAAAAGCTTGTGTTTATAACATTATAGATTCTTCAAAAAATTACAATGAACGAAACGAACTAATAATATTTTTCTTTCAATTATGTTGCTCTTAGATGATTGAGCCGCGGTGTATGGGGATGTAAAAATTATTTCAAAGATTTTAAAAGCTTCTTATTTGTATGCTTTTGTTTTTCTTTTAAGAAAAAAAATTGACTTATGATATGAGCATTCATATTAATTTATCTTAAAAATAACGCATATAAAAGTATTGGATATTTGGATTAGTGGCGTGCATGTACATAGTTTGCTGACTACTTTTTATTTTGAAGAATTATTTCAAAGAGAAATAGAAAATTCTTCAACTTGCCAGAGCTATTACGTCAGTGAAGTCTTTTGTTTATGGATTAATATTTTAGTTTCTTTCTTTTTTATGTTTTTACTAATAAGATTCTGAACCAAGAGACCATATATATCAAAATATTTAAGGTAGTTTTTTTGTTTTTTATGATACTCGGGTGTATAATCAATTATTGTTCGGAGTACGGAGAAGTAATATATTTCCCCATGAAATTATATATTTACATTTTGAACATTCACCCTCGGAGCAACAAGGGACTAGCTAGTAGCCAGTCACAAAACAAAACTTTAAAAAAGGAACAAGGAACCTCTATTTGTCTTCTTGTTTTATTTATTTTTAATCATTTTCGTTCCTGGTGCGTTAGAATCTTAATAAATAACAAATAAGTATAAAAAAGACGGACGAAAATGATTCTCCTGTACTTGCAAACTCCTCATGCCCCACATGTTAAGTTTTTCCATTCCACCAAACGTTCTAAAAACTCCATTACCTATTGAACCAAGAAAAATTAGACACAAATTAATAACAAATCACCATTACACCGAAATTTACGGAATCTTCATGTGAGAGAGCTTGCCTCATCTGGCTCTTGCAAAGAATAAGAAGCATTAGTCTCCTTAGCGTACTTGGATACAAGAATCCCAAGACCTTGTCTTTTATCTCTCAAAATCTGTTACAATGTCACTTATTCGATCAATATTCATATAAAGACTAATCTAATATACAATTGTAAGCACCTTTGAATAAATTATTTGTCGAAACACTAAGAACATGTATATACCTTAAAGGCATCTTCGTCGGTACGATCATCTCCAATGTATATAGGAAAAACATTGGTACAACTTTCATATCCTACACATGTCAAATACCCCATTTTCATTAGTGAAATTTTAACAATAAAAAATATGTAAAAAATTGATTAATCTTAAACCACAAGGACTACCTTATACGCAAGTAACCCCACCATCTTATGAAGTTGGTGAACAATGAATCAATAATTAATTAATTAGTCATAAACAAAGTTTTACCGAGTGATTCTAACAAGAACTCGAGTGCTTTGCCTTTATCCCATTTAATGATTGGACGAATCTCCAATACCTGAAATTAAATCAGACCAAAAAAGAAAATAATCATGATTAAAACAAAATTTTAGTTGAGACATTAACTACTTACAATAAAAAAAATTATCTTTCTATAATTGTAAATTTTTACTTACTTTTCTTCCTTGCGTAAGCATGAGCTTGGGGTAGCTCTTCAGAACTGATCGAACTAGATGGGCCAAGTCACTCCATTTCTGTTAGCTCATAATTTTATTTATTAGTGGTGGATTGTTTTAAATTATATAGATACAAACGTAAGAAATCAACTTGAGATATTAAAAGAAAAACCTAAGATTTTAATATATCTCTACATGATTAAATTTGATATAAAATATAAAAGAAATTATCCATACATTTTCGTCTACGCATCGAAAGTGAACAGAAGCACAAAACTTGTTGTTCTCAACTTTGGCTCCTTGAACCGATTTTGTTTTCTCGACTAGTTTTTTATAAACCTGTAAAAAAGGAAATTAAAACAATTGCTTTATAAATATAGATATAATACACAGAGAAATCATAATTGTTTGAGGGGTAGAATGTGACCTCAGTGATCACCGGGAGGAACTCCGTCGCGGGTTGACAAAGAAGAGATTGATTCTTCTGAATTGTATTTAACAAGCTAGTGAGAAAAGTGAAGAAAGAAAATTAAAAACTATATTTTATAATAGATTATGTATTCATACTTTCTTGTATTTAGATCCTTTCTCTGGTCCTTTGATGTCCATGCCATGACTTCCGGCATAGTACAGCTCAGTTAGTTTCACAAAACTATAAACCTGAAACATAATTTGAATTAGTAAAGTATTATTTAAGTGAATATATATATATATATAGGAAAATAAACATTAAGTAGTATTGAAAGTAAAAAGATAAGGTTATATGATACCTTCTCTCTGGATCTCCCACTAACTATTGCTGTTGGAAAACACGTTGCAAGTTCCCTCACCGTGTTTCGCATCTGAAACAAACAATTCAAACACAATGATTACTTAACAAATTAGAACTTATATATAACTTACTATATTATTATAAAAAGAGTATATTTGATTTTGAAGAATATGAGTGTATGGATTTTTATGAAAATGTTTCTTTATGGCATAATTTTATTTAACATACAAATATTGACGTGTATTTTTAACAAATTATATTATTTTATTCGTTACCACGTTGTATTATATGATAGTATGCTATTTTATTAAATCAAAGGCAAAACAAATTACACCTCTTACTGTGCTTTTGTGCTAATTTTGGCAGAACATTTGGTTAGCAGCCAAACAAAAAAAACATTTATAACTTCTGAAATTTTTTTTTTTTTTAAAGCACTGGAAACATACCTTCTTGGACATGAAAGCTCTATCAGGATCATCAACAATGGGGGAGAGAGTACCATCGTAATCAAGAAACATGACGATTTGCTTTCCTTTAGATTCATGAAGTATTTCTTCGAACATGTTCAAAGCTGATGGATGTTCTATCTGCAAAGTCACATTTCTCTCGCTCAATAAAAAAAGGAATTAGAAAACAAATCCAAAAATAGAGGTAGCAAGAAGACATTAATACCATCCAAGAAGATTGGTTGTTCAAAGATTTGAAATGAGTAGGAGAGCAAGCTTTCATTGTATCAACCCATGATCTTATTAGTCCTCCTCCGACGTTTTCGTCGTTGATCTGAAAAACTTTCGTCGCTGGGAACGTGTCTTCGTTGTCTCCCCCGGCGTATAAAACCTCCGAGTTTGAGATGACCTTGGTCTTCAACATTTTAGTAATATTATCTTCGATGAATCTCACTGAGAATATAAGATTGAAACAGTGACGATAACAGATCAGTAACATTAACATGCATATTCATTTCTGTTATATATATATATATATATTCCATTATTAATCTATTAGCGCATTGCAAGAACCAAAAATTCTCTACCAAACAAAAAAAGAACACAAAAATTTACCCATTTAGGATAGAAATCTAAACTTGAACTTGAAGTTATAAAATGAGACTGAGTGGATGTTGGGAGAGACAGAGGTGAGGGGATTGACTGATTTTATAGTGGCAAGAAAATGTAAAATAAAATAAAAAGTAATTTATAAAACAAAGGAAAAATCAGATATTGTGTGTGTCCGAGTCGAAACCATTTAGTGCGAGTCCCACTATACTGTACACGTGTATCCGCGGGTCCCATTGTTACTTCTCTGATGGCTTGCTTTGGATATCTTTTGGTTATTTAGCGTCGGAGCGTTCCCATCAAGCGCCACGTGGTCCCGTCCAATTTGATCATGCTGACAAAGGAATAAATAGATATTTGTTTTTGGAAACTAATCAAATACATTTTTGTTTTCGCTCAAGCCATATTGTTCTTTCTGTTTTAACATAGAAAATGCTTTCGGTGAAATTTGAAAAGGTTTAAAAGTATTAATTTTTAGATAAATTAAAAATTCAATCAATAAGAAGCTGCAAAGTATAATTCAATCAAGCATGACTTCTAATTTCCATTACTCTTAAGCTTTAATTTTTTTCTGAATACTCAATTACAAAAGATCCTTATTTCCATAAAATAATTTTATTTTCACTAAACCTTTGAAAATACATATTTTCACAATACCTTTCTAAAATACATATTTTAGCAATTCATCTATATCTAAACCTCTCTAACTCATGTCTAAAAATAAGAAATATTAATTATAGCTAATACCTAATTCAATTCTAACGATCATGCAGTTAGATAGATAAATACATTTGATTTTGATGTAAGTTCAAAACATATAAATAAATTCTACATAAACGCAACATACATAATTTTGATTTTGATATGCATAATTTTTTTAGATTAGGTTTGATTTTAATAGATTTTCATGTAAATCTAAAATTAAATTTAAGTTTGTGTTCAAAAAATTCTTGCATTGAGAATAATATTTTTTACACAAAAATACATCCATTACTCACCATTACCTTACAACATCTCTATTGATATAATATTTTAAAATGGGATTGTAAATAATTTAATATAATATTTAATATAATTTAGTTATAGAATTAAATTTTATTTTTAAAAATAAATTTGAATCAGTTAGAAAATGACAATTATTTTTATAGTTTCTTGAGTATAAGTCTCGTTTTTGAACTCTTTTTACTTTTTTCTTATACCTTTTCATTTTTTTAACTTTTTATTTTGAAATATTTTTTGAATACCTCCCATTAGTGATACTTTTATGTTAGGGTGTTTAACCATAAGACTGGTATACACACATATAAACCAATCACCATAACATATTAACATGTAACATGCACATGTATTTTTTTATTTTTTTTCCCACCTGCAAGTTTGTAATGAGACAAAAGAATAACCAAAGTAAGTTGGAACACGTTTTTGTTCTTATTAGGTCTCACTGTTTTAACAGCTGTTGCAGTTTATTAAATGCCACATGGCTAAGTAGTTAACAACTATCTACTGTCCAGTCAATGTCTAGCAAATAGTCAGAAAAACAATTAAGTAAATTCCCTTATTAATAGTTTCTCTCTTCTCATTGGAGAGATCTAACAAAACAACAAAGTTCGTTAGTTGAGATTTGAGGTAAATGGGTGTTCGTCTTGAGTTCGTGCTGAGGTCCTGACTCTTCAGATACTTTTTATCTACATCTGATGGGTGATGTTGACACTTTTTAGTTACTTTAATCTTTGTTTAACTTTTTCCAATTCTTCTTTCCTCAGTCAGTTATTCAAAAATTAACATTGTCAAGTTTTGAATGGTTGCAAATGAGGAGTCTTGTGTATTTTATCAATTTATTTTTGTTAACTTGGTCACATCACTAACTAGACTGATTTTTTAAAAATACGGACAGAAAAAAAAATTGTTTTGTTCTTTACAAATCTTTTTGACGAAAAAAGGAAATTTGGTTAGGAACAAATTGTTTCATTTTGGAATATAGTACGACTTGTTATATTAGGTTTTTGGGCTATACGAATTTTTCCGTTGTTTTAGCTCAGCCAGATTTTGGGCTATACAAATTTCTCCAATTTCTCCCTCGATCCTGATATCTTCTATATTGCCTAAAAATATTAATTGAAAATCATCAAAAATTTGTAACATAAAGCACAAAGAATTAAATACAGTGGGTTTTCTTTAAACTAGAATAATCCAGTTCATAAACAATCAGTCTGATATACTCATTGCGACCATTCAAATTCAAAAAGATTGTTAATTAGCGATGCAGTTATTGCTTTTGTTTGGCAGTGAAAAAATGTATACTAATTTTCACATATGATTTTGTGGTGGATATGAGAGCAATCATCCATTTATAAAAATAAAATATGGTATATGTTGCAATAGAAGAAATAGTGGCATTCCACATGTTTACATGTGTGGATATGCCGTTTGTTTTGATGCATATATATATTTAAAACTTAAATCGCTATAGTATTTTTTTAGCTTGTTGTATAATTAATAGCAAAATTAACATATATATATATATATATATATATATTTTTTTTTTTTTTATCGACCGATGATATACTTTTTTGTTGTTAGTCAAGTTTCTTGAATCAAAGCTCACACTATCAATTCGTCCCGCGGCACTATTGTTTAAATGAATTTTTAGAAGAAAAACAAAACATAAATGTGAACCAACTAGTTTGGATACGACATCTATTCTGAAGCAAACTTGCCATATATTCTGAGTTTCGACTTGCCTTCGCCTTCAAGAGCTTCCGCTCCGACTAGAGAAGACGAGTCTTTCCTCTCTACTTGGTTTTGTGTCATTGATCCATGTTAATTAACTCCCTAATCTCTTTTATCTTATTATCATCATGTCGTGTTCTACTGTTCTTTTAAGTGGAACTTCCACTACTCTCTCACGTTTGTTCTTGTATTTCAAAGTTTAAAATGATGTCTCTCTAAGGAGAAAACAAAAGAAAATTGATACAAACAGAATTCAACCCAACAACATTGTTCATCTTTTTACTAAGATTTTTCTTGAATTATTTTTATTCAAACTTGTTCACATGTAACTATACATAATAAGGTACATGATTATGGTTTGCAGACTTTTTTGCCAAATTTTTTTTTCTTGGATAAACTAAAATAATCATGTAAACTATAGGAATAGGAAATATTATCATATCATATATATTCCAAAGATATGATGTTATCAGAAAAAGAATAGTGTTGTATATATATACTTTCTAATGAGATCAATGAAAGGCAACCGATTACAAAATATTTCATGGTATCAGAACATTAAAATCCTTTGACCTAAAAACACAGCCGTCGTTGTCGTAGCCTCCAAGCTACAACCGCCGCCGCCTACAAACACTGCCGCCGCAGCTTTACTCTTCTTACTTTCTAATGGAAGGAACAGTGGCTGTTGTACCACCTAATCCGTTGTACAAGCTTCACGCCAATGATAACCCTGGTGCGTTAATCTCTTCCGTCGTGTTAAAGGAAGACAACTACCCGGAGTGGGCCACAGAGCTGCGAAATTCTCTGCAAGCAAAGCAGAAACTCGAGTTCATAGATGGCACGGTTCCGAAACCAAATGCAGAACCAGATCTGAGTATGTGGCTTGCCGCTAACTCAATGATCATAGGGTGGATTCGCACATCCATCGATCCCAAGATACGTTCCACAGTTTCGTATGTTCCTGAAGCTGCGGTTCTTTGGGAGAGTCTTCGTGTCCGTTTTTCTGTTGGGAACGGAGTTCGAAAACAAGTTTTGAAAGATGAAATTGCCTCTTGCCGCCAAGATGGGAAGCCTGTCCTAGAATACTATGGCCGGTTGACAAAGTTGTGGGAAGAGCTGCAGAACTACAATACCACCAAAGTTTGTCGCTGCGAAGCTGCAGCTGATATTCTGAAGGAACGTGAAGACGACCGAGTTCACAAGTTTCTGTTCCGTCTGGATCTTCCACGTTTCGGCAACATCCGCTCCACTATCACCGGAGAGGATCCACTTCCACCATTGAATCAGGTTTACTCTCGCGTAGTAAGAGAGGAACAGAACCAGAACATTGCTCAACAACGTGAAGTTACCAAAACAGAGGGGATCGGGTTCTCTGTCAAATCTGAAGTCGTTCCTCAAGCAGCAGCTGTGTCCGGACAGCGTTTCCGTGATCGCTCTGGCCTTTCGTGCACACACTGCAACCGCAAAGGTCACGAGGTAACCGAATGCTTCCTCATTCATGGTTACCCCGATTGGTACTATGAGCAGAACCGGGGACGCAGCTCTGCCTCTTCTGACGAAGGCGTTTCTGACAACAAACCCAGCTCAGTTCAGCGAGGAGGAAGACCAGCTCGAGGTACAGGACAAGGACGTGGGAAAGCTAACAGCGCACGTGCCGGGTCCTCGGGTGGAAACGATCAGATTGCCCAGCTGATCAGTCTTCTTCAGGCCCAGCGACCAAACACCTCTTCCGAAAAGTTGTCGGGTAAAACTAAACTTACTGATGTCATTATCGACACAGGTGCTTCTCATCATATGACAGGAGATCTGTCTATCTTGGTGGATGTCGTTGATATTACTTCCTCTCATGTTAAATGTCCGAATGGCAATTACTCTCGCGCTACCAAACGTGGTGTTCTGCCGCTTGGTTCTGATTACCGACTCACTGATGTTCTGTTTGTTCCAGAATTCGACTGTACCTTGATTTCTGTTGCAAAACTGTTAAAACAAACCGGCTGCATTGCGATATTCACTGATAATCTGTGTTTCTTGCAGGACCGTTTTACGAGGATTTTGATTGGAGCGGGTGAGGAGCGTGAGGGAGTGTACCATTTTACTGGAGTTCATGCTGCTCGTGTCAACACAGTTTCTCAGGCTTCTCAGGTCTCCGGAGCTTTGTGGCATCGTAGACTAGGACATCCATCTTCTAGTGTTTTACTTTCTTTACCCGAGTGTGATCAACCCGCTAAGGATTTTGGGGAGATCAAGAATTGTGATACTTGTTTTCGTGCTAAACAAACACGAGTTGTTTTTCCTCAATGCATTAATAAAAGTTCCGATTGTTTTTCACTCGTTCACGCTGATGTCTGGGGTCCTTACCGTGCTCCTTCTACTTGCGGTGCTGTTTATTTCTTGACACTGGTTGATGATTACTCACGCAGTGTCTGGACTTTTCTCATGTCTGCCAAATCTGAGGTCTCTGCACTGCTGAAAAATTTCTGTGCAATGTCCGAAAGACAGTTCGGGAAACAAGTCAAAACCGTTCGGAGCGACAATGGTACCGAGTTCATTTGTCTCACTTCGTTCTTCCAGGAGCAGGGCATCTTGCATCAAACGTCTTGTGTAGACACACCTCAACAAAATGGGCGTGTGGAACGGAAACACCGTCACATCTTGAACGTTGCAAGAGCGTGCTTGTTTCAGGCAAAACTTCCGGTTAAGTTCTGGGGAGAAAGCATATTGACAGCCACTCACCTGATCAATAGGACACCTTCGTCGGTGTTAAATGGGAAAACGCCTTACGAACTTCTCTACAACACTCGCCCTCAATACAATGGACTTCGTACTTTTGGATGATTGTGCTATGCACATGTACGGTCACGTGACAAAGATAAGTTCTCAACTCGCAGTAGACGCTGTATCTTTGTCGGATATCCCTATGGAAAGAAGGGTTGGCGCCTCTATGATTTGGAAACGGGGAAGTTCTTTGTCAGTCGGGATGTGCAGTTTCAAGAAGATGTGTTCCCCTTCATTGACTCGCAACCTCCCGCACCCGTGCTCGCTCCCCAACACGAGGAGATTGTTGACTCGGATTGGGAGCTTCCACCACAAGAAACGTCAACTCCCATCTCTCTGGATGAATCCACATCTGAGCTTGAACACTCATCTTCATCTCCATCATCGTCTGCAACTCCAGTTGACACTGCAGCGGTTGAAACAGAACCTATTGCACCTGAACCTCTTGGTCGGGGTCAGCGAACTAAGAAACCTTCAGTTCTACTTCGTGACTATGTTACTGAAGATGTACACTCTTCCTCTCACGCTCTCGCACCTGGTCTCTCCAACTCAACTTTCTCGGATACGGTTTCTGGTAAGATTCTCTATCCCATTCAACAACTGCTGTCTGACTCTGGTTATTCTGCCAATCATATTGCTTTCATGGCAGCAATCTTAGACAGCGACGAGCCTAAACACTTTAAAGACGCAGTTCTTATCAAGGAATGGTGCGAGGCAATGCAAAAGGAAATTGCGGCTCTTGAGGAAAATCAAACATGGGAAATCACAGACTTACCTCCGGGTAAACGAGCTATCAGCAGTAAATGGGTGTATAAGCTCAAGTTTAACTCAGATGGCACTCTTGAACGTCACAAAGCCCGTCTCGTCGTTTGCGGTAATCGACAGAAAGAAGGCACGGACTATAAGGAGACTTTCGCTCCGGTTGCTAAAATTACTACCGTTCGCTATCTTCTTAGTGTAGCTGCTGCTAGAGAGTGGGAAGTCCACCAAATGGACGTTCATAACGCCTTTCTTCACGGCGACTTAACAGAGGAAGTGTATATGAAACTACCTCCCGGGTTTAAATACTCTGATCCGACAAAGGTGTGTCGCCTCCGCAAATCTCTGTACGGCCTTAAGCAAGCTCCTCGCTGCTGGTTTGCGAAGCTTTCCACTGCTCTTCGTCAGTTCGGCTTCAAGCAGAGTAAGGAAGATTACTCGTTGTTCTCCTATAAGAAGGGGTCCACGGTTATGCACATCCTTGTGTATGTTGATGATTTTCTTATTGTCGACAACAATCTGGATGACATTGCTCATTTTAAAGAACATCTGCACAAATGCTTTCATATGAAAGACCTTGGGAAGCTCAAGTACTTCTTAGGGATCGAAGTAGCTCGTGGTGTCGATGGCTTTTGTCTCTCTCAACGCAAATATGCATTGGATATCATCGCTGAAGCCGGTTTTTTGGGAGCTAAACCATCTCCAGTTCCTATAGAACTGAACCACAAGCTCGCCACAGTTGAGAGCCCAGTCTTTGAAAATCCTGAACAATACCGTCGCCTCGTTGGGCGCTTCATCTATCTGACCATCACGCGTCCTGACCTCAGCTATGCAGTTCACATCCTCTCTCAGTTTATGAAAACGCCTAAAGTGACATATTGGGAGGCTGCTCTTCGTCTTGTCCGGTACTTGAAAGGTTCTCCGGCACAAGGTGTTCTTCTACGATCTGACAGTGATCTTACTCTCACTGCGTATTGTGATTCAGACTGGGCTGTCTGTCCCCTGACCCGTCGTTCCTTGTCAGTATATATCATTTATTTGGGCGATTCTCCGATTTCTTGGAAGACAAAGAAACAACAAACTGTCTCGTGTTCCTCTGCTGAAGCAGAGTATCGTGCGATGGCTTATACTCTCCGAAAAATCAAATGGCTGAAAGCTCTCTTGACGACTTTTGGTTTTGCTCATCGGCATCCTGTTTCTCTCCACTGTGACAGTCAGGCTGCCCTTCACATAGCTGCCAACCCAGTCTTTCATGAACGTACGAAACACATCGAAGCTGATTGTCATCAGGTTCGCGACGCGGTACAAGACGGACTGATACAAACAAAGCACATTTCTACCAAAGAACAAGTTGCTGACCTCTTTACCAAGTTTCTTCCGCGACCTACGTTTGATAAGTTGCTGTCCAAGTTAGGTGTTGTTCGCGGCAACAAACCACCTACTTGAGAGGGGGTATAGGAATAGAAAATATTCTCATATCGTATATATTCCAAAGATATGATGTTATCAGAAAAGGAATATTGTTGTATATATATACTTTCTAATGAGATCAATGAAAGGCAACCGATTACAAAATATTTCATAAACTTATAGTGTATCCAAGAAAAACAATATAATTTTGCCAAATCTTTCATTTGTAGTTATCTACAAATTTATAGAAAAATATTGCTCTTCGTACTCTCTTTACATTCTTTTTCTAAGAGTTGTAATGAGAAATACCCTAAAATGAACTACTTTGAAGTTTTTATGACAAAAATGAACTCAAATGGAGAAATTGACAAAAATGTTTCATTAAAGAGGAACAAAATACTATTTTACCCTTTCTCTCAAAACATTAAAAAAAAAAAACAAATAAACAATGTTGGATTTAGGGGTTTACGATTTAGGGTTTAGGGGTTAAGGATTTACGATCCAGGGTTTAGGGTTTACGATTTAGAGTTTAGGGTTTAGGGTTTAGAGATTAGGGTTTACGATTGAAGGTTCAAGGTTTAGTGTTTAGTGTTTAGGGTTTACAGTTTCAGTGTTTATTGTTTAGGGTTTAGGGTTTAGGGTGTAGGGTTTAGGGTTTAGGGTTTACGGTTTTAGGGTTTAGGATTTACGATTTAAGTGTTTAGGGTTTACGATTTAGGGTTAAGGGTTTAGGGTTTACGATTTAGTGTTTAGGGTTTAGGGTTTAGGGTTTAGGATTTACGATTTAGTGTTTAGGGTTTAGGGTTTAGGGTTTAGGGTTTAGGGTTTAGGGGTTAGGGTTTAAGGTTTAGGGTTTACGGTTTTAGGGTTTAGGGTTTACGATTTAAGTGTTTAGGGTTTACGATTTAGGGTTAAGAGTTTAGGGTTTACGATTTAGGGTTTAGGGTTTAGGGTTTAGGATTTAGGGTTTAAGGTATAAGGTTTAAGGTTTATGGTTTATGGGTTTTCACGAAACTCTAAACCCTAAATCGTAAACCCTAAACCCTAAATCGTAAACCCTAAACCCTAAATCGTAAACCCTAAACCCTTAACCCTAAACACTTAAATAGTAAACCCTAAACCCTAAAACTGTAAACCCTAAACCCTAAACCCTAACCCCTAAATCTTAAGGATTTGTGAATCTAAACCCTAAACCCTAAATCGTAAACCCTAAATCGTAAACCCTAAACCTTAAACCCTAAACACTAAACCCTAAATCGTAAAACCTAAATCGTAAATCCTAAAACCTAAACTCTGAATTGTATACCCTAATGGAAAGAAGAGCTAAATGATATTGATTTGGTTTAATGGAAAGAAGAGGGTAAAATAGTCTATTTGGTTCCTTTAATGAAACATTTTGGTCCAAAATAAGCTTGTAGTTCATTTTGGTCATAAAAAGTTGAAAGTGGTACATTATAGAGATTTGCCCAGTTGTAATTTATATTTTTATAATTTTTAACTACTTCTTATACAACGGGAAAAAAACCTAAAGATTATATATGGTTTTGATAAAAAAAGAAAGAAAAAGCCAAATCTGGAATACCAAATTCCTGGTGAGAACATTTGTCCCGAAAAAAAAATGTCGCAAAAATGATAATGACTTTCATATTTCACTCCATATATAGTGCATAAACATGCGGATATTTATTTTTCAAAAAAAAAAACATGCGGATATTTATTTAATTCGAAACAACAACAATAAATTGCGGTACTATTTTGATGGAAATTGTAGATTTTAAAATCAACTCAAACATTTATGTTATTATGCTACATTATTGTTGATATACATAACTTCAAAGTGTTTGAGACTTTCAGATATGAAATACAGCATTGTTTTTGCGTGGTTTATATTTTCAGAATCGATAAACGAAAATGTATATAGGACAAAAGTAAATACATTTCAGTTCAATCATTTTCGTCCTCTTGCCTCTTGGCGATAATAAAGAAATGAAAAGGAAGAAAGATGGATGCCTTTAATTTGGGGAATATTAATTTAGAAGCAGCGATAAAGTAGGAATATTTTTATGTCAATATATCCGACATTCAATCAAGTTGTTATAAGTCTAAACAAAGCGATATTATCTGCAGTAAAAAAAAAAAAAACAAAGCGATGTTATCTTAGTTTTATATTTTCTTAAGAAATAAGAAGATATTATATCAATCAAATATTGAAGAAACTCTCAATGGATAGAAGGTTTCTTCAAGCTTCGTGTGTTCGAGTTAGAGCTAATTCACCCTATTATTTCATGGGATAGAAATCAAAAATAATTATAGACCTATTAACAGTAATGGATTTTAAAACTCGATGGGAAGGAGACGAGTTTGCGCATCTGATGTGATTAGGGGGTCATCCTTTTCGAGAAGGTTGGTTTTCAAAATTATGAAGTTTTAGAAATTGGTTTGTTTACGTGTTAGCTGCTTGTCATATTTGGTTGTAAAAAAAAAAACAGATTGTAGGTTACAGAAAACTGATTAATACATAATTACCATCCTCTTCCATTCTGTTTTGTTCGATGATTACAAAAATTTCCTTCGCGTAAACATAAATATTTTATTATGTTTAAGTTGATGTTTTATGTATTTTAGATCACACGATGGTGGTGAATGTTCCACGCGAACTGGAAGATGAAATCTTGTCTAGAGTTCCAGACAAAACACTTGCAAGATTCAGATGTGCATGCAAGCAGTGGAACACGCAGCTTGTGGAGGAGACGTTCCTGGAGCTGCACTCGTCTCGCATGCACAACTACGACGGTGAACATCGGATTATAACAAAAAACGCTCGTAGTAGGATATCTTCCGTGGGGAGTGTCACGGAGCAGGAACAAAAAGAGGACCTTAGCCTTATAAACAGAAGACATTCTCATCACGAGATTCGCAAGAGAATCAAAGTGTACAAGATTGTTCACTGCACTGGTCTACTCTTGTATGTAATGGACAACCAGCTTTTGGTATGGAACCCATCACTGAAAGAGACACGATGGGTCAAATGCACCAGTGACTTCCACTGGTTTGACGATGCCTACGGTCTTGGTTTCGTCCACCAATCAACACCCACACGTCGCAACTACAAGATCGTAAGGTTTCGGTGTGCTCGTAACGACAGAGGTCGACCTCCAAAGGTCGAGGTGTACGAGTTCACTTCTAAGACGTGGAAGGTTATAACTGATATTCGTTTTGATTGGCACCTTAGAGTACCATTAACAAACGTGTCTCTTGGAGGTAATCCATACTGGATTGGTCTTCGAGAAGGTTCCTCTAAGGCTTTCATACAAAGCTTCGATTTCTCGAAAGAAAGATTCCAACCCTTGGACCATGTTCCTTTTGTGTACAATGAGAACAATCCTCTTGCACTGGAGACCTTTCGAGGAAACCGACTTTCCTTGTTAGAGCAATGTCATCAAACGAGGAAGATAACCATATGGGTGAGGCATTTGATAACGCCTTGGACCATACTAATGGTCGTGGCTATACCACATTTTCCGCTCTTGTATCAGCGCCCTTCACTACAAGTAAGGACCCGTACCGTCTGGTTATATCGTAGTCACTTCTCTGTGAATTATTTTGTTGATAGAAACGAGACACTCTTCATATCTTTATATGAAGAAGATGGGACTAGATCTTTTAGCATTTATAGAGTCAGAGACAAGGAGTTACAAAGAGTTGCTGTAGAAACAGCCGGGAACTCGTGCAGCTACGTTCCCAGTTTAGCTCGTCCTCATGGATTCTCCAAGCAAGACACAACCCGGATACGATGGAGAAAAAGTAGATTCAACTAGCTAGTGTTTTTGCTCTTTTTTATGTTTTTTTTTTTAATTTCATTTTGCTTTTACTTTCAAGAACTACCTTTTTTATGATTTTTTGTTTGCTTTCATGGAAACATGAACTCGTTCCATAACATAATAAAACGGCAAATTACCAAATTTAACAACGTAAACACACACACAGAGACAAGTGATATATTATTTGGAATTGAAGGAAAACCACCGATGACCATCTGTGCCGGAGCCCGACAATTCAAGCGGCCGGTGAAGGGGTTTCACCTGCTCCAGCAGCTAGAGCTTCATTGATCACGTTGACCACCACCGGAACGTGATCTTTGCCGCCGTTGAGTGAGACGACTGTGAGAGCCGAGTGCCTAAAAGCCCTCCCTAGAACTTCTTTGGATTGTACTGTTACTATTGGAACTCCTTGCACAGCTGCTTGGCGCAGAAGTTCGTTCATTGGTGCTGTCATCATGGTACCATCAGCAACAAGGATTAAGCTAGCTTGCTCATCTCGAAGTGATATCGTTGCTGTAGATGGTAGAAAGATATAAAGTGAGTTATAATTAGTTATTATTTTAAACAAAGATAAATTTAAACCACTATTTATGTATTACCGTTAAGAAGTCCAAGGGAGTGGTCAAAAGTGGTTTCATCCACCATTTCGAGAACAGCGTTGATCACACGAGTTAGAGAAGGCGCCATAGTCGTCGAGTGTAAATGAGAAAAATATGGAAACACAAAGATTATTGATTTAGGAACCACACTAAGTGAAGAAGAGAGGTGGGTGAAATTGGTGTGGTTGTAAACTATTCACTGAGCTTCATTTTATAGGAGAGTGAAAATTGATGGCATGCAACTCAAGCTTATGTTTTTTTCGGTGGGTCAAACAGAACGAACAATTTCATGACTGTTTTGTTTGTTTGTTATTTCATGACTGTTGCATGCAGAAGAATTCATACAATTACAAACAAGAAATTTTGCAAATATGATATTACATCAACTATTTGAGGATGTTCAATCTCTATTTCGGTTTAGTTTTGAATCGAGTTTTTGGTTTTACAGTTTATAAATATTCGTGTCCAAAATAAATTCAAATTTATTATGGATGGTTTGGTTCCAATCAGATTTCGGTTTGGAATCGATTTTTAGTAAAATATATTCGTAATTTTTTTTTAAAACAAAAATCAGTGATAAATAATTGATCACTATGTATAGAATAGAAATCACGTTTCTAAACGATGACAACTTTTTCTTTGAAATTTAATGGAAATATAATAGAAATCACGTTCTAAACAATATAGTTGTTGTCAAAAAAAATAAAAAACGATATAGTTGAGAGTGCAAAATTACTGATAATGGATTAAAGGAACATAGACAATGTAATTTTGCGTTTACAATTTTCACTTAAAACAATCATTGAATAAGCTCAAGCTATGCTTTAATTTATTAACCTAACTTCAAATATTGAGAAATCTATACATGATTAAAAAAATTACAATAAAAGTTTTTAGTCCCAAACAATTATTGATCTCGCGTTGTAGTTACAGAAGCTATGATACTGCTGCATTAATTATATAATTTTGAGGGCTACAGCAATGTTCTCTAGTGGCTATTTCTAACCATAAAAAAAATACCATGATATCATCTATGAAGACCGGGTGAGACACCAGTAGGTTCATGGCATTTATATGATGTTCATGCCATTTATATGATGTTACTGTTATATAGACGGTTCACTATATGCGAGAGTACCTCCATGATAAAAATACATGTAAAAAGTGAGCGAATCTCCTTATCTAAGATCTTTTTGCTCCTCTGAAGTAGTATTTGGATAGTTTACCATTGAGAAAATATGTGGTTTTCAGGGACTGTTTGATGAAATTGATGAATTGTATGTGGTAAGAAGTCCATGACATTTAGGGGGGTGTATTCAAGTAAGGATTTGAGGTGATTTGTTTTAAAATCATAAATTCACTGTTATTCAAACATGAATTTTAAAAACCATTTAAAAACCATTTAAAAATCCAGTGTTATTGAACTTGTGATTTTAAAATGTACCCTCAAATCCAGTGTTATTGGAAATATTTTAAGTAATGAATTTTAAGAGATTTGTTGGGATTTGAAAGTGTTTTGGTGGAATTTTTTAGTTAAAAATATTAAAATCCAAATTTCATGGTTTTAAATGGGATTGTAGAGTTTTTTGATTAAAATCATTGCAACTTCCCTGACTCACCCAAAATCATCTCAAATCTAATTAAATATCAAATCATCTCAAATCTCTTCAAATATAAGATTGATCACAAAATCCCGATGACAGGTGTTGAATGCTTTTTTGAAGTTCACTTTCAATATGGATCTATATGAGATCTTTTTTTCAGTTAAACTTATGACCAGCTCAGTTTCTAACAGAGCTATTTCTATTATAAAATCCCAACAAACTTAATTGTATTTATTTACCAAAATTATTCATTGTATTTTTAATTTTTTCAAATAAACCATTCAATCAGTCATTTTAGAAAAACGTATAGTTTAACTTTAATCGCATGTAAGAAAAAAAAAACTCATAAAAATAAACAATTTACTTTATGTGGTATGAAAATTATGTTATAAATTTGTCTGCTAAGATGTGTAGTGCACAGGACCTGGGTTCGGTGTGGTTTTCGGTGCACCATTAGATTTGACTCTACCTTTTGGGTCATGGTTCTTATGCCCTCTAGCTTTTGTTGTTTAATTCCATGAGGTATGAGGTCAAATCCGACTTGTGGCAAAAGTTTTTACTTCATATGTTTTTTTTTTTTTTGGTGTGAGTTTTTACTACACATATGTTGTTGTATTTGTATGGCCAGCAATAGAGAACTTCTGAAAAGAGATATAAGACACACAAAATTTATAGATTCAGCTATGAGATTTAACCTGGGAGTGACATTTAATCTGTTTTCGTAAAAGTCAAAATTTCTATTTCATTTACGCAAGACACAATAAGAAAAATCATGCAACACTTAAACTGGTTTGAATTTTATATAAATTTTACCAACCACAAACACAGAAATTAACTACTAAATTTGATCTTCTCTTGTGGGAACATAGAAAATGCAATTGATCGAGATGGTAAAATTAGTCACCAACCCCGTAAGTAAATAAACAAATATTACAAAAACAAATTAGGAAGATGTATTAAGTTTATTTTCTTGGAATTTTTTTAATTTTTATAAGTTTTTAAATAAATTTGGATAAATTATAAAACTATTATGAATTTTGTTAAATTACTTTAAAATTCTATCTAAAACTAAGAGATTTAGATTTTTTTATATTTTTGACTAAATAATTCAAATAAAATACTTTAAAATCACACAATCTCCTAAAACTAATTGTTTAAAATATGGATGGACTGCTTAAATCCTTCTCTGTTATGTTGCTTCTTTTCTTCCATACTGTCAAGCTCTTCCTACTTTTTCCTGAACTATCAATTTTAATTAGAAAACTCTCAAACTTATTTTCTCTGCCCAATTCCACCTACGATATAAAAAAATTAAATTGCATTTGATCCTGTTAAACAGTGTTTAAGAGATTAGCGACTGTTGTATGTTAAACGACGTCGCTTTGAATATTTTTAAAAAATCATCATACTACACAAAATGAAAACTTGAACTCATGACCTCTTACTAAAACTCACACATGTATACATGCCAAAGAGGTTTTTTATTTTATTTTAGTACTACTAACATATATATTTATTCCTAAAACCATAAAATCTTGCTTTTCTTTAAAAAACCACAAAATTTCATTTTTCTACCAAAACCATAAAATCTCGTTTTTCTACCAAAAATCTCATTTTCTACTGAATTTGCAAAATCTCGTTTTTTTTTGCAAAAGCTGCAAAATCTTTTTTCCCAACAAAAACCGCAAAATCTCATTTTCCTGCCAAAACCACAAAATCTTATTTTTGTGCCAAAACCGCAAAATATTATTTCCATGCAAAAATCGCAAAATCTTGATTTCCACCCAAACCGCACAATCTGGTTTTTCCACCAAAACCGCAAAATCTCGTTTTCTACCAATCCTGCAAAACCGCGAGATTTTGTAGTTTTCATAGAAAAATGAGATTTTGCGGTTTTAGCAGAAAAATAAAATTTTGTGGCTTTTGCGAAAAAAGAGATTTTGTTGTTTTAGATATAAATATGCATGTGTATAATACTTACAATATATAAAAAAAAAAACTTTGTCATAGTGGTTGTATGGCTTATTAAGAAGTCATGAGTTCAAGTCTTCATTTTGTGTAATATGATGATTTTTAAAAATATTCAAAATGACGTTGTTTTAACATAACGCAATCGCTATTCTATTAAACGCTATTTAACAGAATCGAATGCAATTTATTTTTATTTTTTTCGTCGGTGGAATTAGGCAGAGAAAATAAATTTGAGAGGTTTTCTAATTAAAATTGATAGGTTAGAGGGAAATAAGAATAACTTGACAGTATGGGGAAAATGTGCGGAAGCAGTATAATAGAGATGAATTTAAGCAGTCCACCCTTAAAATATCAATAAATTTTAAAATTATTTATTCTAATTGTTATGAAAGTCAAAATAAGGAGGAAGAAAAAGTGATTGTGGAGCCCAATTTTCTTCTATATAAACAACCAAACCCCCTCATTCCAAAACACACCTTCTTCTCATTACAATCATAATTTCTCACATTCTCTCTCATTTCTCTCCTTGTATCAAGACTTTGTGGGTAATAAATTTTTGTCTTTATTATTTCCGATATAATAAATTATCATTATTATTATAACACGTTATCAGCACGATCGTTCTACGATATGGGCTATATATATATGTAATATTTACCCTGTTATAATGGCCGGGATACCCGCCTATATAATTTATTATTATTATTGTAATGGTTGTTTAACGCACACATTATTTTCTTAATATTACCGTGGGCGGTTTGTCGCCTCGTTATTTAATTTACCTGCACTATATCATGGCTGCTAAAAGCACCATAATTATTTATTTACTGTTAATATTATAATGGATGGCTGAGCCACCTGTATAATTTTATTGTTGATATTATAATGGATGGCTGAGCCACCTATATAATTTTATTGTTAATGTCATAATGGATGGCTGAGCCACCGCATATTTATTTATTGTTTCAATGTGGATGATTAAATCACCATAATTTTCTGATTATATATCTGTTTATATTATAATCATTATAAATTAAATATGCATATTTTTGTGTTCAAAATAAGATTGCGGTCTCATTTATTCCTCAGGCGAATAAATCTAGACTCATATCAACGTACATCTCCAGGAACCCCTGTTCCGTTAAAGAGCACCTTCTTGTCCAACTGGGAAGAAGTAGTACGGATTTAATTAAAAACTCAGTTTTTCCGGTAGCCTTTTTCATAACGGTCACAAAGATTTTTTCACAAATTTTTTACTCTCCAACGGCTACATCTAACGGCTATAAACAGTGATTTTCAACGGCTATGAACAGTGTTTCGATCTATAAATACTCATCCCTCACTCATTTCATTTCACTCATCGATTTCATATCTTCTCTCTTCTTCTCTCAAATATTTCACAAATATTTTTCATCTAATTTTTGTAAGAATGATGAGAATGATGATCCGTTTGCTTTTAATTTTCTGTGCGATTGTAACTTTTACATCGATTTATGGTCTTTGCATGGGAGATTTTACTCCGGCAGAATTTTCCTTAATCGTTGTTTTACTTTTTGTGCATTGTTTTTTCCTTGTAATTGCTTGGATTATTCATGTAAACGGCTCATTTTAAATGAGTGATTATTACCGCACTAATAAAGTTTTATGATTTTGTTTTAGAAAATCAAAATGGCAAAAGTTGAGAAGCTACAATTTCCAGCTCTAAAGATTACCGGAGCAAATTACATCGCATGGACGACTGATGTCGAACTCCATTTAGAGATGAAAAAAAAATTCCAAACTCTATAAAAGAAAACATCGAATCGCCTGCCCATGAAAAGGCACAAGCGATAGTTTTCCTCAGAAAACATGTCGATGAAAATATTAAGCATGATTATGCTAATATAAAAGACCCAGCACAGCTGTGGAAAGCTCTGAAAGAGCGGTTTGATAACCAAAAAGATATAACTCTCCCTCATGCACTCGACGAGTGGAAATACCTGAGATTTCAGGATTTTGAGAAAGTGGAAGATTATAATTCCGCTATTCTAAGAATTGTGACACAATTAAAATATTGTGATAAACCTGTCACTGAGGCAGAAATGCTAGAAAAAACCTATACGACATTCCATAAAGAACACCGTGTTCTTGCAGAACTCTACAGGAGTCGCGGATACACTAGGTTTTCTGAGCTAATGGTAACGCTCCTACTAGCTGAGAAGAACTGTGAACTTCTCATAAGAATCACAATTCTAGGCCAACAGGAAGCAAGACATTTCCTGAAGTAAATACCACGGATGTAAAATTTCCGGAGAGAAAGGATCAAACCTATCATGGTCGTGGTCGTGGCAGTGGTCGTGCCGAGGCCGTGGCCGTGGTCGACGATTTAATCGAGGACGTGGGAGAAATTATAACCCACAAGAGAGGAATTCATACAGATGGGTCTGATCCGAACAATTCCCAAAGGGAAAAGAACTCCAAGGGAGTTCCACCCAGAAACAAGAAAATGTATGTTTCAGGTGCGGATCGAAAGGGCATTGGTCCCATGTATGTCGAACTCCCCCACATCTTTGCAAATTGTACCAAGAGTCAATTAAAGGCAAAGGGAAAGAAGTGAACCTTACAGAACACTTCGAGGGTACAACTTACCTCGATTCCTCCGAATTTGGGGATGACTTCGATGAGACCATGATAATGGAACATTGATATGCTTGTAATATCTCAAAATAAGCCATGTATAATTATTACTCATCTTTGCTTTGTTTTAAGAATAATGTTGTTTATACAACAAAATTAATGTATAATTATTGTGTGATTTTATGAATTAAATTTACTATCTCTTTTTCTTGATGTTTATGTTACCTGCAGAAAATGGATCACAACACAAATAGGACAATATCCAAAAAGATGGTTAGAGAGATTTGTATACTAGATTGTGGAACAACCCACACTATTCTGAGAAACAAACAATATTTCTCTAACCTAAAACTGACAAATGTTATTGTCAGTACAATATCAGGTCCTACAGACCTGGTTGAAGGAATTGGAAAAGCCAGCTTTATGCTGCCAAATGGAACAAATTTTTCCATAAAAAATGCTTTATATTCTCCAAATTCAAAGAGGAATTTGTTGAGTTTCCAAGATATATACCTTCATGGGTATGACACTCAGTCAGCAACTGAGAATGGAAAGAAGTATATGTATATAACTTCTGAGAAATCTGGAAAAAGGCTTATACTTGAAAAAATTCCAAAGTTTCCTTCTGGCTTGCATCATACTTATATAGATGCAATTGAATCAAACCTTGTGATCAAAAGAAATCATGAGGATTTCACATTGTGGCATGATCGCCTTGGCCATCCAGGCACCACAATGATGCGCAAGATCATAGAAAGCTCACATGGTCATCCACTGAAAATCCAAGAGATATATCAGGGAAATAAAATGACATGTGCTGCATGTTCTCTTGGCAAATTGATCATAAGGCCATCGCCAACCAAAATCGATAAAGAATCACAAAAATTCCTTGAACGAATTCAAGGTGATATTTTGGACCAATACATCCACCTTGTGGACCATTCCACTATTTTATGGTATTAATTGACGCATCCAGTAGATGGTCACACGTTTGTCTATTGTCATCTCGAAATATGGCATTTGCGAGATTTCTAACTCAGATAATCAAACTGCGAACTCAGTTTTCTGATTATCCTATTAAAAGAGTTAGATTAGACAACGCTGGTGAATTCACATCCCAAGCATTCAAAGATTATTGTATGGTAACGGGAATTGAAGTTGAACATTCTGTAGCTCATGTTCATACTCAAAATGGCTTGGCTGAATCATTAATTAAACGTCTGCAATTGATTGCAAGACCGTTGATCATGAGATCTAAACTTCCAACCTCTGTATGGGGACATGCTATTTTGCATGCTGAAGCACTGATTCGGATAAGACCAAGTGCATACCATAAGTATTCCCCACTTCAGTTGGCATTTGGTCGAGAACCAAATATTTTCCATCTCAGAATCTTTGGTTGTGCGGTATATGTGCCTATAGCACCACCACAACGCACAAAGATGGGACCACAAAGAAGGTTGGGAATATATGTTGGTTGTGATTCTCCATCAATTATACGATACCTAGAACCACAGACAGGTGATGTCTTTACGGCACGTTTTGCCGATCGTCACTTTGATGAAAAAGTGTTCCCGGTTCTAGGGGGAGAAAATAAGCAAGTAGGAAAGGAAATCAAGTGGAGTGTACCATCCTTGTTACACCTTGATCCTCCTACTAAAGAGTCAGAACTAGAAGTTCGACGAATTGTGCATTTGCAAAGTATAGCAAATCAGCTACCAGATGCATTTGCGGATACCAAAACGGTAACTAAATCTCATATACCGGCTGCAAATGCTCCTGCTCATATTGAAATACCACAAGAACGTGGGAAAGCAGATGATACACGTGAGCCTGAAACACGCCGGAAGCGTGGCAGGCCCGTTGGTTCTAAAACTAAGAATCATAGGAAACAAAAGAAAGTTGAAACTCATGAAACACCCAAAGTAGCAGAAAGTACTTTGGAAGAAACAAATCATGAGACCCATGATAATGTAGAGCATCAAAATCCAGAAGAAAATCATGAGATTTCTATCAATTATATCCATAATCAAAAGATATGGAAAAGAAAAGAAATAGATGATCTCGATGATGTTTTCTCATATCTTGTGTCACAAGAAATAAATGAGGAAAATGAAGATCCAGAGCCAAAGTCTGTATATGAATGTCAAAAAAGACATGACTGGATAAAATGGAAAGATGCAATACAAGTCGAACTTGATTCGCTTAATAAACGAGAGGTTTTTGGACCCATTATGCTCACACCCGAAGATGTGAGACCAGTTGGATCTAAGTGGGTTTTCGTTCGTAAACAAAATGAGAAAAATGAGATCACGAGATATAAAGCTCGTCTCGTAGCCCAAGGTTTTTCACAAAGACCCGGAATAGACTATGAGGAAACGTATTCTCCTGTTATGGATGCAATCACGTTCAGATTCTTGATGAGTCTGGCGGCTGATGAAAATCTAGAAATGCGTCTTATGGATGTTGTTACAGCATACCTATATGGATCATTAGATACAGATATCTACATGAGAGTTCCCGATGGATTTAAGATGCCAGAAGCATTAAAATCTAAACCAAAAGAGTTATGTGCAATCAAATTGCAAAGATCATTATATGGGTTAAAACAATCTGGACGTATGTGGTATAATCGTCTCAGTGAGCATTTATCGAAAGAAGGATATGTAAATGATCCTATATGCCCATGTGTTTTTATCAAGAAAACAACATCTGGATTTGTAATAATCGCAGTATATGTTGATGATCTAAACATAATCGGAACTCATGATGAGATACAGAAAGCATCAGATTATTTGAAAGGAGAATTTGAGATGAAAGATCTCGGGCAGACAAAGTATTGTCTTGGCCTTCAGATTGAGCATTCTGAAAAAGGTATATTTGTGCACCAATCCACATATACCAAAAGAGTGTTAAAAAGATTTAACATGGATAAGGCAACTCCACTCAGTACTCCCATGGTCGTAAGGTCACTTAATATTGAAAATGATCCATTCCGACCACATGAGGAAAACGAAGAGATACTTGGTCCTGAAGTACCATATTTAAGTGCAATTGGAGCTCTGATGTACCTTGCAAATTGCACACGGCCTGATATATCATTTGCTGTTAATCTTTTGGCAAGATTCAGTTCGTCCCCTACGCGAAGACATTGGAATGGAATTAAACATGTTTTCCGTTACCTTCAAGGGACCACTGACTTAGGATTATTTTATCCTAAAAACTCAAAAGGTAAAATGGTCGGTTTTGCAGATGCAGGATACCTATCGGATCCACACAAAGCCCGATCACAAACGGGATACGTTTTCACGATCGGAGGCACTGCTATATCTTGGCGTTCTCAGAAACAGACACTGGTGGCTACTTCCTCGAATCATGCAGAACTCATTGCACTCCATGAAGCAAGTAGAGAATGTGTCTCACTGAGATCAATAAGCCGACACATCCTATCAAGCAGTGGGATTCTCCGAGATACGGAGCCAACTATCTTATACGAAGATAATGCTGCATGCATTGCTCAAACGAAGGAAGGATATATCAAAAGTGATAGAACGAAACATATACCTCCGAAGTTGTTCATGTACATCCAAGAACTCGAGAAGAATAAGGAGATTGAAGTGAGATATGTCCGTTCATGCGACAACGCAGCTGATCTTTTCACGAAATCACTACCCACCACTATGTTCAGGAAGCATGTACATAGTATTGGAATGCGTCGTCGACAAGATCTCTAAGACAACCTTAATTAAGGGGGAGCTTGCGCAGTTGTACTCTTTTTACCTTACTATGGTTTTTTCCCATTGGGTTTTTCAAGGTTTTTAACGAGGCAACAAAGGCGTTGAGGAGAGTATGAATATGACATTGGTCTCCAAGGGGGAGTGTTATGAAAGTCAAAATAAGGAGGAAGAAAAAGTGATTGTGGAGCCCAATTTTCTTCTATATAAACAACCAAACCCCCTCATTCCAAAACACACTTTCTTCTCATTACAATCATAATTTCTCACATTCTCTCTCATTTCTCTCCTTGTATCAAGACTTTGTGGGTAATAAATTTTTGTCTTTATTATTTCCGATATAATAAATTATCATTATTATTATAACACTAATTATATTAAATTTTAAAAATTTATGGTTAAATAGTAGATAACTTGTTATCTTAAATTTATATTGAATACACCTCTAAAAAAGCACTAAGCGGATTCCATCATAAAGTTGGAGATTGTGATATATTGTAGTTTTGTGTTGGATTTGCTCTTCCTACGTGTCTTGCATTAACCCTTATCCCAATTTTTTTTAATTAATTGCGTATATATCCCCTATATATCCCCTCTATATTAATTGAGAAGACGGAGAGTGAAAATTCAGACACGTGTCTCACTCAGAGTAATTTTAGGGGAAACTAACCAATAAAATAGTTACATTCAGACACGTCAACAAAAAATTAATATACTTTTTAATATATAGAAACATAGATATTCCATTAGATTTTTTCTCTCTTTTTATGGTATCATTAGATTCAAACATTTAGAAGCATATAATTAAGAGATTTAATGGCTTGTATGACATTTAAATTTTAGAAGTTATATAAATGCAAATTTTTATCCCACATGGACTACAAAATATAAGGGATGACATGCATATTGCTTATAAATAATTAAATTTACTCAGAATTTTGAATTACGTTATGAAGTATTTAATAAACGCCGAAATTTGAAAGTTTTTATTTGATTTAATCAAGTTTTATTTGAACTACATTATTAAATTGAATATAAAAATATTTATATACTTTTGTTTGATAGAAATTTAAATATTATCAACTTCATAAATTGTGAAAATACTAAAATTATTTTAAATTTATCAAAATTATAATATTATAAATATTTTTATTTTAATAAAATTTATATTATGTTTGATGATATATTGCTATTGTTTATTAGACTAGATATTCTACTGAATATTATATTTATAGATAGTATATTAGCCATAAAAAACTTTGATTACTATGATACTATGATAACCGTTTATATAATAATCAAATATAAATCATATATTTTACCCGCACAAGGTGCGGGGTATCATCTAGTTAAAAGAGAAGACGTTTTGCCACATGTCTCAAGGAGATTAAATTGAGGAAAATTAACCAATCAGAATCTTTCTTTTGTACATGTCATTAAAAAGGATGCTTAATGGGCTTCTATTAGAGTAACTTTTTTTGGGGGTCAAATACTTTTTTCTTGATTCGAGTGAAAAAAAATAGAACGACATAGAGTATGAAGTTGAAGAATATGGGCTTGACTGGTTTAAACGCGGCGGTTGCGGCTGCTGTTGCGGGAGTTTGCGGTTGCGGATTGTTGCGGTTAATAACGTTTTCTAGCGATTTATACGACTGGTATAACGGTTAAAAATTGTTGCGTTTGCGGATCATTTTTGACTGGTTCACCAGCAGATGCAAAAGCAAATTAACTAAAAAAAATTAAAATAAGAAAATGTTATCAATATTAAAAAAATATTGTTATCATAAAATTGAAATTATTAAAATAAGAAAATTTTATAATTATTAAAAACATAAAAATATTTATTATAATAAAAATATAAAATAACTCAATAAACATAAATAATAAAACAACAAATTATAATTAAAAATAAGTAAATTAATTATATATTAATTTAGAGTTTTTTAATATTAATTTAGAGCTTTTGTTGTGTTTGAGGATATTTTTAACTGGTTTACCGAGTGCAAAAGCAAATTAACAAAATATTATTAAAATAAACAAATTTTATAATTATTAGAAACATAAAAAATTATATGATTATAATAAAAATGTAAAAATAACTCAATCAACATAAATAATAAAACAATAAATTATAATTAAAAACAAATAAATTGATGATATATTAATATATATATATATATATATTAACGTGATATAGTTGGTAAATATATATGGATATATTAATTTAGAGTTTTTAATATTAATTTACAATTTAATGATAATTTTTTTTTTGATAAAAAAAACGCCTGCAGCCGCAAACGCTGGCTGGAAGGAGCTTCTCGGAGCTTCTGATTTTTAGCGTTATAAAATGGTAAAAAATGGCTTAAAGCATTTTGTATGATTGGTATCAACCGCTATGAACCGCTACTAGCCGCAAACGCAGCGTTTGCGGCTCATAGCGGCAAAACCAATCAAGCTCTATGTAGCTAACTTTTCTAATGAGGAGTATATTCCTGTGTTGTCCAAAAAAAAAAAGAGTATATTCCTGTTGTTTCAGATAGCTCTAATGAAGAAATAAAAAAGTGAAGATATGATAAGTGATATGTTGGGATTTTTACCCTTACTAACCCTTGTATCTAATTATTTTCTAGAGTTTTTGAGTATGTATTAGGAGTTTTAGGTAGCTTTGGAGCTGTTATTGGAATTTGGAGCATTTGGAACCTTTGGAACGGAAAAGAATCAGAATTGAAGAAAAGAAGGAAAATCTTGCGAAGAATCACCAACTCCAATCGGCGAGCACATGCTCCCGAATTTCGGCCACCAAGCGAGCACCTGCTCGCCGCGGAAGAGAACAAAAGGAAGGAACTTAACCTAATCAGGGCCGCCGACTTTTAAGGGATCAGCCGCCTCTCAGCCGCCTATCTCCTCTAATATAAATACTCTTCTTAGTCTTAGGTTTTATTATTTTTAATCTTTGCTTTTGGCTTTTAGCTTTTCAATACCTAGGAATTATTTTGTAAGGGAGAAGATCTCAAGCTACAATTTGGAGAAGATTTTTGAACCCTAGTACTTCTAATTTTTAATATCGATTTCATGCATTCTTTTAATTCATCATTTTTATTTCTTTCTTCTTTGATTATGTCTGAGTAGATCCATTAGTTAGGTTAAGGTTTTCAAAGGAATTCATGAGCTAGGGTTAAACACAAATAGGAATCAAAATCGATTATCTTCATATAGGTTGTTCTTATTGCTTGAATCGATTTGGCCAATCTATTCCTGATTTTAGGTTTATCTAGACAGCGAGAGTTGCTAGGTTGCTAGAAAAAATCTAGATGAGCGATTTATTCATTACCTGCGAGAGTAGATGTATTGGAGAATTGTGAACAAATCAAACCTAATCGATAATGCTTGTCTGCGATCCTAATGCCAACGAGAGTTAGGATTTTTAGGTTGCTAGATAAAGATATTATTATCACGAGAGTGAATTAATATTATCTTCGTGTTTGAGTTCTGAACTTGTTCTTAATAATCGCTTGAATAGTTGTTTGACCTTTGCTCTGAATCTCCTGCGAATTGCCTTGACCTAACGCTTGCTTTAATATTGTTTTAAAACCGATTTGCTTCATTACTTGCTAGTCACGATTTCAATCAACCCATATTTAATTTCTTAGCTCTTAATTTAGCTCATTAAATCAAAGTGTGAACTTGGTCTTCGTGGGATCGATCCCAAAGTACTGCTACGAATTGTTGTGCACTTGCAGTAGGAAATAGGGTTTAAAACTCGTCTATCAAGTTTTTGGCGCCGTTTCCGGGGACCAAATTTTCACCTTTGGTTTGCGGCTAAGTCATTAGACTAAGAACTATACTGAACTCGTTTTCTCTTCTTCTTTGTTTTTGCGTTTCAGGTGCATGTCCACAAGGAGCACAAGGAGCAAAAACAACGACGACCTTCTTAACTTGACAAACGCCGAGTTAGCAAGGAGAGAGCGAGAAAACAGAAGACGCAACACACCCGTTCAAGAAGCAGAAACGTCTGATACCGCCAACTCAGGGATGGGCGAACAAGCAGACATCGCAGCTCAGCTGCAACAACTTCAGACAGCCATGGAACAGCTTCGCTTGCAACAGGAGCAGCAACTCGTTCAACAACCGGCTTTCGGAGACAAGGACGCGGCACATGCCTACTACCAAGATTGATCCGCGATCGTGACTCCGACCATTCAGAGGCAAGACTATGAGATCAAGCCTCAGATGATTGCACTCGTTAAGCAGCATCTCTTCCATGGTCTGCCTGCTGAAATTCTGATGGATCACATCGAGAACTTCGAGGAAATCTGCAGCACAACCGGCTCCAATGGTGTGTCTCCAGATTTCTTGAAGTGCAAGCTTTTTCCCTTCTCTCTTGCGGGAAAAGCTTCACGGTGGTTGAAGTCTCTACCACCAGGCTCTTTAGCGACTTGGGCTGATGCAAGATCGGCCTTCTTGGACAAGTTCTACACGAAGTCGAAGACCGCAGCCTTAAGGAGCAAGATATCCACGTTTGAGCAACTCTCCGGAGAGACTTTCAATGAAGCGTGGGAGCGATTCAAGGAATACAAGCGTGAGTGCCCTCACCACAGCTTTAGCGACGAGCAGTTGCTCAGCACCTTCTATGATGGAGTGGAATGGGACTATAGAAACGCCTTGAACGCAGCCAGTAATGGTGACTTTTACACGAAGTCAAAGGAAGGAGCTCTGGAGCTGATCGAGAACCTTGCCGCGAGTTCCAACAACAAGTCCCCGGAGTACGACAGAAAAAAGGTCAATAGCGTGGAGTCTAAGAAAATCGATGAGCTCACAGCCAAGGTTAACCTTCTTCTAAAAGGAAACCAAAAGTCGGTCCACTTCGTGGATGAGAATGGGGAAGAGCCCATCGCCCAGGTCTTTGGAGAGGAAACCAGTGATGATCAGATGGAGGTTAATTATGTGAATGGACAAGGTTTCGGGCAAAATCGCGGCTTCAATAACCAAGGTTTCAACACCCACCCAAACCTGTCCTACAGAAGCAATAATGTGGAGAACCCTCACGATCAGGTCTACCCCAAGCAAGGAACCCAACCTCAAATGGGTTTTCAGAGAAGCTACTCCAGTAACTATCAAAGCCAGAACCGGCCATTCATCCCCAACCAAAACCGATTTCAAGGAGGAAATCAACCTCGGCAACCCTACAACAATCCGCAGCCCCAACAGTTTCAGAACCCACAGCCTCAGCAATTCCTGAATCCGCGGCTTCCTTCTCCAGCTACAGGTTCTCAAGATGAGCTGAAAAACATGATGCAACAACTTCTAGCTGGACAACAGAAAGCCGCAGCTGACATTAATGCTAAGTTTTACACCATGTATGTGGATCTCAACGGGAAGTACGAAGCTGTGTGGACGCACATGAAGCAGTTGGATGTTCAGATTGCTCAGACTGCTGAGTCAATAAAAAGAGCACCAGGAACACTGCCTGGAAAATTTGAGGCACCTAGGAAGGAGTTTGTCAACGCCATTGAGCTGAGAAGTGGGAAGACGCTCCAAGATAGCACAACCTCGCGATTAGAAAAAGGTAAAGTAGGAGAAGCCAATTACGTGCACCCGCCTAACGAGCACCTGCTCGGATTGGGTCAAGGCGCACAAGAAACCGGTGAAACGAGCAACCACTCGACGCAAGCTGAATCAACATCTTCACCCTTTGATATTTTGGAAGACGATACAGTTGAGCACTCTGGCAGCTCATCCGAGCATGTGCTCGGTGGGACCAACCCACTCGCCTCAACATCAAAAACAATTGCAATTCCAGAGAGAGTGTACAGGCCTAAGGTTCCTTACCATGTACCACCCAAAAATTCTCGCAAGGACTTGGAAGATGCTAAGTGCAGAGAGATGCTCCAAGATCTTACCGTCAATCTACCTCTCGCTGATGCTGTTCAAATGATACCGGCTCTCAAACGGTATATGAAGACTGTAAAATATAATAGAATAGAATATATTATTGAGTTGTGTTGATAATACAAGAACATAAGACCCTTATATATAGTGTTTATCATTGACATATTGATAACACTAAATATTGTAAATCTTCATAATCCTTATCTAACACATAAGGAAATATAGATAATATGGAAATATTCTAGGAGATCTTTGCTTATTCTCCAAGCTGGCTTCACGGACTTCACGGGTTTCACTTCATAACCGGGTTTTGGTGGCCCACAACACTTGGTTCGCAAGCTACACGTCTTGCTCTCCAAGATATCTCCAATAAAGACTCTGGTTTCTGGAAAAATCGTGGAGGAAGAAAAGGTGATGACGGTTTTAAAAGAGTGCAGTGCTGTCCTTCAGAACAAGGTTGTAAAGAAGAGAGGTGACCCTGGGCGATTTGTCTTATCTGTCACAATCGGCCCTATGACTTTCACATGCTTCCTATGCGATCTCGGTTCCAGCGTGAATCTCATGCCTTACTCAGTGGCCAAGCATTTAGGCTTCACCAAGTTCAAACCCACGCGCATCTCCTTGGTCTTTTCCGATCGATCAACCAAGCTTCCCAAAGGAGTTTTGGAGGATATTTACGTGCGAATAGGGGATACACTGATTCTGGCCAATTTTGTAGTGCTCGAACTTGAAGAAGAACCGAAAGACCCTCTGATTCTTGGACGACCGTTCCTATGCACAGCTGGTGCAATAATTGACGTCCAAAACGGAGTAATCGATCTTCAGCTAGGCGACATGGTGATGACATTCGAGATGGACAAGTTGCTAAGAAAGCCTATGCTGGATGGACAGACCTTCGTCGTGGAAGGTGCAGACGACGTCTACGATGAGACAGCTGTGGAAATTCTCTGCCTGGAAACGCTTGAAGCCGCTCTAACCCTAGCTGAACGAGAGCACGGTTTCATGAGTGAAGAAGCTGACAGCCTTGCCAAGATGCTAGATTCCAGTCGCAGGATGGAACAGATGGTAGCCTACATGAGTCTGGACGATGAGGAGAAACCGGTAGAAACGGTTGGAGCACCCGCTCAGATTCCGCGAGAACCTGCTCCGCCTCTCGATTCGATCAACAACCCCTGGAGTGAGTTGAAAGCTCCCAAATTGGAGCTTAAAACTCCACCAGCCGGCCTCATGTACGCATTTCTGGGAACAAACTCTACCTATCCTGTGATCATAAATGCTGACCTGAACAATGTGGAAGTAGCCTTACTTTTATGTGAACTTAGGATGTATAGAAAGGCTATAGGCTACTCGCTTGCTGACATTCCTGGTATCTCGCCTGATCTTTGCATGCATAGAATACATCTAGAAGATGAATCGATGAGTTCTATAGAACATCAGAGGAGGTTAAACCCGAATCTAAAAGATGTTGTAAAGAAGGAGATAATGAAACTTCTAGAAGCTGGGGTGATTTATGCTATTTCTGATAGTACTTGGGTTAGTCCTGTTCATGTAGTCCCTAAGAAAGGAGGAATCACTGTCATTAAAAACGATAGGGATGAGTTGATACCAACTAGGACAGTAACCGGCCATATAATGTGCATAGATTATCGAAAGCTCAATGCCGCAACTCGCAAGGATCATTTCCCTCTCCCTTTTATCGACCAGATGCTTGAAAGACTTGCTAACCACCAATACTACTGTTTTCTAGATGGTTATTCAGGTTTTTTTCAGATCCCTATTCATCCGGATGACCAGGAGAAGACGACGTTCACATGTCCTTACGGCACGTTCGCTTACCGGCGCATGCCATTCGGACTGTGCAACGCCCCAGCAACCTTCCAAAGATGCATGATGTCCATCTTTACAGACCTGATCGAAGACATCATGGAAGTGTTCATGGATGACTTCTCGGTGTACGGGAGCTCTTTCTCTGATTGTTTGTCTAATCTGTGCAGGATACTCAAAAGATGCGAGGAAAAGCACCTAATTCTGAATTGGGAGAAGTGCCACTTCATGGTTAGGAATGGGATTGTGCTCGGGCATCGTATTTCAGAAGATGGAATCGAAGTGGACAAGGCTAAGATCGAAGTCATGATGAACCTACAACCGCCAACCTCTGTCAAGGGAATCCGTAGCTTTCTCGGTCATGCCGGATTCTACAGACGCTTCATCAAGGACTTCTCCAAAATCACTAGGCCTCTTACACGCTTGCTCTGCAAGGAGGTGAAGTTCGAGTTCGATGATGCATGTCTCGAAGCTTTCCACACGATCAAAGGAGCTCTCATCAGTGCACCCATTGTGCAGAGCCTTCCTTTTGAAGTGATGACTGATGCTAGTGATTACGCCGTTGGAGCGGTTCTGGGACAAAGGAAAGACAAGAAACTCCATGTCATTTACTATGCCAGCCGAACTCTAGATGACGCGCAGTGCAAGTACGCCACAACCGAGAAGGAGCTTCTAGCCGTCGTTTTCGCCTTTGAGAAGTTCCGATCCTATCTCGTTGGTTCTAAGGTCATCGTGCACACCGATCATGCGGCTCTCAAGTATTTGCTGACCAAGAAGGATGCCAAGCCGCGACATCTTAGATGGATTCTTCTCTTGCAGGAATTCGATCTCGAAATCAAAGATAAGAAAGGGATAGACAATGGAGCTGCCGACCACTTGTCAAGAATGCGCATCGACGCAGATGTCCCTCTCGACGACAGTCTCCCGGAGGAGCAGATCTATTCTGTAGGCATTTTCCAGATTGAGGAAGCATCTGCTCCCACCCAGCGAGCACCTGCTCAAGAGGAGTTCTGCGCGCAAGTCAAACACACCAAGCACTCCTCCACACCCTGGTTCGCCGAGATAGCCAACTACTTGGCTGCTAATCAGGAACCGCGGAACTTTGCAGGTTACAGGAGGAAGAAATTCCTCAAGGACATCCACCACTACTTCTGGGATGAGCCTTACCTGTACAAGCATTGCCCCGATGGAGTTTTCAGAAGATGCGTAACTGAAGAAGAGATTCCGGACATATTGTTTCATTGCCACGGTTCCTCTTATGCTGGTCATTTCGCCACCTTCAAGACGGTTTCCAAGGCACTGCAAGCAGGATACTAGTGGCCGACAATGTTCAAGGACGCTCAGCGATTTGTCTCCAGGTGCGATTCATGCCAGCGACAGGGTAACATTAGCAAGCGCAACGAAATGCCACAGAATTTCATTCTCGAGATTGAGGTGTTTGATGTATGGGGAATCGATTTTATGGGCCCGTTTCCTTCTTCTTTTAGGAACGAGTACATACTCGTCGCCGTTGATTATGTGTCCAAATGGGTTGAGGCTATTGCGCGCCCCACTAACGACGCACGGGTCGTGATTAAGATATTCAAGTCCATCATCTTCCCCAGGTTTGGTGTTCCGCGAGTTGTTATCAGCGATGGAGGCTCTCACTTCATTAACAAGATCTTTGAGTCTCTGCTACGCAAGAATGGTGTTAAGCACAAGGTCGCCACTCCTTATCATCCGCAAACAAGTGGGCAGGTCGAGGTTTCCAACCGTGAAATCAAGAGCATCCTGTAGAAAACTGTAAGCACAACTCGCAAGGATTGGGCTTCTAAGTTGGATGATGCTCTATGGGCGTACCAGACAGCTTACAAAACACCACTAGGAACCACACCATTCAACCTCGTCTACGGAAAAGCTTGCCATCTCCCCATTGAACTGGAATTCAAAGCCGCCTGGGCAGTCAAGTTTCTCAACTACGACATCAAACCAGCTTCAGAAAGGCGCATGATGCAGCTACACGAGCTTCAGGAAATTAGGCATCTCGCCTATGAGAACTCCAAAATCTACAAGGAGCGGACTAAGGCATACCACGACAAGTGCATCCTGGCTCGCAACTTTGCCCCCAACGACCAATTCCTGCTCTTCAATTCTCAGCTGAAGCTGTTTCCCGGGAAGCTACGCTCAAGGTGGTCTGGACCGTTCACCATAAAAGAAGTTCGGCCATATGGAGCAGTTGTTTTGATCAACAACAAAGGCGAGGAGTTCGTGATTAATGGGCAGCGATTGAAGCCATACCTTGCCGACACACAACTCGGAGACGGGGAAGATTTTCCCTTGACTGAACCTCCTCCAGCCTGATCAGTTTATCAAGTCAAGCTAACGACTTTAACCAAGCGCTGAGTGGGAGGCAACCCACTAGTAAGTGTAAATATTTCTTTTTATTTTTCCCTTTGCTATTAATTTTTGGTTTTGTTTTACTTTATTTCAAAAAAAAAAAAAAAAAAAAATTGGCGGATTCTTTCCGAGCACCAGCTCTGCCACCACGAGCACCCGCTCGACTAGGTAAGTCTTTGCGGTTTTCAAAAAACGGTTTCAACGGACTATTTTTCAACTGCCACAATTTTAAAACCTCCGCGCTACTTTCTCTATAAACCCTGGCCGCCTTTTCTTTTTCCCATTTTTCTTATTTTCTCTTTTTCCTTTTTCTCTCTCTTCTTCTCCCCTTCTTCTTCTTCCCCTTCGCCGATTTCAAAACCCTCACACATAACACAGATTTCTCAAAACTTAACCGTTTTACACAATTTTTGGGTCGATTTTGTGTGTTTCTCAACCCTCATCCCGAATTCGCTATCGCCTCTCCAAACCGAGCAAGGTACGTTCTCAAAACGCCACTTTTTCAGTCCGCCATGGTCAAGGGAAGTCTCGAATTATCTCTCTCCCTTGTGTAATCCGAGTTCGGATCGTCTCTCTCTTACTCCATTGCTTGCGTTCTCTCATGTTTTGTTTGAAAAAATCGGTCTCTAAGCCTCACATACAATTTGACAAAGCTTGGTTAGGACGTTAATGGCGGATTAGGAATTGTTGATGCATATGCTTTGCCCTATTGGTTTATTGCAACATTGCTATACCTTGGATGCGAATTTAGGATTGATCAATTGATGGTTTTGTTTCGGCAATTTACAATTTTCTTCCCCTTACGCTCATACTCGTTCATGGTCGATTATCGCATGTACTTATGGCTCCTAAACACGGCTATTCACATCGCAAAGGCAAGGAACTGGCGAGAGCTCAACCACCGCTCCCGAACAAGCTTCTCTACCCTTGGCCTCAACCTGAGAGCACGCCATTCGAACTGCCAGACGACACTCTACCGCTCGAATCCGAGGATCACTGGGATCAGAGAGATGCAGCGCACTATAACCGGATGCTCAAGATCAAATTCTTGCCCACTCGCCTCCTCTGTTTCGACACTCTTGAGCTTCTCGGTTTCAAGGATCAGGTCATGATGCTGCTCAGCAAATCCGATACCTTCGGTCTCGCCCTTGAAGAGGCGGTTCTCTTTCCCGATCTCGTCCGCCAATGTCTCGCCACCATCAAAATCACCCACAAGGATCCGGCGAATAAAACTCTGCAAGATGTGACGCTCTCATTCAAAGCCGGCGGATGTCTTTTCAGTGTGGCCATGACTCGTTTAGTCTCTACCTACGGTTTCAGCAGTGACATTCAGGACCTCTCTCCTCCCAAGCGGTTCAAAGAGGCAGACCCTTTCTGGCGTACAATCGCCCACGGGAGATACGTCTCCAACTCAGCTAAGCAAACGAGCATTCGTTACCCCGCTCTTCGCATCTTTGCACGGTTCATCAGCAACATGTTCTTCAACAGGGACGAGGGAAACAAGGTACACCTCGACGAGCTGCTCACCCTGTACATTGCTTGCGAACCACTCCTTGTAGATTCCGACGGAGCACATACTCTATTCCTTGGAGTATCTGCTCCATCCACTTATCGGACCAACATGGGGATACAATTTGCGGAGATGCTCTGTTCTCTTAAGGATAGAACCGGCATAAAGATCGAGCGTATTGGCACCCTCCTCACCACTCTCTTCAAGATGGTGAAGCTTGAGATGATCTTCGATGAGCATGTCGCGGAGGTTGAGAAGATGGACATCCGGCACCTCATACACTCTCTTATCATCACTGCTGTGGATGTTGACCGCTTTCTATATCATTACCATGGCATCGACGGTCTCCCTCAGCACATCTCCCTCCCAGATTTAGCTCTCACTAAGCTCATCCACGTGGATGACCTGAGTTTCTCGCACACAGCATTCTTGTTAGAAGGCAGCAGCTCTCCTCAGCCAATCCACCTCAGCACCTTCGCCAGCCCTTCGCGCTCGCAGCCAATTCATATGGAGGATACTCCCATGGCTGATACACCACTCCCCAACTCTCCCCCTCCAGCTGCATCTAGCGCGTACGACCTCCCTCCCATCTCCGATGACCCTGATCCCGCTGAGTTTCAACGCTGGATGATCACCTCGCAAAGGAAAAACAACACTCTGATGCAGCGGATTCTTCAGCGCCTCTCCAGCGGTTGTTGTCACCATTCCGCAGCTGCTGCGACGAGCGCTTCAGAGCGACATCCTAGACGCCGCAGACGCACCGGACGAGCCAGGAGCGAGAGCCCAGAAGACCCACCTGCCCATTGACGACCCGTACCCCTCTCTATCTATTTGTTTTATCCACTTTTTCTTTTTGCTTTCTTTGTTTTCTTTGTTTTCTTTTGATTGTTCCTCTAGTTTATTTTCACACCGAGACGGTGTGAAGTAAGTCTGGGGGAGGTTATTATCGAGTCTGCACTGTTTCCTGTTATTTTTTTTTTTTTTTGAGTCAGTCTGTTATAAGGGTCAAATCACAACTTCTGGAGATTATGACCAAAATCTATGATGAGTTTTAACCATTTGTGAATATGACCTGCTTTCTAGTGAACATTGCTGCATAATTTAGAGTGCAGAGACGAGCCGACGCCTCTTCACATTCGGATCCTTCCTCAGGCTTTAGACTCTATTTTATATGGACGTAATCTGGACTTTAATTCTTCTTGTTATTGGCACTAGGATTAGAAAACGTGTTACATCATATATTCAGGACTTCTTATCCCATTTTGCCACTCTTGCTGATCCTGAATAGCTAGCTTTTAGTTAGTACCTCACCCTGACCCTAACCATCTATTTTATACCACATGCACTCGTATTTTATTTCTCATATATGCAGATATGTGCAAAAAGGTCGGGGAGAAAAGGACTAACGCAGCTTCTGATTCACTCTCGCTAAAGAAGATGTCAGGAGAAAGCTGGAAAAGTTCACGAGCACATGCTCGCTATGCTCGCTAATCCGGAGCATCTGCTCCGCAATGTCCAAGAAAGAAACGAGTCTAAAACGACCTGCTGGGGTGTGAGGACGAAAAAGGATCACTTTTAGCCAAAGGACACACGCACAAGTAAAGCCCCCCTATCCGTAAGGTAATTCTATTTGAAAAAAAAAAAAAAAAAAAGAAGAAAGAAAAATTGAGAAAAACTGAGCTAGTAGCTCATGGATATGGGGTGGCGAGTTAGTAACTCAAGAGTGTGTCCCGAAGCATGAGTAAATCGCAAGAAAGCAAGGAAAGGAAAAGAGGAACCGAAGATGAGAATCGATTTAAGGAGGAGAGTGAATTAGAGGTTGTGGACATCAATGAGTCTATTCTCCCTTGCCGTTTTGTGCGATATCCTGCACTCTCTTTTGGAACACGGTAACCCTAAACACTCTTAAGCTCCACCATTAAATATTAGCCTGATCTTTACCGAGCCTCGTTTTACTAAGCTAGTGTTTTTAGCAAGAAGCTCACGCCACTTCTAATTGAATGTAGAGAGTCTATTGTCTTGAACTTAGATTTTTCTGGGATTGTAAGCTGTATGGTTTGAGGTTGGTGAACTTTGCTGTTGAGGTTTTCGGTAAGACTATTGTATCTCTTACTCTAAGGTATGTGGTCTGATGATATTGGTCTATTCATGGTTTCTGAGATTTTGTGAGTCTCCACCGATTTCTCTATGTCTTGATTTTAGTTTTGTTTGAGGACAAACAAAGATCTAAGTCTGGGGGAATTGATATGTTGGGATTTTTACCCTTACTAACCCTTGTATCTAATTATTTTCTAGAGTTTTTGAGTATGTATTAGGAGTTTTAGGTAGCTTTGGAGCTGTTATTGGAATTTGGAGCATTTGGAACCTTTGGAACGGAAAAGAATCAGAATTGAAGAAAAGAAGGAAAATCCTGCGAAGAATCACCAACTCCAATCGGCGAGCACATGCTCCCGAATTTCGGCCACCAAGCGAGCACCTGCTCGCCGCGAAAGAGAACAAAAGGAAGGAACTTAACCTAATCAGGGCCGCCGACTTTTAAGGGCTCAGCCGCCTCCCAGCCGCCTATCTCCTCTAATATAAATACTCTTCTTAGTCTTAGGTTTTATTATCTTTAATCTTTGCTTTTGGCTTTTAGCTTTTCAATACCTAAGAATTATTTTGTAAGAGAGAAGATCTCAAGCTACAATTTGGAGAAGATTTATGAACCCTAGTACTTCTAATTTTTAATATCGATTTCATGCATTCTTTTAATTGATCTGTTTTATTTCTTTCTTCTTTGATTATGTTTGAGTAGATCTATTAGTTAGGTTAAGGTTTTCAAAGGAATTCATGAGCTAGGGTTAAACACAAATAGGAATCAAAATCGATTATCTTCATATAGGTTGTTCTTATTGCTTGAATCGATTTGGCCAATCTATTCCTGATTTTAGGTTTATCTAGACAGCGAGAGTTGCTAGGTTGCTAGAAAAAATCTAGATGAGCGATTTATTCATTACCTGAGAGAGTAGATGTATTGGAGAATTGTGAACAAATCAAACCTAATCGATAATGCTTGTCTGCGATTCTAATGCCAACGAGAGTTAGGATTTTTAGGTTGCTAGATAAAGATATTAGTATCACGAGAGTGAATTAATATTATCTTCGTGTTTGAGTTCTGGACTTGTTCTTAATAATCGCCTGAATAGTTGTTTGACCTTTGCTCTGAATCTCCTGCGAATTGCCTTGACCTAACGTTTGCTTTAATATTGTTTTAAAACCGATTTGCTTCATTACTTGCTAGTCACGATTTCAGTCAACCCATATTTAATTTCTTAGCTCTTAATTTAGCTCATTAAATCAAAGTGTGAACTTGGTCTTCGTGGGATCGATCCCTAAGTACTGCTACGAATTGCTGTGCACTTGCAGTAGGAAATAGGGTTTAAAACTCGTCTATCAATAAGCTTTGGGAATTTATTTATATACTGTTTTTAAGTTCAAAAAGGAGTGTTAAGAATATGTTCTGACCGCAACAAGAAACATTGTGCAAGAAAGAGATAAGACAAAGGCTAGCTAGCTATAAGTGTGGGATGGGAGGCAAATGTAAGGGATGAGTATATATTATTCGTACGATAAGCCTAGCCAAAAATGGTTGGTGAAAATAAGGTATGGGAACCACAGTTGTACTTCGAATGGCAAATGCAACTACTAAATAGTTCAGTTATTGAAAAACTTTTCATTGGCAAACTAAGGTCAAATTCAGATATAATGCTTGAAACAATTTAACAGGTTATCAACGACAAGTGAAAGATAATGATCTCAATGAATCAACGTTAGAGAGGAAGACTACTTGATCTAAAATGTTTTCAAAAGGAGTATGCTGAAATATTTTCCGCATCTTTGTGGTTATGTGGAAGAACTACTTGGTTCGAACCCAAGATCAACTACGTACAAAAGTAGAAACTGTCTCAAATGCAGCTGGTGATCAGATTGTTTTATTCGCTTTTTATATGTGTTTTCAGAAACTTTGGAACTCTTGGAAATGTTCATGTCAGCCAAGCCAATCATCAGATTTTATTACACATTTTTAAAAGTTGTTGTAAAAGGTCTATTACTAAATGATGTTGGGAGTAATCCAAACAAATGAGGTTTACTGGCTTGTTGGGACGGTGGTTCAGTCCAAGAATGCAGATAATTGGCTTTGTTTAATCAAGCATATAAGACACGACTTAGGTCTTCAAATTGACGATGGTTTTGACATATTCTCAGACAGATCAAAAGTAAGCTCATTGAAAATAGAATTTGTGTGAGATCGACTCTAAGCGTGTCTGATGATAGAATACATAAACTTTCTCCGATTGGTGGAAAAGGCAAGGACCATAAAACTTACCAAGCCAAAACCAGCACATGGAGATTAGCTTAGACTGAAAAACCCTAAGCAACCAACAGAAGAAAACTAGGACAGAACCAAAACCTAAAAATTTCTCGGCGACTGTTAAAAAATTCAGTTGCAGAGATAACTACGCAGGCATGTACTACGTAAACACTAGAGATAAAATAGTAACAAGAAGGAAAAAGACTTCAAGAATCGGACAGTTTGCTAATTGCATCCCAATCGATCTCCACCGAAGGAAACTTCACAAGCCCGAAGCTCCCAATCTCGTCAAACTCAGAATCCGAGAAATCCAGGAAAGTTATTGCCTGTTCTGAAGATGAAGATCCAAAGTAAGACTCATCCGACATTGAGTTCTCATCGGTTCTCGGTGATTTATCGGAGAAATTCCTCGTTTCTGGATGCTCTGTTTTCATCAAGACAAGTTCTGTTTTGTCCGAAACAGAGCAAGTCTCATCTGTTTTTCTCAAACTCTGACAAATAGCTTGGAGCTTGGCATCGACAGAGGAAGGGAGATGATTGATATCTTCGTGTCTGATGTTTGGGAAGTTAAGCTTCTTGATATCACCACGGAGCTGAAATGCAGCTTGGTCGTAAGCCAATGCTGCTTCCTCGGCGGTTCTGAATGTTCCGAGCCAGAGACGGGTCCGACTCTTGGGTAAGCGTATCTCAGCGACCCATTTTCCCCAATGCCTTTGCCTTACGCCTTTGTAGAGCTTCTGGGAGTTGGAGGAAGAAGCTGAGGATTTCTTCATTCGGATTCGGTTTGGAGAGAGGTTGGAGATCGTGCTGCGTCTATGGTTAAGCTGGTTCTGAATCTGGTATATTTGGTATGGTGTGAGCTGGTTTAGACCGAGAGGCTTGGATTGGCCAAAAGTGTTTGATATGGGGAAATTGAAAAGAGAAGTATTTTCCATGAGAGGATCGAAATAGAGATCTATGGCGTTGAGGGATTCTAAAATGCACCGTTCCTTGAGCTCTTTTGGCTTGTTCTGAAGCTCTCGGCCTTTTTAACGGCTTCATCCATTGAATTTGTCTTGAAAATACTTAAGAAATATTTCTCACAAATATCATCGAATTTTATATATTTTTCTTTTGTAATAGTCAGCTGCAATATTTCTATCATTCCAATGAAAGGAGTTAAGCCAATAGGTAAGTGCCATGTCTACATATGCATTGCATCTAGTCGTCCTGAGAAATAATATATTTGATTTTTTTTATTTAAGACATGTTTTAATTTCAAGTTTTAAACTCGCAATATGTGACTCAAGTTTGGAGAAGAGTTCAAAGGCTTTTGAACCGTCATTTGTACTATAGAAGTAAGACAAGCCAGAGATGATCCGAGAGGCGAGCTTTCCATCCAAGCAATCACAGAGTTCCACATTTTGAGTATTTTAATGTGTTTTAGTCACCTCATGATGTAATGTGAGGTTTTATATTGGAAACAAGATTTTTTTTTTCTGGAACAAAGCTCAAACTAACTTAATAATTTCATGTTAACAAAAAAATTTCGAAAAAATTAGTTTTGATGATAAGGTTGAAGATAAAGTGGTGCATAACACACACACATGGTGGTTGGAGAGTTATTATGGCTACATGCTTTTCACATTTACTTATTTAGTTTTTTTTTTTTCAAAAGAATTTCACATTTACTTTTATTCCATACCATATGTAGAATATTTTTACATTAAAACAAATGACTAATAAAGATTCTTTAGTATATAATTTACAAAAGGTTGTAAAGGCAAGAACAGCAAAACAATAACTAAAACGGCTGATTCTAAGATTCTATAAAAACTGAAAAGCCAACTTGCCTGCAAACCACTTTACCATTAACTGAAAGGACCAACTAGAAAATGATTTTTTAAAAATATGTGAGATTCTAGTTCTAATTCACATGAACACTTGATGTATGGCATCTTATTAGATTATTGTATCATGTGGGCACTAAACGTCCAAGGTACGGGCTAGGAATGGGTTAGAATACTAATAATATCAGCCATGTGAATGCTGGTGTGAGTGTGACACACACATGAATGAGCTATTAAACTCACAAATTAAGAGGTTTATACTATGAGCCATTTTACCACGTGTCCAGTCTAATTCCGGTTGAAAAGAGCATATAAAGTCAATTTACTTTTAAGGAATTTGACTTGTTCGGGAAGGAGAAGCTCGCTGCACGGCTGAAATCGAAAATGGCACTAGTAAAGAGATTGCGAGAGGAATTAGTTCCAAATGAAAGAGAGCTGGTTAAGAGGGAGAGCTGGCTGTTAAGTACAAAGCTGGATTTGCAAAGATCAGTCAGTATTTGATTGACCATGAAGAGGTTGAGAAGATGGTTATGATGCGGAGCCCGACCACTGGAACTCTCGACTGTCTTAAAGTGTTTGCTGAGTAAAGGTGTTGTCTTTCTCCCAACGAGAGTGAAGCAGTTTGAAGAAGATAAAGTGAAGTAAAAGAGTGATTTTTTTTTTTTTTGGTTTTAAAAAATAGTTTAATAAAAGGAATGTTGAAGTAGTTGGCCTATACAGGTTTCGAACCTGTGACCTTCGCGTTATTAGCACGACGCTCTAACCAACTGAGCTAATAGGCCTTTTGATTATACATCTTCACTTATTATATTAAGCTATATTTATAAAAATAACTTTTTGCTAGATCTCTGACAATCTAAACAACACCTTTCCTTTGGACTCTCCGCTTCTTCTAATTAGTCTGCAAAACATCTCTCAAACTCTCTTCACTGTTTACTTTGATAATGGCGACTACTTCCAACTCGGTACTCTTCTTGAGCTCTGACTCACTGAGTCATCATCATAATCAGCCAAGAATCCCTCTCAATCTCTCCTCCTCCAGATCTCATTCTGTATCTCTCATACCCAACAAGCGATACAGTTCTCTCGCGCTTCGTTGTTCCAACAATGGCGATAACATCTCATCCGAGAAAGATACCCCAATCGAACTCAGTAAGAAAATTCTCAAATTTATGATCTTTGTGACATTTCAGCTCTCCCCACTAATTCATCTCTCATCTTCTCTAATCTCCAGAATTCCCAGCATTTCCAACGGTAATGGACATTAACAAGGTCAGAGAGATACTGCCTCACAGGTACAGTGTTCAAAGTGTTGATACGTTTTTCGTTGAAACCCATGTTTGAAAGTCTGATCCTTTATGGAGGTTCTGACATGTTTCTCTGATCTTAGGTTTCCGTTTCTGCTGGTGGATAGAGTGATCGAGTATACGCCTGGTGTTTCAGCTGTAGCTATTAAGAATGTCACAATCAATGACAATTTCTTCCCTGGACATTTCCCTGATCGACCCATCATGCCTGGTGTTCTCATGATTGAGGTAATAAAGCTTGAAAGTTTCAAACTTTATGAAATCTCAAAGATCTTCCAGTTATCTATATGGTGATGATTGAAATGTTAGCTGTTGTGTACATATCAAAGTGCTCTGATGTTTGAGGATTCTCTACAGTTCTTGGGAAGATGGGTTTTAGCTATGATAAGATGTTTATGATCTGCTAGTTTGAATGTTGGTTTTGGATTCTGAATCCTGATTAGTTAGTTAGAGATCTTAATCAGACTGGTAAGTGAATGGTCTTTTAGAGTGATGGCTAAACTATAGTTGAGAGCCATCAAGACCACTTTTGCTAAAAGTTTGCTTCTAAACGTGTGAAACTATATGTGAAATTTTCACCTTTAGCTCCACTCCCGAGTTTGTGTATCAAAAGCAATGATGAAAGTGGAAAGATGCAACAGTATAAGTGTTCATATCCTAAGTGAGTATGATGTTTCAAAAGAACTTGAAGATCAATTAACTGAAAAGTTGAGTTTGTGCATTGTAGGCGATGGCGCAAGTAGGAGGTATAGTGATGCTGCAGCCGGAAGTAGGAGGATCTCAGGATAACTTCTTCTTTGCTGGTATTGATAAAGTGAGATTCCGCAAGCCAGTGATTGCAGGAGACACACTGGTCATGAGGATGACTCTTCTCAAGTTCCAGAAACGGTTTGGGCTTGCTAAGATGGAAGGTAAAGCTTATGTGGGTGGCTCCTTGGTTTGCGAAGGCGAGTTCATGATGGTTTCAGCAGGTAGTTCGTCGTGATCTCACTCATGACCCATTAATGGTCTCACTTGCTGTATGCTGTTTCTTTTTATGCATCTTCTGTGATTCGGGGAACTAGACAAGACCAAAGCTTATGCTTTTTTGACAGTTATACGAGGCTCTTTTGCCCTTTTGTTGTTCTTTGCCGGTGTCTCTCATTGATGAAGATTCATGACATAAATCACAAATTATCATTTTCATAAATCACAAGTTGTGATTGAAAGTTCATTTTCATAGATCATAAGTTTGGTATAATACAAGGAGGTACAAACATAGTTACTCTTAAATCTATTACACATTTGATCCAAAAGCTTCGCTAATCCTCTCACAAATTAAACTGCCCAGATCATTATCACACAAATTAACCTTAAGCTTCTTGATATGTTTCTCTCTCACACACTTCATCTTATATATAAACGAAACAATGAAGCATTTATAAATCTTCATATCCTAAGGTCCCTCTGCTGTTCTCTTCTTCATCTTCCTCTTCCTTGTCCTTTCACTTGTACTCCAAGATCATATTGTTCTCTGGCGCAAGCCCAACGCAGGCCCTGAGAATGTTCTCCAACATAGCTCGCTGCTTCGATAGAGCGTTCACCACCGGTGTTCCAGGCGGTACAAGAGGTGCCTTTGTGAGGTAACTGAGTATGGTAGCTACTGGGTGAAAAGAGTGAAACTTTCCCTGAAATATAAAAGATCCGAAGATGAAAAACTCGGTTTTAAAGTGAATCCCCGGTTTCTTGGATACTAAATAGCGAAACACAAACCTCTCCTTCGGCTTTAAATTGGATTCTGGTGCTGAGTTCAGCGAGGAGGACAAGATCCAAGATGATCGGAGCAGCCAAAAGAGAATCCTCACACGTATTATGCATGACAATGGTATTCTTCCCTCCCATGAAAATCTCGGAGGTGTACTCGTCCATAGCTCTCTTACTGTCCGCAACATATGGAACATACTGCAACACAATTCAGAGTAACAGCATGATTTAAGAATCTTTAATGTGAGTAAAAAGAAAGGGAAATTGATGACCCTGGACTCCAAAACGAACCTTGATGACAACGACATGGTCAGGATGTTCACCGGGCTCAAAGAGGATGCCATTACTAGCCACCATGTCGTCAACAACATTACTCTTTGAAATCTCCTTGGACCGGAAAGTCTGCGGCGCTGAGAGGTTCATGCCGTCATTGTTTCCCAAATGATTATAGCTCACAATCGAAGTAGGCTGCCATCAATAAAAATGAAAAAAAATCAGGTCAAGTCTCTTCGCTAACAAGAACTAAGATAGGTTTACTTGATTAACAAGCTATCTTTCTATTACCTTGATGCCAGCTCCAACAAGGAAATCAACCAAGACGGATTTCATCTTAGTCTGACCACTCTTGAAATCATCCCCACCGATCAAACAGTTCCTCGATATAGCCAACTCGATAAGACCAGGAACAAAAGTATTCTGAGGACTCCCATTTATGAAAGGAATGCCTTCAAGAACGCAAGCAATAGCGTAAAGCGTAGAAGGCGAGATCTCGGACTCGTTCTTCTCAACAGAAGCCAATAGATTCTCCATCGTATCGTTAAGCCCTACAACCACATCGCTGTAACGCTCTGTATTGGCTGTCCAAAGAACAACTAACTTATCCACTTTGTTCTTCTCCTTAAACTCCCTATAAAGATTCCACATCACACCAAAACACAATCACAGTCAATACAAAAACTAACTACAAAAACTAACAATTCTGCATGTGTGTGTAAGTCAGTATATATTAAACTACCTCATGTCCTTGATGATGTGATCAACTTGTTCTTTCTTGGTTCCTTTGATCACGCTATTGGCACGTGACCCTTGGTTCGCAGCGATGAAATCAGGATCGTAGATTCCAGGGAGTGGGACCATGTGCTCCATGTAAGGTCTGAGCTGCTTCTGCAGATCAATGTCAAGGACTCTGGCTCTAGCCATGGAGTCTGCTAAGTTCATGTCACTTATGTCCCAACCACCAAACACAACATCGTCTGGGTTCACCATTGGGAGGAGACTCTTGAAAGGAGCGTAGATCTCTTCACCATTGTAAGATCCGACCCGAATCGAAGACGCTTGAGTGAGTGACCCAAAGTAATTCGCTTGTTGCACTTTGTCTTTCGTCGCCCACGAGATTCCTCTACAACAAATATTGCCAATTTATTAATCCAAACCAAAATCTAGTCGGAACAGAAGAACTTAAATCAAAGTGTTACACTCACTCTTTGTTAGCAATCACACCAGCGGTTAAAGTTGATCCATTGTTTCCTCCCCAACCAACAAGCATAACCCTGAATCGAAAATGTGAGTGAAATCTCGCGATTCTAACATCGACCCAGATGAAATTGAGTCGGGAAAGTACAGAAGACAAGTTAAAAATCCAAACTTTATTGAGAAAAAGAAATTAAAATTACCCTAATTTGGGGACACGAGTGTCTGTTTTGAAATCGTATTTGACAGTTTTGGGCTTCACAATCCATTGGTAAGAACCGTTACGGTTCTCATGGACGACTTCTGTAGTTTCGTAATCGTACACTGAATGGATCTCATTCTCTGTGTACTTCACGTTTGGGCTCTCTACCTTAAAGCTCTCGACGAACATTTTCTCTCTCTCTCTCTTTCAGCGTTAAGCTCTGTGTTTGGTTTTGTGATCTCGAATCGCCGAACAAGAGCGAGGATATATAGAGAAGACGCAGAGAGGAAGGGGACACGTGGCGGTGTGTGTGTGTGTGTTTGTGATGGTCCCTTCTTTTTCCACAAAGTCGCGAGTGGAGATGGTTGGTTCAGTTAGCGAGCGAGCCCACTACTCTAAGCCCAGAGAGCCTGAGAGCCGTTAAACCGCACGTGCTTGGTTCACACGCGTGGATGAACCTAGAATGTGAGATACACGTTGGAAGCTAGGTCCATACATGTGGCGTGTTGTACGTGAAGACAAGTCTTGTTTGTTGGTGCTTTCTCATTTTATGGGTCCCATTCTTTTCTTAGTCTGTGAAGAGTGAAGAAGACACTCGAAGAGAAGAGAAAGCGGTTAAAACGGCAGAGTTTTTGCCACCGAGAAACGAGTGGATGCCACGCGCGATCTGTTGTGTGGAATTGGTCTCGTTGGATGCACACGTGGCGATAGATGTGCTTTCATGTCTGGCGACGGCGCGTGAGGGTTTTAACGTCCTCCGTTAACGGTAAAGTAGCGACGGCTTTTGAAAAAGTTAAAATAGTTAAATGAATGTGGGAATCATGGAGATGGATTAAAATATTTGTCGTTAATTATTTTATTTTGGTTGGCGAGAAATCTAGACGCATGTAAATACCAAATTCTTTTTTTTTTTTTACTTCATGGATACCAAATCCCAATATCAAGGTTTTTTTTACCTTTCAATATTGTATCAGTTTGGAGTTGGAAATCAAAACTTAATTTATCGAGATTTTAGTGTTGTATGCTATGCATATGTTTCAACTTTCATGGTTAATATTGCACTACTAAGATTACTGAATCAAGAGAGTTGAAACATCATTGTCGGAGAGTCGTGAATAGTTGTGGACCTGGCGAGTGAATGTAAATGACAAAAAAGATAAATAATGCAGCGAAGAAGACGAAGCAATGACCACAAACCAAAAGAAAAAATTGTGGTTAAAGCAAAATCCAAAATGTGGGGTTATTTACTTAATTTGATTAAACATGAGTGGTCCTATTTTAATTTAGAAATGACGAATTAATTTTCTGAATGTTATGTTTCAGTTGAATGATTTTTATGTCTGTGATCATGACGGATCTGCTTGCATGCCAATTTTATGATGTAGTAAAACAAGAATTAACTGTAGAAAATCTACCCCTTATAACCGCAAATTTCAAATAATGGCATCAACCAATAAATATCACTGAGTATTCACTCGGTTAATATGTTGCTTGGTTAGTTACAAGTTTATTAGTGATTAATTATTCAATTACGTTGTTTAATTAGTAGCTAAACACTCATCTATTATATACGGGAGAATGTAAATACTCTATAAGGTAATCATAATATTATTTGAAGTCACAGTATTGTTTACACTCAACATTTCTGCACTCAAATATTTGAACCAAGAACTTAATTACGATCAAAGTTCTAACTTCTAACCAATCAAATCTTATGCTTTATTTTTCCTTTCAACCTCTTATTAACCGTAACCATTTCAGTACCACACAAGAGTTTGTCCTCCTTTCCTTTTCTTTTATTTTGTCTGATTACTTTTTTTTCCACTGTTTTTTTCTGTTTAATTTATATATATGGTCATCTCTTGCTAATTGAATATGTGAGAAGTTTCTAGGCCAATTAGTATATTTGTCGTAATGTAATAATATATCAACTATCGCTAGACATACATTCATCATCATCATATAATTCCAATAACATTTACATATATATGTTAAGTTTTCGATTAATTCTGCTTTTTTCAATCAATCTCCAATTTACATCAGGAGTACACATTTCTTGTCCTAGTAAATAAAAACATCATGTACTTATCAACTTACCATATCTGAAAATACTCCTAGTTTTCAATAAACGAATGTGACATCATCATCTAAGCAGAGAATGTGAGTGTTTAATGAAGGTCCGGAGAGGTTGGCTGCTTCGAGCTCTACATAACAAATTCTTCACATCCTGAGTCACAATCTGTAGAACAATTACGTAAACAGCCATTTAATTAAACATTAATAAAGAAAAACTTATAAATGTTTTTTTAAAGCTTATAGATGCTAAAATTCATATTATTGTCTAAAGTTTGAAAATTATTTACCTTTCCAGGACTACCTTTCACGTAAGGCATTGTCCTTTGGCTTCGGTAAGTATGAATACAACTTGTAACTGGATGTGGAGGAGACTTGTTAGCATTATATTGACTTTTACTTCTTTTTTTTTTTGATAATCCAGGGGATCCCAGACCGTAGTCTAGACTAATCCCTGGGCCCAGTCAGGCCGCAGGCCAGCTTCACCTGGGAGGGTTTTCCCTGGGCCAAGGCCCAGTGCCCGCGTTAGGTGAGCAAACAAATGTGACTTAGTTTCGCATAGCAGGTGGATCGAACTCAAGATGGGTGCATCCCGGGCCCGAGCTCCTTACCACTTTACTTCTTGTCATGACCGTTGAAGAGATTTGCCATTTCCCTTCCAATTGATTTGGAAGAGTAGATTCCTGTTTATACACGTTTGTATACACTGATTAATATGATATTCATAGTTATACTTCTTTTCTGAAATTATACATGTTCTTTTGAAACGACGACATACCAAGAAAAGCACTGTTGCGCAATGCTTGAGCACCTCCAAGTTCATCCTCACATCATCCAGACTTCTGCAAAGTATTCACTATTAATTATACATAATATTGTAATTAAACCTACCTAGTGTATGTGATAAACATATGCATTATATACGTGCGTGCGTACCTGTGTTTTTGCACTCCAAGACCAAAATACGAAGCCAAACTTGCCATCTAAAACATAAGGAATACAAACTTGTTATAATAATACGCATATACATGAAAATATATATAACTTCATCACTTTTTGTTTTTAAACCCGGGAGACCATGTACCCACACCATTACATATGACGATGTCAACAGTGACACGACCACGAGTTTCATCACTTGTTACATTTTCTTTTCTAATCTTTCATCAAAATAATTATAATACTCTTAGTATTAGGTCTCTAACGTTATACAACCACTTGGTTGATTTGTCTTCAACATTAGTTTCACTTGCACTTTTAATATAATGTAGTGTTTATATATCTAGTATGTGTTAAGGTGTTGTGTATACCTTCATGTTACCAGCTCGTTTGCCGAACTTTGCGCTTAAAATCCCAAGAGAATCAATGATCGCCGCCGGCTCAGGGGCAGGCTTTCCGATCTCAGCGAAAGCATCTTTGATTCGAACACAATCAAATCTCCTAATGTTATGGCCCGCCCATATCCGACCGTTCAACACACCAAAGATCTTCTCTGCCACGTCCTCAAAACATGGTGCGTCTGTGACTGCACCTCTCGTGATCCCATCTGACCTAGAGGACCTCAACGAGACAACGGTCAAGTCCTTGGGACGTATAAGCGTGGTGAAGCTCTCGAGTTCCACCAGTTTCTTCGGGCATACAAGTATTGATCCGAACTCTAGTATGTGAAAACGTTGTCCTGGTTTGTTTGGTACGGTTGTCTCTAGATCGAAGAAGACGATTTCGCTAGGATATTCTTGAATTTCCATTTTTCTTTAAATTAAGGTTAGTGTGTTTTGTGATTCTTAGAGCATTCTCTTTGTGTTTTTAATGATATATGAAGAAAGAGATGGGTTTTGTTTGTGGTACAGGTCATATTGGAGGTTAACTTGAGTCTAAAGTTAACTTCATGGAGAAACTTTGATTTCAAGGGTAAAGAAAGAATCTCGCATTCTTCTTTATCGAGAGTACTTTGGTTTAATCTGGGCCTTCAAAAGAGAATTGATTCCATTTATTCTTGACCAAGCTAAAATTTCCCCAAATGTATTGCACACGAATAAAGGCCATGGAAATGTTTCAAAGGTTTTGTAGTTGAGATCCTGAACTGAGAAAGTATATATAAAACGTATGGAACTATGTTATGGAATTAATAAAAATAAAAACACACAGGCACACTAATACTTTCAGTATTAAAATCCAGGATACGATTGTATCAATTATAAAAACCAAATAAAATCTTGTTAAAATTAAATCCCATATCGAGCTAGCACAGCAGACCTAATAATCATATAACATATTTTCTAAATATGCTCTACTAATTCTCAATTGGTTATGAGGTGAAAGTGTACGAACCTTTTGGTCCTATTCGTCATTTTTTTTTTTCGAGAACAAGAGGTATGTGAGTCGTTTTGTTTTAAACTAGAGATATGGACGATGATTAATTATTCATAACAAAATCAGAAAATGTATTATTTTGTGTTAAAAATCATCTAGGTCAAGGAGTTAAGTTATATGCTATTCCGACTATTGCTATTTGATAATTTATAATTGCAAATACCCAGTAATGTTGTTGTACAATTCTTGCACAGAAATTTTTCTTGTACTTTGGAATTTTGAATTATTATATTTGGTTTTGGAATAAAAATACATAAAAAATAACCACTGGTTGCTTCAACTCAGCCGTATCCACTCATCTCCTGATATTAGCATCAAATTCCCTGGACTCTTCTTATCCATAGCCTAAGTGAACATCTTCACTATGAGTAATTTGTCACTAGCTTCTTTTGGTTTTTTCTGATTCGAATGGATATGAAAGACTGAAACTTCTTGCGTGATAAGCTTATACGCGACTCTACGGGTTGATTCTAGCTCCTATTTGCCAACAACGCAAATTCTCACAACCCAGTTGTAACCTTCATTTTGAAGGGTTTTCTCGATCTTCTGTCTAAAAGTATGTGCCTCATTCTCTGACACATCACAATTCTCGATATCTAAGAAAACACTTGTACAAGGTAGGGATGTTATCATGGACATATTTTAATTGGACATAAACAGGCCTTACCAAAATTTTAAGCCCGTTAAACGTCTATGTCCGCTATAAAATTTAACAAATAAAATGGACAAGCCCGTTTATGTCCGTTTATTAAACAGACTTTGACAAAATTAGATGGACAGCCCGTTGATCCGGTTAAACTTTTTATTCCAAAAAAAAATAATAATAATTTGTTTTGTATTTATTTTTATCAGTTTTATAGCATTTATCCATTTTGCTTGAGTTCTTTTTTCCTTTTTAATTTTTTTCTTTTTTTGTTCAGACGTGATTTTTTTTTAATTCTTTCTTGTTATTTTTTTGTCAATTCTGTTTTTTTCTTCTTCTTTTTCTTCTTATTAATTCTTTATTGGTTTTTTCAATTGGTCTAATAATATTTGTTTCTTTTTGACACATGTCAAAATCTTAAAAAAATTATTGCCACATGTCACTATCATGTTAATTACTAACTTTTGAAACCATAACTTATATAATAAGATTATAAAATATGTTTTTTCTGATTTTTGTTATGAATTATGAATTATATTTTTGATGATAACTATAACGTATTATTTTAAAAAGTTTAATCCACATAAAAACACTTACTTTTTTATTTTAAAATTTATAGGATGAAATATTATTACCATATACAAAATCCATGTAAAACAATGAAATACACAAAATAGTTAAAAATCAACATATAACTAGACATAAACGGACAAACGTAAATAAACGGACATAAACGGACACGGACATAAACGGACAACACTTTAAACGGACATAAATGGACAAATCTTAACCGGACGGACATAAATGGACACGAACATAAACGGGCAGGGGCGGAGGGAGTTAAGAGGGAGGGGGTCATATGACCCCCATGAAGTTTTAACTATTTGTCCTTTTTAGTATTAAATTTTTAAATTGACATCCTTTGAACAAAGTTTGACTCTCATACAATAAAAGCCCAATAGTATATTAACATAAATACTAATTTAGTCTAATAAAAAAATTTTTGATATACAAATAAGCCCATTATACATAAAATTATCCTAAAATTTTAATAGTTTTGTTGTTTGTCATTCTTCCAAAATTGATTTTTAATGAAGTCTTTCATGATTTTTAATAAAGTATTTTGGATTTTTTTTATGATTAAATTTTATGACCCCCATAAACAATTTTTCTGGGCCACTGTAAACGGGTCGGGTCTGTCCATGATAACATCCCTAATACCAGGGTTTGAAAACAAAGATTATCCTGAATATGTTCGCAAGCTTAACAAAGCTATCTATGGACCAGTGGCAGATCTAGAACTAACTTTAACCGGGGCAGAAATCCGTCAGCCGTGAACGGAACCAAAGAGAAGAAGTTGAAAAAACAAAAGCTTCAGAAAATAAAATAAAATAAAACCCTAGTTTCATTTAATATAAACAAACTCTAAATCATTTGCAGTGTTTCGTTTAGTCTTTTTAACATGGCTCATTAATTTTTTTTTAACGTGACTTTATTGAACTAGATATGGGCTTAGTCAGTACACAAAAACAAAATTAAAAACAAAAAAGATGTTTCAGTTAGAGATAAAAGAACATTTGGTTAAAAAAAAAAAAGGCATAAATTAATTTTTTTAAGGGGGCAGAATCAAAAACCTAAAGAAAAATACACTAAAATCCAAAATTTTAGGGGTGACAGTTGCCCCTCCCAATCCTAAAGTACATCTGCCCCTGCTATGGACTTAAACAAGCGCGGAGGGCTTGGTTTGACAAACTGAGCTCGTATCTCATTGAATTTGGCTTCTCCTGTAGCACTCGGGATCCATCTCTCTTTGTCTTTCAACGAGGGAAGCAAATCATGTTTCTACTTCTTTACGTAGATGACATGATCCTTACTGGAAATGATGATAACTTACGGTCAAACTTCCTTGCTTCTTTGAGTGAAAAGTTTAGACTGAAGGATGTGGGTCAACTCAGTTACTTCTTGGGAATTCAGGCTCACTTCACTTCCACGGGATTGTTTCTGAATCAGGAGAAATATGCTGCTGATCTCCTCTATACTGCACATATGCTTGACTGTGCACCAATGCCAACTCCTCTACCTCTTCAACTGGATCGGGTTCCTCACCAAGATAAACTGTTCTCAGACCCCACTTACTTTAGAAGCTTGACAGGAAAGCTTCAGTACCTTACTCTGACTCGACCTGACATTCAATATGCAGTGAATTTCGTTTGCCAGAAAATGCATCAGCCAACTCTGTCAGACTTTCAACTACTCAAACGGAGAAACTTTGTTGGTCACAGCAGCTGAGATCACCTGGATCAATGCTCTGCTCAAGGAATTTGGCATTCAACAAGATCAGACTGCAGAGATTTATTGTGAAAACTTGTCTGCAGTTCAGTTAACAGCTAATCCAGTGTTCCACAAGAGAACTAAACACTTTGAGATTCATTATCATTATGCAAGGGAAAAAGTGGCTATGGGATCTTTAGTGGTCAAACACATTCCGGCTAAGCTTCAAATCGCAGATATATTTACCAAGTCTCTGCCTCAACACAACTTTTTTTATCTCAGGTTCAAACTCGGAGTGGAAGAACCTCACACCTCGAGTTTGAGAGAGAATGTTAGCAGGCCTATGACAACACAAGCCCAGAAGTGTATTGAGGCAGAAACAATGGGTCAGCGACAAGTAATGAAGCCCAAACGAGCTGCAATGGTCACAAACGTTCCCGACAAAAGACTGAGCTGTACGAACTCTGTTACAGAGACCATTATGGTGAGCAACAGATATAGTACGCTTGAAGATAATGAGCAGTGAGCTGTCAAAGCATATTCTCTTTTTTATTCCTTTAGGTTAAATATTGGTCTTGTAAGCCTTGTGCATATATAAGTCTTTCCTTGGTTGTAATCAGTTTTCTTAAGTTGAATGAAATGAGTTTTGTTTGAACTTGTGCTTAAGCTTCAAGCTATTTCCTTTTGATTTCTGTTAGCCTTTAGTATGCAGTGGCTCGATTGTTTGGGTGGTGGGATATTGATAACTTGTGTATTCCAAAATGGCTGAAACCGGAAAACTTTCTTCACTGGTTCCATCGAGTTTTTAGCTTTCTTGGATATCAACTGGCAAATGATATTCAAATATCCTTCAAAGTTAACAAAATATTTAAAGTGTTAACAATAACATTTAAAGTTTAAAACCATTACAAATTTCAAACCATAACAAAGTTTCAAATAATTCTAGGTTGTCCGGTCTTCTTTCTTCCATTTTCCATCCTTTTCTTTTTTCTTCTTCAGTTTTTTAAAAAAACTCGGATTCTCGTATCATCAAACATATTAATCAATATAAGAATATCATAGAAAACATTATCTACTATGGCTTAAACATACTGAGATGTCGAATGGGCTGTCCACTTCCAAATGAACTTTGTCCAGATGAACATCTTTTTTTTGGCGTTGATAGTACACGCCCAAATAAAACCAATGACCAAATGTGCTGTCGATAAAACCATGAATGCAAGAGCCTGTCATATCTGGTCCTGGTTGTATTAATGGCTGTATTGTAAAATTTCTTTGGATTCTCAACCTCTCAAAATATTGTCCTGAATTGCACAATCAAGATCCAAGTAAATCTGATACTCTTTAAACTCGTTGAAAGATCCAGAAGACATGTTTCCACACCCAGAACATACGATGGAATCTGGTTTCTGATCATATTCGCGAAGACAGAACTCTAGTGGATATTCGTGAACATTGTGTGATACATTCTACGGCAATCCGACAGGTTCGTCTTTACAGCAACTGTTGCTTATGCCGTTTGCTACGATCTCTGGGGAACTCAATGGCCACATTTCATCTCGCTCGCGCTCAGAAGTAACAAAACAACTCCCTGATATAACTTTTTATAAAATCGGGAAACAAAACAAAACCAGATGTATGTAAAACATCTTGAATATGTTTTTTTTGTTCTAATGAGATAACTGAAGTCGGAATTTTATTTTATTTTACTTGATTTAATTTAAAAAATTGTGATATAATCAGATGTATGTGTGTAAACTTATAACACAAGCAACCTTTGGGCTACTCTTAATAAATGATTTACAATGAAGACAATGGTTTATGCCTCCACGAACTTGACGTAAGGAACAAAGCATTAGACTGAGTTTTTTTTTTTATTGGATTGGAGACAAGTGGATATATAGCTTACAACATATTATAAACGATCAAAAACACATTTTTGTGTCCGAACCGTTACACGGAGACAGTGGCACGGAGTGGCTCAAGGGCTTTCCTGATCTTCTCAACTGCAGCTCGTAGAACGTCGAGAGATGTGGCGTATGATATTCGAATACAAGTGTCGTCCCCAAAAGCATCACCAGGAACCATTGCAACCTATTCAAAACAAACACAGACCCAATAACACCACAAGTTTACTCATTTCATAAATACCAAAAATGTTCCGAACGCAAACATAAACGCATTTGCATTTAGATGTGGAAATGCTTTTTAAATAATTTTTTTGGCAGGGTTTACCTGAAACTTGTCAAGAAAGTATAATGCAAGAGACGATGAGTCATTGATCAAACCAAAACCTTCAGCTTCTGATCCATAGTATGCACTGAAGTCAATGAAGAGATAGAAAGCACCCTGCAAGCAAATAATACCAACAATCAAGAACAAGAAGATGACGAAGAAACTAGCAAGTAATAGGTCCAAAGATAGCAAGAGAAGCACCTGAGGTTCGGAGATCTTAACACCTTCGATTTCACGAAAGCTTTTGACCAAGAAATCTCGTCTTTCTCTGTATGCTTTCACCATCTCAGCTACAGTTTCTCCTCCGGCTTTTCCTAACCCAAGAGCAGCAACACCTGCTTTCTGAGCAATGCTACTAGCTCCTGAAGTAACCTTTAAAAGAAACCATAAACCGATCTTATCTCATTATCACGGCTTTGATTTTACGATAAAGATTTAGAGAGACATGTTTGCACATATATATATTACCTGGCCTTGTAATTTACTGCAAGCTGCCACTATATGTTTAGGACCAGCGAGATATCCAAGCCTCCAACCCGTCATTGCAAAAGCCTTTACATATAATATGATCAGCAAAGAATTCAACCCTTGACATTATGATTCAACTCAAGGATAAAAACTTTACCTTTGAGAAACCGTTTACTGTCAATGTTCTTTCATACATGTCTGGCAGAGAAGCAAAGCTTGTGTGTGTTGCAGGCGCATATATTATGTGTTCATATATTTCATCTGATAGCACCTATAAAAGAAATGAAAGAAACAGAGCTTTTTTAACAGCTTAGCAGAAAGCCAAAAAGAGTGAGTAGTGTTTTACGGTAAATACCAGAAGCCTTGGATGTTTAGCAACGATCCGTGCAATCTCTTCAAGCAAACTCTTGGGGTAAACAGATCCAGTAGGGTTAGAAGGAGAACAGAGGATAAGAAGTCTAGATTTTTCAGTCAATTTAGACTCAAGATCCTTTGGATCCAACAGGAAATTATCAGAGATCTTGGTAGGAATAATCACGGGTGTTGCATCCGCCAATCTCGCCTGTTCAGTGTAACTCACCCAATACGGTGCAGGAATAATAACCTAGAAAAATACACTATACTGTTATAAAACAAAATCATATCGAAAGAAACCAAAATAAAAAGAAGATTTGGTATAGTTACTTCATCTCCAGGGGAGCAAACTGCAAGCACGGCTTGTAAGATACATTGTTTAGCTCCATTACTAACCAAGATCTGATCCGGTGCATAAGACAATCCATTTTCCTCTGGAGAATAAAAGATACAAACATTTTGACTCCATCTTCCGACATAACTGAATCACAAAGCAAAAGCTTTTATTCATTTCTTACCTTTTAGCTTCCGACATATCGCTTCTCTAAGTTCTGTAATGCCTGCATTTAGCGTATACCTAGTGAAACCATCACGAATCGCATTGATCCCAGCCTATATGAAACAAGTGATTCAGAACAAACCAGAGAGAGACAGAGCAGGAAAAAAAAACCCACTTGGGAGAAATGTATTTATAAACCTCAGCTACGATTTTAGGTGTATCGAAATCGGGTTCTCCTGCAGCTAGCCTGATAACCGGAACACCGGATTGAACAAGAGTGGCTGCAAGATCGGTTACAACCATAGTCTTGGAAGGTTTTAAGGATTTCACTCGCGGGCTAAGGGAAGTATCTACTGATACTGATGATGGTGATGGTGATGACAGAGTCTCTGCATCATTTGGTTTAGCCATGGCACTAATTCTAGATGAAATCTTCCCTGACTTACAGCACCTAAGCGTTGCATACCAAAGTTAAAATCTAAAATCAAAGAGACAGTAATTCGAATTCAAAGTTCCAAACTTTGAGGACTGATTCAGATTTCTGAGAGAGAGAGAGAGAGTAGTTATGCATAAGACTAGCTAGATCAAACCAGATTGAAACAGTTGATCAAAAGACACGAACTTGAAATAGGGGCGAAACTCACGGGAGGGAGAGAGGAAGTGGTTGGAAACGGATCGACCCGATTGGCTTCCTCGGATCTGGGTATGGTTCGCCTAGAGCGCCGGAGGAAGCGAATGCGGAGGAAATGACGGCGGCGGAGCTCTGAGTCGACATTGGAGAAGATGGGTTGGTGAGTGGAGATATAAAGAGTTGAGCTTTTAAGGGAATTTGTAATCAGAAGAAAGTTGGAGGAGTTGGTGAGGCAATTTTTAAGAAAACTATTTTAAATTTGATATACTTTTTTTTTTTAATATTAGCCACCAACCCTAGTCAGTCGCCGGCAGCTGATAATGTCACCGGAGAGGATTTGGGAGTTGGGACTTTTGAGTTTGGAACATTATAAAAAAAAAAAAATCTAAAAATAGTAAATTTTACTTTATTCGGGTTTGGATGCACTAAAATCGGTTTTTATTACCGGCTCGCTTCGGTTTATCAGTGTCTAATTCATGAAACCACTCAGGGTTATAATTCGAGTTTGCTTTATACGCTTCGGTTTATTCCGGTTTATTTACATTCATACTCTCCTCCCAAGCTCGGTGTTCCGGTATGGAGGAGAGTAACATGCCGATGATGATGAATCCTCAAAACTCCACCGCCGATTCCTCATCTGCTAATCGCTCTCACCAGGTGCCTTTTCCGGCGAGAAAATCATCCTTCTTGTGATTCCGTTGTTGATTATGTTCTGAGGAGTGACTATTTCGTTCTGATAAATACATTTTCAGCCGTTTAGTGGAATCAGCGAGGTCCTTGGTGGTGGTCAAATCACCAATGAGGAAGATGATTCGCTTAACAAGAAGTAATGATTTCATCCCTTTCGTGCGAACTGGTTTCAAATAGTTCATCTTGATTTACTGATTACTGGTGAAATATTATTTAGGTGGCATGATATTATTCTCTTCCTCACTATGATTTAACGTTTGTATATATCGAAGTTACGTTTGTAATTTCCTTAAAAATTGGATTTTTTTAGGTGCCAGATATCGTTTGAGTAATTGATGTTTACAGCCTAAGAAAGAAATTAGGTCTAGTCTGCTTCTGAATGTGATTCTCTTCCACATTAAGATTTCACGTTTCTCTTCATTAACAAGGTTTACAAGTCCTTTTATTGTTTCTTACAGGAACAACTGTTCTCAGCAGAAGATGAAAGAAGTGGCTGGTAGTGACATACTCTCTGACAAATGTAAAGATGATTCAAATTACAAGACAGGACTTCATTGCAATCAGGATCAGGTACTTGTCTCATTCATTGTACTCCAAAAAAAAAAAAACGTAACATATAGAACAAAGATAAGCTCAGTAAGATTACCTTTTTTTTCTTCTCCACAATCAAATTTCAAGCACCGAAGCAATTATGTTGTGCGTTTGCTGTGTAGCGGAGGATGAGTTTGACATCGCTTTTGGCAGTTGAGACACAGGCATTTCACGACGCTCCCACTAGGAAAACCATTGATCTTGGCCATGGAAGCGACCTCATTTACATTCAGCGGTTTCTTCCCTTTCAACAATCTTGGACTTTCTTCGATTATCTCGACAAGCATATTCCTTGGACTAGGCCCACCATTCGCGTCTTTGGTCGATCTTGCCTCCAGGTTTCACACTTCCTCTCTCCCTCTCTCTCTCTTTATATCTGTTGAAGCTAAACTTTGTCTCGTCGTTGGTTCAGCTTGTATTTAACTTGTGCCTGAGAAACTAAGTCACAATCGTTCTTTTATCATATGCCTTTGCAACCTGTAGCCGAGAGATACTTGCTATGTCGCAAGTGGCGGATTGACTGCGCTGGTGTACAGTGGATATCGACCTGATGCTTATTCGTGGGATGATTTTCCACCTCTCAAGGAGATTTTGGATGCTGTAAGATTAAAATCCTTGTACTCTGTGTTCTAGTGGCTGTTGGAATTAACGTTTCTCTTTTTGCCTTGTCAGATTTACAAAGCGCTTCCTGGGAGCAAATTCAACAGCTTGCTTTTGAATAGGTACAAAGGTGCCAATGACTATGTTGGTTGGCATGCAGATGATGAAAAGCTTTACGGTCCAACTCCGGAGATTGCTTCCGTCTCATTTGGATGCGAACGTGATTTTGTGTTGAAGAAAAAGAAACATGAAGAATCTTCCCATGGTATGGAGACTTTTTAGTCATGCCATTAACTGAGTATTTTCCTTCAAAACCAAGAGCCAATGTTTGTTTCGGTGTGTTGACCTGCAGAGAAAACAGGAGATGGTGGACCACCGAAGAAGAGGTTAAAGAAAAGCAGCAGAGAGGACCAACAAAGTTTCACACTGAAGCATGGATCGTTGCTGGTGATGAGGGGATACACGCAAAGGGACTGGATTCATTCTGTGCCAAAGCGTGTAAAGGCAGAGGGAACTCGTATCAACCTCACCTTCAGGCTTGTTTTGTAAACCGAGCATCATATACAAGGTTGGCTTGATCTTGATCTCCAGTCACATAGACTATGCTTCATCTCCACTTAGTTCTTAGATATTGAGATATATATATACTAATTGGTGTAGACATTTGAAGAAGCTAATTACTAAACTTGACATGAAGATTGATAAGGAAAGAGTGCCAGAGTCTTTTGTGTAGCGCCATCCTTCTCTGTTAAGCAATGTGACGCTTAGACATCTATAGTAAGCCATGTCCCTTTGTTATCTTCTTTGAGTGGTGGTATTAAGTTTTTGTGTGTGTTGTACTTGTGTTTGTGCAGAGACATAACCAAAAGGTTTCCGACCCCTGAGGCTGAATGATCGGAGATGTGAGTTTTTGATTTTGATGTGAAAGGACCAAAAGTTTTAAGCTTTAGTAGATTTCATACTATTCAGTATCTACTAGTCCATTACCAGAACCGGTTTTTTAGTTTCAAAACAAATCGAATTTGTCCCCGAAAAAATTAAATGCAAGTAAATAGAAACTATTTTGTCTGTCGACAAAATAAATAATAGAAACTAAACCGTTGGGTTGTCATTGTCAATTATAATTTTGAATTTTAAAAGAGCAAAAATTGAAAAGCAGCCTCCACTAAAAATTAGAGAAAGAAAGCTGTTGACAGAGAGAGAGAAAACAAAATAAATTGAAAAAGCCTTCTCACTACCAAAGCGCTCTTTACAGTTACGATTAGAATTTAGAAATCTTTCTGATCAATCTTAAGAGTCAGAGAACAAAAAAAAGGGCGAAATCAAAGAGTTATGGAGAGAAGAAACATGCCGTTAAGCGATCCGCATCATTCCACCGCCGATCTTCTTTCTTGGTCAGAGATCCGTCGTCCAGACACCTCCTCCGCAGCTAATCCCTCGAACCAGGTGCGTTTTTTCCGGCGAGAAATCGTCCTTTTCGTGTGGTTAGGTTTTCTTTTATGTTACGACGAGTGAAATTCCGATTTTGTTTTCCAAATTTTCCAGCCGTCTGATGATATCAGCGAGGTCCTTGGCGGCGGCGGTAAAACCACCAACGAGGAAGCCGAGTCGCTCAATAAAAAGTAATCTCTTCTCAATATTCCCATCTTTGATTTACTGAAATTAGGAACAAACAGTTTTACTTACGAAATGTTTCTTCTGTTGGTTAAGAATCAATTTTGCTTGATTTAGGGTTTTCGTCTGATTAGTTGATATTTACACACAATTTTCTTTTCTTTTTTTTAAAGGAAGAAATTAGGTTTAATCTACTTGAGAATGTCACGAAATGATTTCATGTTCCCAAGTCCGTTTTCAGTGTTTCATACAGGAAGAACTGTTCTGGGCACAAGCTAAAAGAAATGACTGGCAGTGACATATTCTCTGATAATGGTAACGTAACGAACGGTGATCCAAATCACACTTCAAGAATCCATTACCATCAAGATCAGGTGCTTTGTCTTCATCAAATTCTAACTCTTTTTGTAATTGATTCTGTGGATGATGTAATTGATAAGCGATATCTATGTGTGTTTTGCAGGATAGCCAGATATCTTTCAGCGGCGAAGAGAATGTGACTCCTAAGAAACCAACCACTTCAAACGAGGCTGCAAAGCAAAAGGAGCTGAGCAGGTCTGTACTAACCGAGGCAGATTCGAAGAGCAAGAAGAAGCAGGTATCGAACACCAAGACCAAAGCAATCAGTGGTCACGACATCTTTGCATCTCCTCCTGAAAGCAAACCTCGTCGCCTATCAGCTGCAAATAAGAACGTGGAGGAGGAATCTGCGCCAAGGAGCTTGCGTGCATCTGCTAAAGCAGCCTCTAATGTAAGTAGTAGTGCTTTGCATTGTGATGATATTTGAGATGTGGCTAGAAACTGAGAGTTGCGTATCTTTTCAGCAAGGCGGTAACAGGCTGTTTAGTGAAGAACATGTTGTGAAGTCATCGAGGAAGATACACAACCCCAAGTTCCAGCAACTCACGAGCAATGGTATCTTCAAATCTGATAAAATCCCTCCTGGCTATTCAGAGAGGATGCATAGCTCAGCTAAATTGCGGGAGATGAGCGGACACAATATATTTGCAGACGGTAAGTCGGAGTATCGGGATTACTATGGTGGCGCGAGGAGGCCTCCCGGTGGTGAGAGCAGCATTTCGTTGGTCTGAAATGATTCCTTTTGACTCGGGCGTAAATCTCAAGCACTCATAATCTGTGTTCAAGTTTTAGGTTTCTTAGGATTTAGCTTTTTTTCTTTTAAGGTTGCTAATTAAAGTGGTTTGTGTTCGTGTGGTATTTTGTCTATGGTCTCATACTCTCTCATCTATAATATAAAACTTCAACACGGACTTGAGTGTTCTCTTCCCTCACCGTTCCTTTTTTCTTCTTTTTTTCTTCTTTTTTTCATTGATTGAGGAAACTCGAGTGCAAAAGATGAAGTGGAGAACGACTATTGTAGTTTACGATGTCGTTAACCACGATTATATTAAAAAGGTTCACAACTCATGTGAGAAAGTAAACGACTCCACTGGGGATCGAACCCAGAGTCTCTGGTTTCGTAGACCAGCGCCTTATCCATTGGGCCATGGAGTCATCTTTGATAAGCTTGATAAACACAAAGTAAAGAACATTCATCATAAGTGCTGAGAATAGACTTTTGTAAATAATATTGTGTACTAAATGTATATGGCATATACGTAGTTATGTACATACATACGGTATAATCTATATTACTCATTCTGATTTTGTTTACTTGTCATTTTAAGGTTATGCAAACAGATTAGAGGGCTTATTGGAACAGTAATTTGAGAGGAATTTTTTTTTTTATAAATCCTCTTTTATTGGATTTAACATTTGTAAAAGTTTCTTAAAATCTTAGCTTATTGGATCAAACATTTGAACAATTCTCTTAAAATTCCAGCTTATTGTAAATTTGGGATTTTATCTATAAATTTCATCTGATAGAATTTGAAGGAATTTGAAAGACAATTTATAGTTAAAATGAATGGATACAAATACCACCTCTTAGGGTGGTATTTGAAGTTTTTTTAAAAAAAAATTAGTTTTAATTTCAAAAAAGTAAATCAAAATTTTTGAAATGATAAAAAGAAAAAATTAGTTGAAATTTAAAAATTAAAACTTTCAAATATCATTTTATAGAATTCAAAACTTGGCAAATAATATTATATATCATTTTAAATAATTTTAGAAGTTGAAAATCCTATTTGTTCCAAAATACCCAAATTTCATTTTTTTTTTTACATTTTATATGAATACGAAATATAAACCAAATAATTTCATATTTTAACCTCTTTAATTTATTATTATTAAATTATTTTTTTAAAAGTGAAATCAAAGAAATTGTTTTATATTTTTAAAATGAAATCTCAGATTCCTTAAAATTCTCTTGGATTATTAAATCAAATCTCAGATTTTATAAATTCTCCATGGATTCATATATTCAAATCCCAGATTTCATAAATTCTCCATAGATTCATATATTTTTAAATTCTCTCAATTCCTTAATCCAATAAGCCCCCTTAAGAAAATATTAATTGTGTTAATTTTTCAATACAAAAAGTCATTAATTATCTACCTAAACACAATTCAACCAATTGTAAAACATTTGCAGAATAAAAATGATTATAAAAAAATAATAATAAATTTTGCATTGAAAACTGAAAACGACAACTAATTTAAAACAAAAACAATTCTCTAAAACGATAACTAATCAAAATCGGAAGGAGTATAATTGTAGAGTTCTGTTTTATGTGGTTCAGTAAGTTATTGTTAATAGATTCTAATCAAAAACTGATCCAATAACACATAATCACCAGGCCAGTTAATCTTACGCTTTTTTCTATTTGTTTTCCTATAGTTTGAAAAACCTATTAATTATGTGGCCGCATGTAGCAACATAACGTACTACTAGATGGTAATAAAATGAGTCTTTTTGACTCGGCGTAAATCTCAAGCACTCTTGATTCATGTTTTAGGCTTTTCGGCAATAAATGCCCATTTAGATTTAGTGGATAATCTTGATACCCCTATTTTAAACTAGAAGTTTGTATAATCCAGGAAAAAAAAGAAGAAGCTCAAATAACATACATTTAAAATTAAGACCCAACCCAAAATCTAAAAACTCAAACAAAACCATTTGACCATTTTATACCCGCTAGACCCGTATTCTATTTATAACGTGCAAACACTTTATATGTCAGGCCCATATATGGTTAGCCAGTCTTTGATACACTCACCTCATTTGTTTTAACAGTAACATAATTTTTTAAAGTTTTCACACTTAAGAAAATATATTAGAATACATTGTATTTAATGATTAACAATTTTTAATAACTTAGAAAATATTAATTTAATTATTATTTTTCAAATTAACAATTTATCATGAATAACTAATAAAAATGCATAAAAACTGCGAAAATCTATTTTTTTTTTAATATCTTCCAAAAATGAAAAGAGTAGATGGGTTTTATTTTCTTTTTCTGTTTTCTGTTTTAAGTTATATCTTGGATGGACATAAATAGAAAAATGACAAAGCCGACCTTGGTGGTTTCTTTCACTTTCTAAAAATAGACGCTTCTTCATTCCAGGTTCTATCTCTCTCTCTTTCAATCAAATACGTTTGCATTTCTCCGAGAAAAAAAAAAAAAAGAAGAACTTTGAGATCTACTATTAAACTTTTCTGATCAAAACTATAAAGAAAGTGTCTGGAGATGGCGTCGGTGTCACCGTTGGCTAAATATAAATTGGTGTTCTTAGGAGATCAATCTGTCGGCAAAACCAGCATCATTACACGTTTCATGTATGATAAGTTCGACACAACCTACCAAGTAATAATCACAATCCACCTCTCTTTGTTCTTCTTCCTTATTTTTCTTTTGTTATTTGAATCTAAATTATTGTTCACTTACTTTATTATTATTATTTTTATCATCGAAAACTACATTTGAGATGATCTATTTTGCCTTGTTAGTCACTTGATCTCATGATTCCACCCATCGATTTGTTTTGTTTTTAGCCTAATTATTTATTGCAATTTTTTTTTAAAAAAAAACCTCTACCATTAATGTAGATACAATTAATTAATGTTGAATGTAAATTTTCATTGAATTGTAGAAATCTCCAGTTTGAGAAAACTTTTGTTATTCTCGCAGGCCACTATTGGAATCGATTTCTTATCGAAAACAATGTACCTTGAAGATCGAACGGTTCGTCTGCAGCTTTGGTATATAAGAAATGCTATTATCTTCATGATCAACCTCTTTACAAAAGTTACAAGTATAACTTACCAAAACCACAATGAGGCAATTAATAACGTCAAATATGATATTGCTTTCCTTGCAGGGATACAGCTGGACAAGAAAGATTCAGAAGTTTAATCCCAAGTTACATAAGAGATTCTTCTGTTGCTGTAGTTGTTTATGATGTTGCCAATAGGCTATCATTTCTCAACACATCCAAGTGGATCGAAGAAGTCCGCACTGAAAGAGCCAGTGATGTTATCATTGTTCTTGTCGGAAACAAAACAGATCTTGTGGAGAAAAGGTAGAGTTACAAAGCCACATATTACACCTATACAGTCTTAGTATAAGATTTAAATGTTCTTGTTTGTCTTGGTGAAAATGTTCAGGCAAGTATCGATTGAAGAAGGAGATAGCAAAGGTCGTGAATATGGAGTCATATTCATTGAGACGAGCGCGAAAGCAGGATTCAATATCAAGCCTTTGTTTCGAAAAATCGCTGCGGCGTTACCAGGAATGGAATCGTATTCAAACACAAAAACTGAGGATATGGTTGATGTAAACCTGAAAACTACTTCGAATTCATCACAAGGAGATCAACAAGGAGGAGGCTGTTCGTGTTGATGATCAAAAGAATGTAAAAGAGATAAATCTTTCTAGCGAACAAGAACCTTAATTAGATCGTTCGGTTTAGATCTCCGACTGGTTTCATTAATATCATTTATCTGTCTAAATGCTATATAAAAAAAGAGTATTTGCAACCTATATACCATTTCATATTCATAATTTGCAAATCGGTCATGTGTACTATTCATATGTCTGTAACCCAACTTTACCCCCACTTCTTATTATCTTCAATCCCTCTCTCCTCCACTTCCTTGTTTCGTCACCATCTACCACCGTAAACAACTCTTCAATCTCTCTCTTTCCTTCACCTCCTTTCTCCCCGTGCTTAAAAATCCAACCCTTCCCGTACTTAAAAATCCGCAATAGACACGAGCCATGATTGCGTCTCGTCACGTGGCGCAGACGTAGAGCACGAATTGATCAATACTTCGGTTTCGATGTCGGTTTCTGTTAGCGCATCTTCCTGGAATATAGAGGCTTATATCTGTAACATTGATGTTTTCTGGGATCTCTCCTCTGCAAAATTCGGACCTGAACCTTTAGGAGGGTTTTATGTTGGCGTTACAAGTCCGCATTCCCTGTTACAGAAACGTTTACCGTCTACCTTAAAGTTGATCCGCTACAAAATTAATTAGCCGTAATGCTTTACGAGGAGTTTGTCTCCCCACTCTGATCTATTATTATTGTTCCCCGCTACCTACGTGTGTGAAGGATATTTTAAACGTTTCTCTTCTAACTAATTAAATGTCGACGGCTGATTGCATGTTAGAGATGGATATCGTTTAGATATCAACAAAATAGACTCCGCGTTTATAAAAGGGTATAAACGACTTCTCTTCCCCATGTGGCCCACAGTCCCTTTTGTTTACTTTGTCCAATCGACCGAATCGCAAATATATTTATCAACTGGTATATTCCTGCCAATCACTCTAAAAAAAAGCTGTGAAATGTCAGTTTCCACTTTTAACACATATGTTTGTGAATCCGAGTTGTTATTGTGACTATACGTGTCAGTGTAATTTTCTTGTTTCTTGAAAATATGGTTGAAGCAATTCGCAGTATATTATTAGTGAAGGTCATTAGAATAAAGATCTTGAAATTAAAAAAATTTCACTGCTAGAGGAGTGATACTTCAGGGTAACTTGAAACTATGAAACCAACTACAGTGTTCTTATGCACATATTATGGAATGAAGAAAGTAACAAACAGAGATAGAAATAAAAAGATATTTGAAGAAAAATAAAAAGGGTTGATCTGAAAAGGTTAAATATGAAGAAAAAAAGAGGTTAAATTTGTTTTTTTGGTGTGAAGATGATGAACGAGAGGAAAAGAGGGAATCTGACGGTTTTGAGGAGAAATTATAGTATTTTGTTGATGAAAAAGGTAAGGTGTACAAAATAATTACTTATGGTAAAATACTATATATTAAAACATTTGATTTGACTCATGCTCACCTAATTCTTTAATTATCTATTATCTTCAATAGCAATTAGTCTTTATTTTTTTTCTCTATAATTAACATTTTTTAGTATCAAATCTATCTAAAATGAATTCTAGTCCTAATTTGTATATCATTATGAAAATGAAACAGTGAATAATCATCTTCCCATTTGGATTTGATCAAATTATAAAGATATATGGTACTATTATTGGATAAAACTCTTGTCATTTCTGAGTCAAAATTTTTTTTTTTATTACACATAAGAATATCTTTTGTTATTTTGACTTTCTTTTAAAGAAATATTAATTGACTTAAATTAATTTAGCCTTTTAGGAAAAAAATTTCTAAAAACTAACATAATGATTTTATTGGATAAGTTTGAAAAATAATATGGTAACAAGCTTTTTTTCTTCAAACACATGCAAGCAAGCTTTGTTCTAGTATATATAAGATACAATCTCATGATTAAAACATCTTTCTCCCTCTCTAATCTCATTCTTTTTTTTTTGGTCGAAATCTAATCTCATTCAAATCATCATTTATAAGGTATTCTTATGGATCATCCAACAGATCCACATCACACCAGCTATTTCACAAATCAATGTGGTTTCTGCAAGAGAAAGATATATCCAAAGATTGATGACATCTACATGTATAAGTGCGTATTTTTCATTTTTGTTAAATCATTTACTTTAGTGGTTTTACCGTCGTTGAACTAAAGATTGTGTTGCTGTATCATAATAATACAGTGATACTCCCTTCTGTACAGAGGAATGTCGAGCAAAACAGTTGGAAGCCGACGAAAAGAAAAGAAAACGAGAGAAGACGAATTGAAAAAGAAGAAAAGTTGAAAAGTAGATCAAGGACAAAGTTGATAGAATTTTATTATTTCAACATCCTCCTAATTAATATCTAAAAATTAGAGATGATAATAGCTTTTTGTATTTAATAATCAAGATTTCCATTGTTAAAAGTTAAAACCCATCATAATTATTCTCTTGTAGTATGTATTATCATCATAAATATATAGGATCTGCTTTAGTTTCAAGCTTTTTGGTATGTTTATTAGAATTCTATTTTAGAAAAAATACTAAGAAAATGCAGAAATTACTTTCTTTTTGTTCACAATGAAGTTCAACCAAGTGAGTTAGTGACTAATCATTTGCTTAACTATTTTTCTTTAACGGGCTTTAGTTTCTTATGTTTTTAGGCCCATTAACTTTGTCGCCTATATACTTCTAATGGATTCTAAACCGCTTCAAAGGCCAGTGCCAAACCGGATCAAGATTTATAGGTTGCCCTTGCCCCAGATTAGTATACAAAATGTGTACATTATTGCTAATTTGTTGAATATTCAAGATGTTTAAAAAAATCGGTGTGCCAGATTCCGTGAAGATAGTTCACTTCATTAAGATTTCATTTTTTTTTATTAAACATATCGTAAAGATTATAAAAGTTGATTAGCAGCTTTATTACAAGAATTATAAACCAGGAGATAGTGTCCACACGTGATAAAATAGCCCATTTGCTGATTTAATACAGTACAAAATGCGATTATTAAATGATTAATTATAATGAAATAAAAAGGCAGAGTCCCGGAACTTGCGTCAGAGGAATTTGACTAGAAATTCAATTACGACGGCCATTTGCTCACCGTACGGATTCTCTCTCTATCTTTCTCTTTCTCTTCCTCACTACTCAGATGCTTCCTTCTTCGATTTCTCATCTTCACTTTAATCCTTTCGACTTTGGTTTCCAGCTCTTTTGATTCCTCTGTTTTGCTTTAATCTCTACTAAACGAAGAAGAAGTATAAGAAGAAGAAAGCTTTCACCTTTACTTTAAAAGTTCCAATTTTTTTTTTTTTTATTGTCAGTCTTCATGTCTGCTTTGAGACTCTGAGATCGCAAAAAGGAATCTATGGCGGAAGCAAGACGATTTAGCCCCAATAACGAATTAGGTGAAGTGAGAGTTTTTTTTTTTTTTTTTTTGGATATTTTTCTTTCTGGGTCAATACTTTATCCGATTAAATTTTCAATCTTTTTTTCGATCTATTTGGTGTCAAAAACTTGGAGATTTCTTGAGGAAGAACTTTTCACTTCCATCAAAGTTTCAATTTTTTTATATGTGGAATCTATTCTATTCAAAAGGGTGTTTTTTTTTTTTTATCCATTACGAATTTTGATTGCCTGATTGGTGGTCGAAGTTCTTGTGGACGCATATGTTGTCTGAATATTCATTTTTATAAAGGTTTTATTTTTCTTTTGCTTTAGTAATTTAGTTCATCACTTACTTAGTCTGCTTATAATACTTATCCAAGTTGAAAACGAATCTAATCTAAATCTTTGTTTTTGTCTTGATCATCATCATCTAAGTGGGTTTACTTTTTATTTATCTATGTACAATTTACGGTTTGCATAAGCTGAACGGTTCTTGGAAATTTCAGTATTTTGACATGTAATCTTTAGTTGAGAACAAACCAAAATCAAACCACTGCAAAAGGACTTTGCAACTTAAGCCATAAGTGTCACTGGAGGTTTTAGCAGCTATCTTGAGTTGGTTATACTTTAGTTAACTGCTTCTTAATAAGAAGTTGACTTTTTAGCTACACTAGATCTGCAGCTACCAACCGAATGTACCATAGAGTGCCTTTATTCTTTCTTGATGGATATACTTGTGTTGTGATGTATACTCATTTTTGAGGCTTTTGTCCACAGATGTTGGCCAAATACTCTCAGAAGCTCGGAATCGATGGCTTCGTCCTCCTGAAATCTGTGAAATTTTACAGAATTACCAAAGATTTCAAATTTCTACCGAGCCACCTACTACACCGGCAAGTAAGATTGATCGCTCCTGCTCGTGTAGAATCCAGATGAAAACTCATGAGTTTTAAGAGTGTTGTTCATGCTGAATCCCTGTCTTATTTTCAGGTGGATCTGTTTTTCTATTTGATCGAAAGGTGCTCAGATACTTCAGGAAAGATGGTCACAATTGGAGGAAGAAAAGAGATGGAAAGACAGTGAAAGAAGCTCATGAGAGGTTGAAGGTAGTAAATAAAACATTTTGTTTTGTGATTCTTTGATCCGATGTGATTGTTATATTAATATTATCAAGATGCTGGTGGGTGCCTATTAGTGATTTCTCTTGCTCATGAATATCCCTGCAGGCGGGAAGCGTTGATGTTTTACATTGTTACTATGCGCATGGACAAGACAATGAAAATTTTCAAAGACGCAGTTATTGGATGCTTCAGGAGTAAGCTTATTATAACATTATAGCTTTAATAACATTTGCTTGTGAACTTATTTTTTATATTAGATTCTCTCTCTCTCTCTCTCTCTCTCTCTCTCTCTCTCTCTCTCTCTCTCTCTCTCTCTCTCTCTCTCTCTCTCTCTCTCTCTCTCTCTCTGCCCTCTTGTTTTTTTTTTTTTAATTTAACATGAGTTATACTACCGAAAGGTTACTACGTCTTCGCAGTTGATAAGAAAATTGACCTTCAAGCACTATAACTTCAAAAGAATTCAATACAGAAGTTCTCTTTTTTTTTTTTTTCTGAACATAATCTCCTTTGCTAAATCTCTTGTTGCCTTTTTTTGTTGGTTACTGATGCAGAGAGCTTTCCCACATAGTTTTTGTCCACTATCTCGAAGTTAAGGTTTGACCCCGTCCTGTTATTAGCTCATTTCTCCTCCCTGTTATTTTATTTTTGCGGAAGCTGACACTTTGAGAGTGAAATTTGTAAATGAATCAGGGTAGTAGAGTTTCTACTTCTTATAATCGGATGCAAAGGACTGAAGATTCTACTCGTTCTTCTCAAGAAATTGGGGAAGTGTTCACCAGTGAACGTAATGGTTATGCCTCTGGCAGCATTAATCAATATGATCACAGTAATCATTCACAAGCTACTGACTCAGCAAGTGTCAATGGTGTTCACACCCCAGAACTTGAAGATGCTGAATCAGGTGCTGCTTCTTTCATACGTAATGTCACACTAACACGTCGAGGAGGCGTTACTTTAGTAGTGCCATTATCTTATGCGTAATTCATACTTTTCATTATACAGCATACAATCAGCAGGGGAGCTCCATAGTTTACTCACATCAAGAACTTCAGCAGCCTGCTACTACTGGTTTTGATCCTTACTATCAGATGTCTTTGACGCGTAAGCTCTTGGTGACCTGATTTTATGTTCTTTTTTTTTTCCTGTTTAGTAGAAGCATAAGCTCCAGTAATTACCATTTGATACTTACAAAATGGCATATGGTATTTTCTTTGTTTAGCAGCTAGGGATAATTATCAGAAAGAGCTTCGCACAATCCCTGTAACAGACTCTTCCATTATGGTAGACAAAAGCAGAACTATCAACGGTCCTGGAGTAACAAATGGCCTAAGAAACAAAAAATCCATTGATTCCCAAACCTGGGAAGAGATTCTGGGAAATTGTGGTTCTGGAGCTGAAGGTTTACCTATGCAGCCTAACAGTGAGCATGAAGTGCTGGATCAAATACTCGAGAGCTGCTCTTTTACTATGCAAGATTTTGCCAGTCTACAGGAGTCCATGGTGAAAAGCCAGGTACACACAGTTCTAAGTGTATTTGTCTGAATTTTTGGCATTCCTCTTGCTCAATTGTACTGCTGAATATTTTCTTTGCTCTGCATTTGTTTCTAATGGATAAACTATGTATATTCATTTTGTATCGGATTTTTGTTTTTGTTCCAAATGTCCACAGAATCAGGAGTTAAATTCAAGACTTCCATCTGAACGTACCATGTGGTTCCAAGGACAAGGTTTACACTTGACTCATCTTGTTTCAGTAAAACGTTGAAATTTACTTGTTGTTAGCTAACCTTCACTTTTTTGTATCAACTGCAGATATAGAGCTAAATGCTATAAGCAATTTAGCTTCAAGTGAAAAAGCTCCATATCTATCTACGATGAAACAGCATTTGTTAGACGGTGCATTGGGTGAAGAAGGCTTGAAAAAAATGGACAGTTTCAATCGCTGGATGAGCAAAGAACTTGGAGAACTTGGAGATGTTGGTGTTGTTGCTGATACAAACGAGTCTTTTAATCATTCAAGTTCAACAGCCTACTGGGAAGAAGTTGAGAGTGAGGATGGGTCCAATGGTCACAACTCCAGGAGGGACTTGGATGGATATGTTATGAGTCCTTCCCTATCAAAGGAACAGCTCTTTAGCATTATTGACTTTGCTCCAAACTGGACATATGTGGGTTGTGAAGTGAAGGTATCCCTAGTACTTTCTCTATCCTTTTGGGGAATCAAAAGATGGGCTGTGCTAATTTTCTTTTGCAAAAAAATGATAGGTTCTTATTACTGGAAAATTCTTAAAGACTCGAGAGGAGGCTGAAGAGTGGTCTTGCATGTTTGGGCAAACAGAAGTTCCAGCAGATGTTATAGCTCATGGTATTCTCGAGTGTGTTGCTCCTATGCATGAGGCTGGAAGAGTTCCCTTTTATGTAACATGTTCCAACAGATTAGCCTGCAGTGAAGTGCGTGAATTTGAGTATAAGGTTTTGGAGTCTCCAGTTTTTGGTAGAGAAACAGATGAGTCTACTGCTTGCAATTCTATTGAGAGTCTTGAGGCAAGATTTATTAAACTTCTGTGCTCGAAATCTGATTGCCCGAGCTCTTCTCTTTCCGGGAGTGACAGTGATTTGTCCCAAGTGAGCGAGAAGATTAGTTTACTGCTTTTCGAGAACGACGACCAGTTGGATCAGATGCTTATGAATGAAATCTCCCAAGAAAATATGAAAAACAACCTTTTGCAGGAAGCTCTTAAAGAAAGCTTACACTCATGGCTTTTACAAAAGATAGCAGAAGGTGGGAAAGGTCCGAACGTGTTGGACGAAGGTGGCCAAGGTATATTACACTTTGCAGCTGCTCTTGGTTACAACTGGGCATTAGAGCCGACGATAGTCGCTGGTGTAAGCGTCGATTTTCGCGATGTAAATGGTTGGACTGCACTTCATTGGGCAGCATACTTCGGCAGGTGAGTCACTTCTAGAAAGAGTTCCCGTGTTCATCTTATTTCTTTTTCGTTTGCCTTTTGGTATCTGAAACAAACGTTATTTGCATATTCAGGGAGCTGATAATTGGTTCCCTCATAGCACTTGGTGCTGCTCCTGGAACTTTGACCGACCCGAATCCTGATTTCCCATCAGGAAGCACACCTTCTGATCTAGCCTATGCCAATGGCCACAAAGGAATTGCTGGTTATCTCTCAGAATATGCCTTAAGAACCCATGTTTCTTTGCTCAGTCTAAACGAGAAGAACGCAGAAACTTCTCTAGCAGCGGTTGAGACTACTCATAGCCCGTCCAGCTCGTCATTAACAGACTCTCTGACGGCCGTACGTAACGCTACTCAAGCAGCGGCTCGGATTCATCAGGTTTTCAGGGCTCAGTCTTTCCAGAAGAAGCAGATCAAAGAGTTTGGAGACAGAAAGTTTGGAATGACCGAGGAGCGTGCTCTTTCAATGCTTGCTCCTAAAACACACAAAACAGGACGGGGGCATAGCGATGATTCAGTGCAAGCCGCTGCTATCCGGATTCAGAACAAGTTCCGTGGTTACAAGGGAAGGAAAGATTATTTGATTACTAGACAAAGAATCATCAAAATACAGGTACATAATGCTTTGATAAACCAAACCAATGATCTTGGTTCGTTTTAGTTGTGAAACTGAATTTCTTTACGTGTTCAAACTGGCAACGCGCAGGCTCATGTAAGAGGTCATCAAGTTAGAAAAAACTACAGGAAGATCATTTGGTCAGTAGGGATATTAGAGAAGGTGATATTGCGTTGGAGACGGAAAGGAGCTGGTTTGCGCGGGTTTAAGTCAGACGCACTTGTTGATAAAATGCAAGATGGAACAGAGAAAGAAGAAGATGATGATTTCTTCAAACAAGGTAGAAAGCAAACAGAGGAAAGGCTACAAAAGGCTCTTGCAAGAGTTAAGTCAATGGTTCAATATCCTGAAGCTAGAGATCAGTACCGTCGATTGCTAAATGTGGTCAACGACATCCAAGAAAGCAAGGTAATTACAGTAATACACTAACCTCACCATTGGTCTTTTGGTTTTGAGCTTTTATCTAGTGTACTGAAACTTAAATCTTTGGTTTAGGTTGAAAAGGCTCTTGAAAATTCAGAAGACGCAACATGTTTTGATGATGATCTAATAGATATTGAAGCATTGTTGGGAGATGATGACACTTTGATGTTGCCTATGTCCTCAACTATGTGGAACAGTTAAAAACCACTCTCAAGCCTACTATGTGAGATATTATCACAGTTATTGACTCGTTAAACTTGTAAATTCTTATGGACTCACTCTTGTCATGTTCTGGAACTGCATTCGTTATTACTCTAATTTATATATTTGACAATATGAACATAAATCAACTTATAACCAAATAGTGTAACCTTCCTTGTCATTAAGCTGTACATGGCTGATTTCCATCAGTATACAAACTTTCAGTTTTTTTAGTTAAAAAGAAAACGACTTTTTGATTTCAAGTCATAAAACAGCTTGAAATAGAGAGATTCTGTTGTTGTCAAAAGACTAAAAAGCATCTATCTCGCTCCGAGGCTCTCGTAGAACAAGATGTAGCCATGATCAGTATTGCTTGAGTACTCTTGTGATGAGCCGAAGAAGGTTTGAACAGCAGACTCTTCGATCATTTCAACATTCTCATCGTCAAAGAAGAGCCAATGATTATGGGATTTCACGAGGCTTACGTAGTGACCATGGTTGGGTCCACTTCCGACATGAACCACGACCGCAAAGAGAGAGTACTCAATGTCCACATATTCTTCCACTGTGTTGCTGAGTTTTAGCTCCAGAGGGAAGACAACTCTGTAAGATAGCTTCTTGTAGCGACCCAACTGTTCAATGTATTTGAACCGTTTCAGATGTATGACTAAGATGTGTGGTGGCTTCTTGATCTTCATCCTCTTCTGCGCTTCTTGTAAACTGCAAAATGTAGCGGTGAAGAATTAAATTAGAAGGAGAGCTCCGTTTAAATTGTAACATGTGGGCATTTTCTGTATAAATATGATACGTATTATGGTAAATGCGAGATCAATGTTCAAGGAAAGTGTGATTGTGGATTAAGGAACAGCATTGCTTACCTGCAGCATTTGTCACAGAAGAATTTGTCTTCAGCGTGCAGAGTCTCAGTGGAGCTGAAGTTTTTCAAACAGCTAGTTATCGAGCTGTTCTGTTCAATATCAAGGCTTAGGTCTAGGAAAGTTTCGTCTCTTGCTGTTACTGTCTCACACCGCAGACACCTGGTCTCGTTGGTCAGTATACCCTGTATTGAGTTTGCACATGCTAAATCAATTGAGATAACTATAAATGTTTAAAATGCAATGTTCAGGGTTCGGTTTGGAGAAATAGAAATGCAGGAAGTTAAGCTTTATCCTGGAATGTCATTGATGATTACTGCATCTACACTGGAGGCAAGTCTATGACGAAATATAGTTTTCGCACCCATATATATTTGGTATCAGAATGAAGCCGAAAATGCACTGATTTTTACCTGAAAAATCTTGTGCACCCATGGAAGAATAGGCTCCTTATGAACACCATTTTCCTGAGGAACTGTCGGTCCATTTGCAATCTTTTCAGGAGATGATGAAGTTTCACTGTTCGTTTTGGCAGCTTTTGCCTCTTTCTCTAAGATGTCAACAAGTTCATTTAGCAAATAATTCAGGAACTCATGTGCATCCTGCATGAGAATAGTATCACAATTTAATCAAACGTTGTTATTTTTACTAAAAGTTACTTCTATCACAATTTGATTATCCTCATACAAAAAGGATTGTGAGAAGAGAGGCAGTAACGCAAGGTACCTGATGCATATAACTCCGAAAAAGCTCATTTTGCTTCTTCAACCTCTGTACAAAGCGCTTCGGAGCAATAACTCCTGTTTTCTTCTTTTGGGAACTTATCTATGGGAGAAAAAGCAACAGAGTTAGCATATTTACAGCGACACTTTGAAGAAAAGAACACCGCAACAATGTCCATATATCTGCATTGCCATGCTTTTAACACTAGCGAAATAAAAACAAAACAAGCAAGTTTAACAACACCCACGCATTATAGACTTCACAAAAGGAAAATATTATGTTTCATCACACAAAGACTTCTTTTGCTGTCTCAGTAGAACATATCAAGAGATGCAACAGTAAAAGCAAAACAAAAGCCTCAAAGACTTAACGAGTGACTGCTACACCAGAAATGTGATGTGTCATAATAAAGGTATCATAATCACCTGCGTAAACAAGTCTGCCAAGCAGGTCAAGAGGTTCTCCTCAGCATCAGCTACACTTTTATTATTTGTGCAGTATTCAAGCAACTGTTCACGAAAGGGAGCACAAAAATAAAGTGCCTGCACAAGAGAAGAAGGCACATTATAAACTGTTAGTCAAAAAACATTGCACTATGGTTCATCCTTTTCTAATCCTGGAAACTTGACAAACAAACCTAAGATCAACCAAACTTCAGTTACGCAGTCCTGCCATAAGTTAAAGACATCTTATCTAACCTTAAGAACTAATACACATGCTTCTCTACGGGTAATTACTTAGAGAACATACTTTTTGTCGTGAAGATCAAAATGCTCGGGATAAGCATCGATTTTCTTCAAGCATTCCCTTAAATTCACGAGATAAACACCAATTAACTTAGCCTAAGTGTCCTAAAAGCTCGAATGCGAAACTCCCAGTGGAGAGGACAGAGCTAATCGCTAACAAAGCATTCAACAATAGAAGCATCTGAAATTTTTGCGTACGCATATCAACCAAATTTCACACACATGGCTAAATCCAATGTGATTCGCAACTAAATGATATACATTTATGGATAGTAATCAGAAATTTCAAAATCCTAGAACGAGTCGCACACACATAAAACTCGAGACGGAGAATCCAAATCCAGACTCGAAGGAGACCTGCAGAACACTGTTACAGTAACAAGTGTTGCCGAAGTTTTCGAATCCGAAGTATCGTTCTCCTTCCGGGAACTGGTCGCCGAGAGCCTTCTCGAGTTTGGAGCCCGCGGCGCCCATTAGACCTAGCACCAGCCTCCGCAACACCGTGATCTCGTCCCTATTCGACTCCGAGAATCAATGAACGATTGGAGATTTCAGATTTCCAAGTGCGAACAGGATCCAAATTTTGTTTTTTCTTTCTTTAATTTCTTTCCTCTGTTCTACGCGAATAAATTGAGAACTGTCCAAGTAATTTTTTTTAAAAAAAAGAAAGATAAACATATATAATTTTTTTTTGTCATCGATAAACATATTAATTAATACGGCAATAAAAGCATATTAATTTGTTTTCAAAATATGGATTATTGAACTACATGGAAACTTATCCTCTATCCTCTATAAAAATATTTTCAATTTTAGTAAAATTGGCTCTTCTGATTTATATAATCAGAGTTTTAAAAGCTGCTTAATTGTCAAGTCAACTTTCAATGACGGCATTGTATTTAGCTAAAAATTAATAATTACGCGTTTATGTATTTATAAGAAAACAAAGACAAAAAATATATATATATTATATGTTGGATATTGCCAACTCTTAAGACTTATGTTGGATATTGACTCGGCAAACCTTAATTATCTTCTTATTTTGTCCTTTTTCTAAGTCATATTTTTTGTCTTCAGACATTTAGGATTTGTAATATTTGTGCCCTAGTGTAATAAACAAAATTTTCTTAACCCTTAGCTAAACAAAAGTAGCTGACATAAAAAAATAACCCCACAAAACCTATAATCCAGTGAGGGGGCAAAAATTTTAATTACTCTTTTATTGTGACTGTTCTGCGCATTAATATTATATATACACAATGGTGCAATCTGTTATATAAATTAGTTTTAGGGTGGATATAAACACATTTAACATTACTCAGAACAACACTGCAATTTTCTACTTTCTCTTTGTGTTCCAAATTCACATTGTCAGATTTGGATTCATGTCAAGTAAAACTGATAAGAACTATTTATTTCATCTATTAAAAAAAAAAAAAACCATTTTTATGTGTTGGTCATGTATTCGAGTGAGATCATCCTGTGTCTTTGTTTACGCCATGGATTGAGTTGGTTAATAGATCACTACGATGAGACGATGACGTCTTCTAGAGAAGTTTAGTATTCATTCTAGCTTCAATCTGCAAATGGTCTTCCAACTTTTAGAGAGAATCACGAGAATGTTGTTTTTCTTTTGTTCATTTGTTTCGTTCGAAGTATTTGACATTTTAGAAATTCAAATTTTAATCAATTCAAAGGTTTGATTTGTAAGCATATCTCGTGTTATTTTGGTATTGATTTCAGGGAAGAAAGAGAAACCGCACGTCCGTACATGCCTATATATATAACGTCGTTAGCCACACGTACTCATCAAAACAAGAAGAACACAAAAGATTCCAAGAAAATATCTAACAAAGCAAACTACATATTACAATCATTTCTTCTGACTTAAATAGTGATGGTTTCGATGGAAGCTTTAGCAATGGCAGGAGCCGATTATCAAGAATGGGGAGTTACTATTGAGGAATGGGAGTTTCAAGAATCCGTCGTTCCACCTCATTTGCTTGCAGATGATTCTGATGAAGATGAAGAAGAAGGTGAACAAGGTGGACAAGATGAAGAAGAGGAAGAAGATCATCGAAATGACGATGATAGAGTACTTTTCCATGGCGTAGAGGTCAAACAATGTGTTACTTGTGACATTCGAGCTGCGGTTGGGAAAATGATTGAAGAATCTATCTCACATATCATTGTTCACCTCAAGCAGCTTAAGTTCTCAACACATCTTCTTGAAAACTTTTTGTTTAGCCGTGTTTCTTGATTTCCTTTTGTAATCGTTTTTTTTTTTTGAGGTTTTTGTGTTAAAGAGTGAATTATCTGTAATGTAAGTATCTATTATTCAATCTGATTAATTGAATCAATTCAAATAATTAAACCGAAAAGCTTAAATTTAATTCGGTTTATATGTTTATATTTTTTTTAGATAAATCATAAAAGTAAGGGGTGAGAAATAACCAAACTGTGGAGATGAAACTTCGATGATCAAACAAAGAAGAGAAGACGAACATGATCTGCTCTCAACGTCTAATTAAGTATCAATATACGGTTTTCACTAAGCAATTCATTTAGGATAAGTAACTATTTAAGTCAGTAACACCAACAATGTATTAATGTAACTATTTAAGTATTTCAGAGGTGTGCGATCCTTAACTTCCCGATAAGTTCACAAAAGGAGAAAAGTCTCGTTTTCACGTTCCACCTTTCAAACAAAAGATCAAAAAAAAGTGTTGTATCATACATTACATATTCACGAGAATCTCAACTCTGGTGTTCATTATAACGACACATGCATGCATGACGTCTGTTTTAATACGTAATATACTAATATCTTACGCCATACACTTACGAATCGTACCATATATTTCGCTAGGATATTCTTGGATTTCCATTTTTCTTTAAAGGTTAGTGTGTTTTGTGATTCTTAGAGCATTCTCTTTGTGTTTATAATGAGATATGAAGAAAGAGATGGGTTTTGTTTGTGGTACATGTCATATTGGAGGTAACTTGAGTCTAAAGTTAACTTCATGGAGAAACTTTGATTTCAAGGGTAAAGAAAGAATAATAGAATGCATTGACATATATATAAATTATGTGATGTAGGGTTTTTTAGATTCCGGCGACACCACAAGAACTCCGACCAAAGATCCGATCAGTGATCAAAACGCAATCAAACTAAGGAGCACACGCACACTTTAACGAGTTCACGGCTTAGACAAGCCGCTACGTCTCGTGGGAGACCGTCCTCCCAAACATCCACTATCAAGAGAAGAAGATCCCGAGCTTCACAAACCGAAGCTCGTTCAACGTTTACAGAGCAAGATCAATCTCAAGCGAAACCTATTCTACCCACGCGAACTTGCGTTTACAAAGAGGAATCCCAGAACCCGATCGATTGAATCTCTCAGGTATCTCTCGATCTCTCTCTGAACTTGAATAAGCTTGAAGATAACTCTCTCTCTTTCTGTTACAGGTTGTTACGCGTGAGCTGATGAAGACGAAGACTCTCACCTTATAAAGCGACGCCGTCTTCAGCTTCTGGTTGGGCCGCACCAAGACGATTGGGCTTTTAACTTAAGCCCAAACGAGATCCGCCAGGCCCAAGTGGATAAGTCGAAGTCACACTCCGACAAAACTCCACCTTGACTTCGGTCTTGACCTAGAAGCCTCCTTCACTCGAACAGTCTTCCTTCTCTCTCTCTAGCTTGTCTCTTTGAAACCGAACCGACACATGCGATTACCGACCACCGTGACGAACCGCTCATCGTCTCCGGTCATCCTCTCAGGTTAGCTCATCTCCTTCTCATTCTCTGTTACAAGAATAAGACCAGATACTAAACACTGAAACGATGTTAGACAAATCGTCACTAACCCTTCGATTTCTTCTTTTGCATGTGAGCTCCACCTCGAGCATAAGCTCTTCCCTGAGCTACACAGCAAGAACCTGGTGAGATCTGGAACATCAAAGTCTTAGAGACTCGACTTCCACCGCTTCACCTCCCTGAGCTAAGATGTACCAATCTGCTCCACTCTTCGTCAGGTAAAGATTTCTCTTTGTACCTGTCTCCGAGCTTTCTTTATTTCCTATACAATCATATGAACAAAACCAACACACGAAAGTTTATCCTGTGAAATATTGTAGAAGAGATACGGAACCCTAAACCTTGCTTGTTGATTTTTTCTGGTTTAGGATCTCTACTAACTCCCTGTTTTGTTTCCTTGATTGTTTTTCCGGTAAGCTCCACCTGGACCTGAAGCTTCGCGGATTGCCCTTCACATGTTCCTTCATCAGAGAACAGATCACATCCGGATTGTTCTCCTGCCTTACCGGGTAACTCCACTTTTTAATTTCCTTGTTGTTTGCTTAGATATAGGTTCATCATAGACCTGAAAAAACCTTTAACTAACCACAAACAAACAATGTAAAATACTAATACGCATGTGAACACATATTAATAAATGGAAATTACCCGTAGCCAAGTCAAAATTCAGCAAACATTTAGAAGTTCACAGCATAACTGGAACTTGTTACCTGGAACCGTCTTAGTTAGGAAATCAGCTGGATTGACTGACGTATGAATTTTGCTTAGATGGATGTCTCCTTGTGCAATAATATCTCGTATGAAATGATATTGCGTATCCATATGCTTTGTCCTCTCGTGATGGACAGGGTTCTTAGCTAGTGCTATCGCACTCTGAGAATCGCAGTGTATCCTTACACTGCCTGGGTTGAACCCCAATTCTGTACAAATCCCCTTCAACCATAGAGCTTCTTTAGTAGCCATAGTTAAGGCCATGTACTCAGCCTCTGTTGTTGATAGAGCAACGACTGATTGTAGACACGACTTCCATGAAACCGTATTGCCACCTACCTTGAAGACAATTCCTGAAACTGACCGTCTCTTGTCTAAGTCCGTGGCGTAGTCTGAATCAGAGTAACCCTCAATCTCGAACGTAGATCCCTTCTTGAATGTTAAGTTCTGATTGAATGCCCCAACAACATACTTTAGAACCCATTTGACCGCTTCCCAGTGTTCACGACTAGGATTAGTCATGAACCTGCTAATTAGACCAACCGCAAATCCCAAGTCTGGTCTAGAACCAACCATGGCGTACATGAGACTTCCAACTGCACTCGCATAAGGAATGTTCTTCATGTGCTCCATCTCTTCTGCGATCTCATGACTGTACAAACTTCTCAGTTTGAACTGATTTGCTGTAGGTGTAGTAACCGGCCTTGCATCAAACATATCAAAGGTTTTTAAAACCTTTTCTAGATACTTGCTCTGAGATAGGATGAGGATCCCCTTAGCTCTGTCCCGAATGATGTCCATCCCTAGGATCCTTGAAGCTCTCCCTAAATCCTTCATCTCGAATTCACGATTTAAGCTGTCCTTCAAATCTTGAATAACCTTCTTATCTCCTGATGCAATTAGCATGTCATCCACATAGAGAAGTAGATAGACTGCCTTATCTGAGTTCACGTCTTTCATGTAAACGCAGTGATCCCGACTGCACTGTGTGAACTTTTGACGCTTCATGAACTCATCAAACCTTAGGTTCCATTGTCTAGGGGATTGCTTTAAGCCGTAGAGACTTTTCTTTAGGAGACACACCTTATTCTCATCCCCCTTCTTAATGTAGCCTTCAGGTTGTTCCATTAGGATCCTCTCATCTAGGTTGCCGTGAAGAAACGCCGTCTTTACGTCTAGCTGCTCTAGCTCATAGTCCTTGTTAACCACACGTGACAACATTAGCCTTATTGAGACGTGTTTAACAACTGGTGAGAAGATTTCATTGAAATCAACTCCCTCCTTCTGAGAAAATCCCTTAGCCACTAGCCTAGCCTTGTATCTAGGTTCCTCCACTCCTGGTATTCCGGGTTTAAGCTTGAAGATCCACTTGCACCCCACTAGCTTCTGATCTTTAGGCTTGTCAATAAGAACCCATGTGCCGTTCTTATCCAGTGAGTGCATTTCTTCATCTGCCGCATTTCCCCAAAATTTCTTCTTCTTACTCCTCATAGCTTCTTGATAGGTTTTCGGTTCATCAGTTTCTAACTCTTCTGCAGCTGCTAGAGCGTAAGCCACTAGATTAGCATCCTCATATCTTGAGGGTGGTCTGATGTTCTCCCTTCTGGTCCTATCCCTAGCTAGAATGTAATCACTGAATTCCGGTTGAGTAACTTCAGTAGACTCTCCTTCTGACTCATTGTCTGAGGTTTGAGCTTTTGAACTCTCTGAGTCAGAGCCATCTGATTCTTCTTCATGTGTGGCTTCTCCACCTGAAGTAGAAGTCCCTGCAGAGTATGGTCCCTGGATCAGCTCTGAACTGAAAGTCACGCGTTTTCCTTTCTTCTTAGATAGGCTGGTGTCAATGTCCGCTTTGTTGTTTCCTTCTTGAACCTGCTTTATGTCTTTGTAGACTTCATCTTCATGAAATACCACATTGCGACTGGTGACACATCTTCCTTCTTCCTCTATCCAAACCCTGTACCCCTTAGTGCCAAAAGGATACCCAAGGAAAACTCCTTTTATAGCTCTAGGACTCGTCTTGTCCTGCACAGTATGAACAAATGCAGAGCATCCAAATTTTCTTAGGTTAGATAAATCAGGTTTATGACCTGTCCAAACCTCTTCTGGTAGTCTGAAGTCAATGGTCGAGTTAGGCGATCTATTTATTAGATAGACTGCTGTTGAAGTTGCTTCGGCCCAAAACTCCTTTCCCAATCCTGTTTCAGCTAGCATACTTCTAACTCGATCCATGATAGTCCTGTTCATACGTTCTGAAACGCCATTCTGTTGTGGCGTATAGGTGCATGTTCGATGTCTTTTGATACCTTCCTGCTTACAAAAATTGTCGAACATAGAGTTACAAAATTCTAAACCATTGTCAGTGCGAAGATACCTGATCTTTTTGCTTATCTGGTTTTCAACCTCTTGTTTCCACTCCTTGAACTTAGAGAACGACTCATCCTTAGTTCGTAGGAAGTAGACCCAAACCTTCTTAGAAAAATCATCAATAAAGCTCACAAAATACTTGCAACCACTTAGACTTTCAGGGTTATTAGGAGAACCCCACAGATCAGAATGAATATAGTCTAAAACAGCTTTAGTAGTGTGTTTAGCAGTCGGGAAACTTTGCTTATGAGATTTTCCTAAGACACAATTTTCACAAAAGCCTAAATCTCCAATTTCAGAACTTGGTAAATATCCGTTTTTAACAAGAACTTTCATGCCTTTTTCACTCATGTGACCTAGCCTAGAATGCCATAGACAAGTCATCTTATCTTTAGGAACCACAGTGTTAACGTTACCTTGTGACACTGTACCTTGGAGATAATACAATCCTTGATTGTATTTACCGGTTAGGACTTTTGTTTCGCCTTTGTAGAAGTTGACCTCATAGTTTTTGCCTTCGTACCAACAACCTGCCTTTTCCAACATACCGTAAGAAATCAAATTTCTACCTACATCTGGCATGTACCTTACCTCAGTGAGGACTATTTCTGATCCGTCCTTGTTGATGATACGAAGTTTTCCTATGCCTTTTACTTCACTCAGAGTGTTGTTCGCCATAAACACCGTCCCTCCATCTAATTTTTCAAAATCAAATAGAACACTTTTGTTAGGAGTAATATGAAACGTACAACCTGAGTCTAAGATCCACGCATCCTTGGGATCTTGCGTGCTTGCAGTGAGTATCATTGGTTCCGATACTGAGTTCGCGGAATCCTGAGACTTCTTCTTGTTAGCTCTCTCAGGGCAGTCCCTTTTCCAGTGACCTGACTTTCCACAATAGAAACAAGCACCCTTTAGTTCACCATTATTCTTAGAAGAGGATTTAGATCTACCATCCGTAGATTTGGACTTGCTCCTTGATCCGCCTTTCTTGGATCTTTCTTTAGACCTCCCGCGAGACTCAACATATAGGCCTTCTCCGCTTGACTTGGTCTTTGTTAGAAGACCTTTCTGTCTTAACTCGGCCTCCTTAGCATAAGCTGATGATCTGACTTCTTTCACCGTAAGAGTCTCCTTTCCTGTGCCATATTTGAGCGTATGAACCAAAGGTTCATAGAGCGGTGGCAGACTTGTTAAAAGTTGTATGGCTTGATCCTCATCGCTAACGGTAATGTTGAGACTTGCAAGATCTGCTATAAGCTTGAAGAAGCCATCTATGTTTTCTTCTAGCCCTTTTCCCTCCTCCATCTTGAAACTTGCGAACTGTTGCTTTAGATATATCCTGTTCGGCAAGGTCTTGGTTTGATATTCATCTTCCAAAGCCTTCCACATGCCGAGAGCAGTCTTCTCGTGCATTATTTGGCGAAGTATCAAGTCACTTAGACACGTTCCAAGTAAGTTCTTTACCCTAGTGTCAATCGCTTGCTTCTTCGTGTCAATTACTGGTTTCTCACCTTCTTCTTGTTTCTCTGAATCCGAGTACAAGGTGAAGTCTGGTTCAAGAGCCGACGCGAGCCCTTGGATCTCGAGCTGACCAAGTAATTTGTACTTCCACATACTGAAGTCGCCTTTCCCATCAAACTTGTCCATCTTGAACCTTCCTTGAGTTGGCTCCATGATGGTTGATGAAGAAAGATACGTTTCTTTCCCTTCTCTTTACTCCTTCCCGCTTGATCTTCTTGTTGACGCTGGCTTAACCTTGCGCTCTGATACCAGTTGTAGGGTTTTTTAGATTCCGGCGACACCACAAGAACTCCGACCAAAGATCCGATCAGTGATCAAAACGCAATCAAACTAAGGAGCACACGCACACTTTAACGAGTTCACGGCTTAGACAAGCCGCTACGTCTCGTGGGAGACCGTCCTCCCAAACATCCACTATCAAGAGAAGAAGATCCCGAGCTTCACAAACCGAAGCTCGTTCAACGTTTACAGAGCAAGATCAATCTCAAGCGAAACCTATTCTACCCACGCGAACTTGCGTTTACAAAGAGGAATCCCAGAACCCGATCGATTGAATCTCTCAGGTATCTCTCGATCTCTCTCTGAACTTGAATAAGCTTGAAGATAACTCTCTCTCTTTCTGTTACAGGTTGTTACGCGTGAGCTGATGAAGACGAAGACTCTCACCTTATAAAGCGACGCCGTCTTCAGCTTCTGGTTGGGCCGCACCAAGACGATTGGGCTTTTAACTTAAGCCCAAACGAGATCCGCCAGGCCCAAGTGGATAAGTCGAAGTCACACTCCGACATGTGAGTTCGCCCTAGTAGCTTTGCTCTCTAGCGCCGTCATCGAAGTTTCAACGTTGGTGTCGTTTTCCGACGCCGGTGGAGAGGAAGCTCGCCGGCGTCGCCTCTTCCTCCCTTTGCGATTCATTTATGTGTTTCTCTCCTTCTACTCTGCTTTGGGTTCTGCATCTCCTCTTTTGTTTCCACCAAGAGCCTCCATGGCTGTAAAGCTGCTTGTGGCCCAGCCGTCGCAGAATCTGATAAAGCCAAGGCATGGCTTGGCTTCCTACGCTCCTCCCAGGAATCTATCACCGCTGGCGCTGCCAGTGACTCCTACTCCGATGTCCTCAGCTCCGTCGGTCATCCCAGATCTGCACCTGTTCACTTTTTCGAGACCACACGTCTACACCATCGGACAAAGCACCGCAACGAGCTTCATTGGTTACTTCGACATGGTTTATGTCGCTTCCCTCGCCGTGTCTGTAGTTTCCCTGTCCTCCAATCTTTTTCTCACCATGGCACTACTCGTCCTTCTCCGGATCTCACCACCTCCGATCTTGTCAGCGTTTACTCCACCGCCTTCCAGTCCACCGATTAACAGAAACAACGCCGCTTCGTGCGTCAACTCCGGCAACAGAAATTCCTTGAAGCCCAGCTTCGTAAGCCATCCCGTTGCAGATTCATCCTTTTGGGCCTGGTCTAAAAGTTTACAAGTGGGCTTCTATCCACTCCAAAGCCCGATAAAGTATGTATTGGCACACAAGGTCTGTCCTACAAAGATTAGTCAATGGGTGTTGGCCCAATCCTCCTCCACTCATCTTGATATTTGTCCGGGAGTTATAGGTAGCCGACGACGGCAACAATCCTCCTCCGCTCTTTTTAATCCGGGAGTTAGAGGTAGCCAACGATTGAGTTTTGGTTTTTGTCAAATCTTTTGGCGACAATCCTCCTCTCAGCCTCCATTACCATGGTATCTTTCTTCAAAACTTCAGTCCAATATTTTATGTGAAGTTAGAGGTAGCTGTTTCCAGCGACAATCCTTCTTCGTGCAGTTTCGATCATCAATGACGGTGCTTCCAGCCCGTCCTCAAGTCCCATTATTTGGGCATCTCAACGTCGACTCTCAGTTCGACTATTTGATACTCTTTGGAGTATTTGGTTTTGGGTTACGGATGAAGCTTTTCTCTGAGATTCTTCACGCTGCCGAGCATGTCTCGCCACATATTACCTCTATCTTTTGCTTCATTGTACTACCTTTTATTTATCGTTTAGCCGTTGAGCAAGCATCCAGATGTATCCATCTGAGTCCTTTGGACTTTTAGTTCTAATATAATTGTTGTAAAAAAAAAAAGGGTTTTCTGCAAAAAAACCCTTGACTCGGTTTTGTTTTGCAATTTTACCCTTGACTCGGTGAAATTGCAAATCAAACCTACCAAGTCTCAGTCAACCCGCAATATAACCCTCCATCGTATATATGTTTTAAAATCTGTATAAGACCGTGTATACACTATCAAAACTACGTCGTTTTGAACATTTTAATTAAAGAAAATTTTGACTCCAAGGGGATTCGAACCCATGACCTTCGAACTAAACAAAATGCACGATACCACGGTGCCACAGAAATCTTTGAGGAAGTATCAAACTTATGTATATATAATATATACCTTCGTCATTTCTCTTTTATTTGAAACAATAAATCTTTATATAATAAAAATTATATTTTTTTCTTCCTCATTTCAATGAACTTAAAACAAAAAATTCAGAATCAAAAATTTTAACTTCATTAACATATCAAAATGATATATTATTCTCCATATGTTTTTTTTCTCCATATTTTAATGAAGTTTTGATATATTATTCTCTATATATTTTTTATTATATTCTCCATATGTTAATGAAGTTTTGATATATTATTCTCCATATTTTTTTATAAACGATATATTATTCTCCATATGTTAATGAAGTGTTGATATATTATTCTCTATATGTTTTTTATTATATTATCCATATTTTTTTATTTTCTATATGTTAATGAAGTTAAAAATTTTGATTCTGAAATTTTTGTTTTTAATTCATTGAAATGAGGAATAAAAAATATAATTTTTATTATATAAAGATTTATTGTTTCAAATAAAAGAGAAATGACGAAGTTATATATTATATATACATAAGTTTGATACTTCCTCAAAGATTTTCATGGCACAGTGGTAGCCTGCATTTTGTTTAGTTCGAAGGTCACAGGTTCGAATCCCCTTGGAGTCAAAATTTTCTTTTTTTAAAAAAATGCTTAAAACGACGTAGTTTTGATAGTGTATACACGGTCTTATACAGATTTTAAAACATATACACGATGGAGGGCTATATTGCGGGTTGACTGAGACTTGGTAGGTTTGATTTGCATTTTAACCGAGTCAAGAGTAAAATTGCAAAACAAAACCGAGTCAAGGTTTTTTTTGCAGAAAACCCAAAAAAAAAAGGTAAAGAAAGAATCTCGCATTCTTCTTTATCGAGAGTACTTTGGTTTAATTTGGGCCTCCAAAAGGGAATTGATTCCATTTATTCTTGACCACGCTAAAATTGCGCTAAAATTTCCCCAAATGTATTGCACACGAATAAAGGCCATGGAAAAGAATTACATTCTTTTACTGTTTCAAAGGTTTTGTAGTTGAGATCCTGAACTGAGAAAGTATATATAAAACGTATGGAACTATGTTATGGAATTAATAAAAATAAAAACACACAGGCACACTAATACTTTCAGTATTAAACTAATACTTTCAGTATTAAAATGCAGGATACGATTGTATCAATTATAAAAACCAAATAAAATCTTGTTAAAATTATATTCCATATAGTGTATTTTTTAAATATGTTCGACTAATTCCCAATTGGTTATGAGGTGAAACCGTGAAAGTGTACGAATCTTTTGATCCTATTCGTCATTTTTTGTTTTGTTTTGAGAGCAAAACGTATGTGAGTCGTTTTGTTTTAAACTAGAGATATGGACGATAATTAATTATTCATAACAAAATTAGAAAGTAGATTATTTTTGTGTTAAATCATCTACGTCAAGCAGTTAAGTTATATGTTATTCCGACTATTGCTATTTGATAATTTATAATTGAAAATACTCAGTAATGTTGTTGTACAATTCTTGCACATAAACATTTTCTTGTATTTAGGAATTCTGAATTATTATATTTGGTTTTGGAAGAAAAGTTATAAAAAATAACCACTGGTTGCTCCAACTTTCGTATCCACTCACTCCATTTCTCACTCCTGCTTGAAGCAGCGACAATGGGCCAGCGATGGCCACACATGTTCCTTCAGTATTATCGTTGGGAGACCAATTGGGGAGCGACTTAGTCATGGCGGCTAAAGGCAGCTCAATCCAGGAGCTCACTTTTACTTTCCAATTGAATGACATCCGCAAAATCAACCCTATGTGTCCTAAACTTAACTGGTTTAGACATTTCTCCCTGAGTAAATTTCCAGCTTTTGATTGATCTAGTTTTCTCCAGATGCAATAGTTTTCTTCTGAGATAATAAACTTTTTCAAGTCTAACCAAATCTTTTTACTATAATTTTTTTGGTTAACTCTGCTCAGTGTACTCCAGATCCAAACCTTGCTTTTTGCTATCTCCACTAACTTTAATGAGCGCTTGTTTGTTGACTGGTACCGCTAATGTTATGTTGAAACCCCTCTTTTGAAGCTCCAACAGTGTGTCAGCGTAGTCCCCATCTCCTGATATTAGCATCAAATTCCCTGGACCCTTTTGATCCATAGTCTAAGTGAACATCTTCACAATGAGTAATTTGTCACTGGCTTCTTTTGGTTTTTTCTGATTCGGATGGATATGGAAGACTGAAACTCCTTGCGTAATAAGCCTATACGCGACTCTACGGGTTGATTCTAGCTCCATATTGCCAACAACACAAATTCTCACAACCCCGTTGTAACCTTCCTTTTGAAGAGTTTTCTCGATCTTCTGTCTAAAAGTATGTGCCTCATTCTCAGACACATCACAATTCTCAATATCTAAGTAAACACCTGTACCAGGGTTTGAAAACAAAGATCATCCTGACTATTTTGCAAGCTTAGTCTATGGACTTAACCAAGCGCCGAGAGCTTAGTTTGACAAACTGAGCTCGTATCTCATTGAATTTGGCTTCTCCTGTAGCACTCGGGATCCATATTTCTTTGTCTTTCAACGAGGCAAGCAAATCATGTTTCTACTTCTTTGCGTAGATGACATGATCCTTACTGGCAATGATGATAACTTACGGTCAAACTTCCTTGCTTCTTTGAGTGAAAAGTTTATAATGAAGGATGTGGGTCAACTCAGTTACTTCTTGGGAATTTAGGCTCACTTCACTTCCACGGGATTGTTTATGAATCAGGAGAAATATGCTGCTGATCTCTTCTATACAGCAGGTATGCTTGACTGTGCACCAATGCCAACTCCTCTTCCTCTTTAACTGGATCGGGTTCCTCTGCTGACTTGTACATTGATCCACTGCCGCAAGCGGTTTATCATTTGGATCTATATGCAGAAAATTATGGTTGTTTCTTCGAGCATGTTCGGCGCAGTGCCGGATTCGCTTCATCAATCCGTTGCCACCTTGTGAGGCGACTACCTAGCGTAATGTGTGGATCCACGAAACCATCAACCTATCGTTGGAAATCCCCAAATGTCTTCACTCCGTAGAAACCGAGTTCGTTCTGATCAGAGGTATGAATAGAAAGTTATATCCGTGTTTCCGAAGCGTCTGTGTCGTGCTGATCCGAGACTAGTCTTTTGAGATGTGAGTTTTGGTTAGGCAAACATGGTCTGTTTGACCTGAATACTTGCAGGAAGCTTCTGGAATCGCTGATCTGTTGAAGGAGAACCGATCTGGAGCTTTAGAGCATAGGAAATCCTATTGTTCATCGTGGTTAAGGCTAAGGTGAAGGTGACTTTCCACAGAATTCCGTATTTTCGCCTAAAAATTCTAAGATGAGATTAATAACTATATATAATCCGTTTCTCTGATTGAGTCTATGTAGTTTTGCTTGTAATTTGGAGATAGGAATATAGATGATTCAACCCATTGGTTGTTCATGTTAAACTGATAATTGTTTGTTATATATAATTAAATATATATATATATATACCTATATATATTACACGAATAGTCGAGCATGTTAGAATTTAGAGATTGTGGGGGTACAGAGACGGACTTCTGTACTGCTACGCCTTGTGTGAGAGGGGCTATGAGCAGCCTAGTCGATCTGCTGTCCGGTGCCTTAAGATCGATAAATCGTCAAACCTAGCGGTGTGATTGGGCACTATCTCATATGACCTCCCGGTGAGAGGGTGTTGACGGTTACTGGATCCGTTTGTAGGGCTGTTGATTGCTTATTGAGTGCTTTAGGGGCCGTAATTGCTCATGTCTAGTTTCTTTTTACCGTATTTGGAGTGCTATGACCGGAACCGCGTTTTCCTGTGATTACCATACCGTACCTCACTGAGTGACTCCTCTATTACTCACCCCTCTTTTTTTCCTTTTCAAGTGAGACGAACGAGTAAACGCGTATCAGATCGGTGCTACTTTCGGATCGGAATTTTACGGTTTTCAGTATTTGTATATTAAAACATTATTTTTACATTTTATTTAGTATTTTATTCCAGACATTAGTTTTACGATTTCTTCCAGTTATTTTGGTACAACATGAGTAATTAAAAGACATGTGCTTTTGATATATATATATATATATATATATATCCACTAAATCACTAAAAATTCAATTATTCATAAATATTGTCAATTTTTTTAAAAAAGATTTGTTATTAACATATTTATGTTACGATTAAAGTTTTACTTTTTTAAAAAATATACTAGGTATATTTAAGCGTTATTAATGCTCACGATTTATATCATTTTAAAATGTAGAGAATTCTTATAAAATAAAATTTTACTAGATGATACCCCGCACCTTGTGCGGATATAATATTTAATATATACCTGCTAATTATATAAACTGTCATCATAATATTATAGTACTCAAAGTTTTTAATGGCTAATATATTATCAATAGATCTAATATTCAATAGAATATCTAATCTAATAAACAATAACAATATATTATCAAATATAATATAACTTTATTAAAATAAAATAATTATAATATTATAATTTTGATAAATATAAAATAATAATAATATCTTCACAATTTATCAAGTTACTAATATTTAATTTTTCTACCGAATAAAAGTATATAAATATTTTTATATTCAATTTAATAACGTAGTTCAAATAAAACTTGATTAAATCAAACAATTTTTTTTTTAAATTTTGGCGTTTATTAAATACTTCATATATGTAATTCAAAATTCTGAGTAAATTTAATTATTTATAAGAAAATATGTATATCATCTTTTTCATTTTGTAGTCCATGTGGGATAAAATTTGTATTTATATAATTTATAAATTTAAATGTCATAGAAGCCATTAAATCTCTTAATTATATGCTTATAAATGTTTGAATTTAATAATGCCATAAAATAGAGAAAAAATCTGATGGAATATCTATATTTTCATATATTAAAAAGTGTATTAATTTTTTGTTGACATGTTTGAATTTAAATATTTCATTGGTTAGCTTCTCCTCAAATTACTCTCAGTGAGACACGTGTCTGAAATTTCTCTCTCCGTCTTCTCAATTAATATATAGGGGATAAGATTTTTTTTATCTGATACGCACATGTTCTCCGATACTATCTTTCATAATAAACACCTATCATTTATGACTATTTTATCTTAAATTGGTAGATTACCCTCTAAATTTCTTTAGATTTTGTTTTTGTTCATGTGAGTTGTTTCATTTAATCATATCTTCTTGATTCTCCATTTTTCATATACATCCAAGAGTTAAGAGTAAAGGAGCCTTGGTTTTTGACTAAGCTTATATAGCCTAAGGTTTATGGTGTGAAGATAGATCTTCAGAATTAATTAATACACAACCTTTGACACGTTTTGATCAAATCTCACTCTTCTAAAACCCGAAAATTAACTCTTCTACAATTTCTAGTTCCCAATAGCCTATATAAGAAACCCTCACAGCACAAAAAAAAAAAATTCATAACAACAACAGGAAAACTAATTAGTAACTCTTGTGAGAAATGGAGAACTTGAATATTTTCGTGGAAGGAGACAATCAAGTGAATCAAGAGAAGCCTCCACCACGAATGTGTCCAAGCTGTAACTCAAACAACACCAAGTTCTGTTACTACAACAACTATAGCATGTCTCAACCGCGCTACAACTGCAGGAACTGTCGCGATACTGGACTCATGGTGGAGCGCTAAGGAACATACCAATTGGTGGAAGTGACCGTAACATCGAGCGTACAAGGATCGATCAACCATCTGTTTCTCAGGTGGTTTCTGTTGAGATCCGACAACAAGTTTCTGTTCAGATATATCATCACCAGCCTTTCTTAGATGTTCAAGAAACCAACGAGTTTGTTGGATTTTCTTGTGGTTCTTCTTCTTCTTCTTCTGTTGTTTCCGTTGGGAACCATTTCGGTTCTTTGCCTGGAATTCATGGTGATATGGTGCTTCCAACTCGAAGTTTTCGACCAATGGATCGCTCAGATTTCCATGATCGATCGTTTCAACAAGATTATTACGACGTTGGATCCAATGATTTGATTGGTAATCCTTTGATTAACCAAGCAATTGGTGAATCTGTTGTTGTGAGCTCTGCACATAACGGTTACCGCAATCAAGAGGATCAAAACAAGTGGAACACGAGCTTCAACAACATTATGAACACGAATCACAATGCTAGCACAAGTGGAAGCAGAGGATCCGCAGGCACTGATCACATGAATTCATTTGTGTTGAGGTCCTATTACCATTTGGAGAAGCATGGTCGTCATTAAATCTGAGCCGTATTCGCGTTTTCTTTTTCATAGCTTTATGTCTCATGTGTTTCTTTATTTTCCTTTATATTTCTTGTTCGGTTTTCTTTTAAGTAATGAAAGTTTCCATCGTTGTTTCCCAAAAGATTCAGACATAAGTTGCTTGTCTGATCCTTTTTCTATATATTAATATGAATATCTAGATGTGTCCAGTCCTTGATTTTGCAATCACCCAATGCATTTTTTTTTTCTGGTTATAAGTAGGATCTTATGCCAAATCACAAACTATTTTTTTCTCCAAGCAATCAAAGAAGCTCATGCATGGACTTGTCCAATCCGGTTTTCCACCTCCGTCTTATCCCACGACTCATCATCAAAACAGTAAAGTAAGAGTCAGTTCATACATGTATTTCTCGGCCTATAGATCAAGTGGTTTTAGCCCGAAACACATAGTAAGGTGACGTTATGGGATTGGATTGTGCGAAATTATTCCCAACGGTTGATATTTCTTTTCTTTTATTATAAAAAGCTGCTGGAATTGAGTTAAATTTAGCTAATGTATATCTTCTTTTAAGTAAAATCTCACAACTGAAACCATAAAAGTGTTTTACAAACCATAATTATTAGTTAAGCATAAATTTCGTAGAGAAAATATTATTTGGAAACAGATGGACTTCAAACTCTTTTCACAAATTTTTATTTTTAAATTAAAATTTAATAGAATTTACACTTCCAAAATCTGCGAAGATACGAGTTTTTATTTGAAAGACCGTGAACAACGTTGTTCCTATAAAATTAGCTACATGTACGTTTCCTTTCGTTTTCAATTGTTTTTACTCTATGTACTGCTCTGTTTTTAGTTAATATTATGTTTTAAAACTGCACCTATCTGAGCTGCATTAGTCTATAAATAAGATACAAAATTGAGTAATACATTCAAATAACACATTTTTATGTTCATGTCAAGAAATAGTACACAAATGTGAAAATAACAAAAATAGCATTAATTAAAATGTTTAAAAACTATACCTTTAAACCAGAACAACATTCAAAGAAAATAATCATTTGAAGTATATATTACACTAATAAGTTTCAGTTCACAAATGATTAACTAAGGTTATAGTTTTGGCTTTAGAATTTATGATTTAGGGTTTATGTTTAAGATTTACGGGATTGAGAAAAAATGAGAGTTTATGTTTAATGAAAAATGAAAATTTAGATTAATTAAAAAATTTAAATTTAGACATATTCATGCAACGGTTATTATCAAATACAATACAATATAGAATTTATAAATGTATATATATATATATTATAAATTTAGATATTACTAAATTCAATTTTTAAAAAATATATATGTGTATAATCTTTTATAAAATAAAGTAGAGTTCTGTCTCTCCTCCTAGGGAAAAAAAGACACCCGTACTGATTCAGACCAATCTAATAATGCCACGTGTACTGATTTAGATCTAATACAATAAAATATTTTGGGCCTCCGTCCAGTTTCGAGAATGTGTTTTTAGGTGAATATACACGTGTTTTGGGCTTCAAAATATTGCAATTGTTGGACTTCGTATCTTGCATTTCTTCTCCTCAGGTTTTGCTTTCTTCGAACGACGGCGCTGCGTTTGTGACGGTGGAGATCTTCGGCGACCGTTTGCCGTTTCCACTTCCTCGACTTAACTCACCTTTATGCGTCATACTTCCTCGACTTAACTCACCTTTATGCGTCATTACAAGCTTTTGGGCAATGATTTCGGCGTTTGGCATTCTGTGTGAAGTTGTTCGAGCTTGAGCTATAAATGACTTCGGGGCCAGCCATGGATTGTACGATTTCGAGCATAACTCTAATCTCCTCTATATTCTGTTTCATTTTTGAAAACTTAAAATGGCGAATTTTTAGGTTCTGTTGGCGGATTTGAAAGCCGGTCGGTGTTCGAACTCCTCCGAGGTTCGGCTTTTGCGGTTCTGGGAGGCTACGAACGTGAAGAAAGGTTGCATTATGTTTGAAGATCTAATACAACAAGTTGGGTTTCACATTTGTGGGCCTTTTAATAAGTTTCATACCTTTCGCCGCTTCAGTTTATGTTGTCGACTCCGATGAAGCTCTGACGTTACGCCGTTACGCCATAATCGAAGGTATGGATCTCACGAATTTGAGAGAAAGGGGAAGAGTTATCCAATTGTTGCGATGGCTAATTCTCAGATTCTTTTTTGCAGAATTGAAAGCTCGCCGGTGCTCCAACGCTTTGGAGGTTCGGTTGTTGAAATCTACAGACAGACTTGAAAACATCGACTCCCAATATTTATGGTACTTGATTTTGAGTTTTTACCTGGTAGACAAGCGACCATAATTTACGAAGGGAAACATGTTGGTGGCTTTGGAAGCGTGCATCCTCAGGTACACTTTCTCCATCCTGTTTTCATCGGAAAAAAGTCAAAAAACATATCGAGAGTTTGAGTTGTTATTAAACAAAACCGGTTTTGTTAATATGCTCCAGGTTTTGAACAACTTTAACATCACTGATCCAGGTTTTGTGCATCTGTGCCCAGCTATTAGAATTCTCGATTTGGTTTGGCTTGAGGATTTGTTTACTTTGAAGATGAGGATCCATGATCACTGCTAAATATTTACCTTCTTCGGCTGATGAATTCGATTTTAAGATTTTCCAATTCTGCGCAGATATTCTTTCTGTCTCCGTATAACTTGCTGTAATATGGCATTCTTTTCAATTTAATTCGGACAAGTGTGATTTGTAAATTTTGGTATATGGTGTTGGTACTTGGTTGTCGTTTTATAATTAAGAAAGGGAAAGAACAGGTACAACTAGCCTCAAAAAGGTTCATCAACTCCCAATATTCACAAGCCAAAATCATCCAATTTTTCTGTACTGTGCCAACAAAATCTACTTTAGCCAAAATCAACCAATAGGCTGTTATATTCCCCTGTTTACAATGCCTTAACTAGGTAGCCTTAACAGCTAAGAGATACTACCAACGATGACAGCATGACAATACATCAGGAGAAAGGTGCTTAGAGAACAGAGAGATAAAACAGGACAAATGCATAAAAGAATGACACAAACTAGAAGTATTCTGTCCTTTACTTTACAAGTATGATTTAAGCGTATCACCTTCCAAATCATGTGGCCATTACGATTCTCACTGGGCCACGATTGAGGACACGTAGAACTGGCACCATAGCAGTAGAATTTTTTTTTTTTTTCGGCAAACGTTTCGTTGAAAGAAACTAGGCCCAAAAGGCCTCAGAACATCAGAATAATAAAGAAGCCCAGACCTATTCGAACCCAATATAATGATATCGAAAGGTGAAAGCTGATGCCATGTGTATGCACGAGATGATGCTGGAAAGTCCACCGCCGACTTCGAGACACTCTAACGAAGCTACGCCGATGAACATAATGAAGGGATTTGTTCAGGTTTTAATCATATTAAAACAGCCCTAACAACAATCCTAAGCCACGGATCTGTGTTAATTGAATCTATGTCAAATCTCGAACATACCTGGAAATTTGCAGCGGAAGAAGATCAGGTAATCGAGATCAGGAAGCGCCTCAAGTGCTGCGCCTCTATAGAAGTCCACACGCACACAAACTGGACGACGGGATGCTAGTGCCTTCGCGAACGATTCGCGATCGGGTTTTCTCTGATTTTCTGGTGATTTTCTGTGGCTGCAGGGACTTCTTCTTTCCTCATGGTCGAGCTCTATATCATATATATAGGCTGGAGAGAAGATACCTAGTTAACCACAGAGACCAAACCGAGTTGATTTCAATTAAATCAAAAACCGGTTTCTGATCCCGAGTGGTGTCGATCGACACCCACCATTGGTGTCGATCGACACCCTCACAGAAAATCGATATCGACGTATATCTTATATACGTTGATCATAATCATTACTCTAATGATCAAAACCCAATTTATATTATCCAGTTTGCTTAGGTGTGTAACCCTATAGGATCATGTGATAATGGTAATGAGTTCATAACTCATAAGTTATAAGCGGCTTCTAGCAAAACATTATAACCGTCCAATATCATATGATTGTCTTATCTCGACATCACGACTCTACTAGAGTAACTACAAGTCTGATTTCAGGACATTCCCTTCAATCTCCCACTTGTACTGGAATCAAATATTCCCATAATCCCTTTGTCTCTATATCTCGATCTGGCATAAGGCAAGAACTCGTGTCATCCTTAATCAACCAAATCATGTTTATCGAACTCCGATTTATACTGATAAAGGACAAACGATTGACATTCAATCCATTTGAGCGCGGCCACGCATTTCCAGTATTAAATCTTCGATAGGCCCTGAGATATTTATCTCCCGTTATATGAGAGGGACAAATTCCATCTTGTTCCATCCCTGATCCTTATATACTTCATAATATGCCCAATCAATGCCTTTATAGCCACCAGTTACGGCTGATGTTTGACAGAGTCAAAGCATACCAATTCATATGTAAGAAAACATGATGAACTCAGGTCAAAGGACTATACTCTATAGTCGTAATGAGAAACTCTTATGACACTCATATAACAATCTTGTAGAGTTCTCATTAGCGGGTCATGTCCGATCATGTGTTCTCTAACACATATCTATGTGATTGACTTTAATACTCCTATTAATGACTCCATGAAACTTAGTCATCAGTCACCTCACATACTAGTCTCACGCGTTTATTAATGTCCAACTTTAATAACCTCGACTATGGACACAAATAATTTATGTCATCTATCACTTATAGAGTCTCATGATCAAATCACGTATTTGATGATCTATAAGAATGCCATAAATTACTTTTGGACAATTATTTAATAATACCATTAAATAATACTGAAACAATTTCATTAAATAAAACATAACCAAATGTATGTTTACATGAACATCAAAATATAAATATGATAACTCCCACTAAAACAAGATTACTGCTTAAGGAATCTAATGCCTATAGCAGCTGCATGACTCTCATGCTTCGGTCGTGGGAGTGGCTTAGTCAACGGGTCAGCAACGTTCTCGTCTGTCGGAACTCTGCTGATCTTGACGTCACCTCTCTCAATGATATCATGAAACAGATGATATCTCCTCTCAATGTGTTTGGATTTCTGGTGTGATCTGGGCTCCTTAGCCTGAGCTATGGCTCCATTGTTGTCGCAAAACAATGCCACAGGCTCAGAAATGCTAGGAATCACACCAAGCTCAGTAATGAACTTCCTAATCCAAACAGTCTCCTTCGCCGCTTCAGAAGCAGCGATGTATTCAGCCTCGGTCGTTGAGTCCGCCACGGTGCTCTGCTTGGAACTCTTCCAACTAACTGCACCTCCATTCAGACAGAAGACGTAACCAGACTGAGATCGGAAATCGTCTCTATTTGTCTGAAAGCTGGCGTCCGTATAACCACTCACTACAAGCTCATCACTTCCTCCGTACACTAAGAACTTATCCTTGGTATTTCTCAAATACTTCAGGATTGTCTTGACGGCAGTCCAGTGACTCTCACCGGGATCTGATTGGTATCGACTCGTCATGCTTAAAGCACAAGCAACATCTGGACGAGTACAAAGCATGGCATACATAATAGATCCTACTGCAGAAGCAAAAGGAATCCTACTCATGCACTCTCGCTCAGCAGGTGTCGAAGGACACTGCTTCTTGCTGAGAGTAATGCCATGAGACATCGGAAGCAAGCCCTTCTTGGAATCATGCATGTTGAACCTGTGTAGAACCTTATCGATATAAGTGTCCTGGCACAGTCCAATCAGCCTCTTTGATCTATCTCTATAGATCCTTATTCCAAGAATATAGGCGGCTTCACCCATGTCTTTCATCGAGAAACAACTTCCGAGCCAGTCCTTTACTGACTGAAGTAATGGAATATCATCTCCTATGAGAAGTATGTCATCTACATACAGTACGAGAAATGCAACTGCGCTCCCACTAGTCTTCTTGTAAACGCAAGGTTCCTCTTCGTTTCTGATGAAGTTAAACTTTTTAACTGCTTCATCAAAACGTAGGTTCCAACTCCGAGATGCTTGCTTCAATCCATAAATGGATTTATGAAGCTTGCATACTTTCCCAGCAGCATCAGGATCAATGAAACCCGGAGGTTGTGTCATGTACACATCCTCCTCCAGAATCCCGTTAAGGAAAGCTGTTTTCACATCTATTTGCCAAATCTCATAATCATAATGAGCGGCTGTTGCTAGTAGAATCCGAATAGATTTAAGCATAGCGACTGGGGAATAAGTTTCATCATAGTCAACACCTTGAACTTGTTTGAAACCTTTTGCCACCAACCTAGCTTTGTAAATCTGAACGTTTCCATCCACATCGATCTTCTTCTTGAAGACCCATTTACACTCAATGGCTTTTACACCATCAGGTAAATCACCAAAGTCCATACTTGGTTTTGTGACATGGAACCGATTTCGGATTCAGCGGCCTTAAAACACTTTTCGGAGTCAGGGCCCATCATTGCTTCTTCGAAAGTCGCAGGTTCGTCACTGTCATTAATCAAGAGATCATGACAATTAGTCACAAGAAATCCATATCTCTCGGGCTCGTGACGAGTCCTTTCGGATCTGCGAACTTCTGGCATAGGTTCGGACTCTACAACTCTTTGTAGATCCAGCCGTTGCTCTTCCTCAACAGGTTGAGCAGGCTCCTGTGATTCTCGAACTTCTTCGAGTTGTACTTTACTCCCACTGTTCTTCTTGGAAAGAAATTCTCTCTCAAGAAAAACACAGTTCTTAGCAACAAACACTTTGTTCTCAGAACGGTTGTAAAAGTAGTAAGCCTTGGTTTCCTTAGGATAACCAACGAAGTAGCATTATCAGATTTGTGCAAGCTTATCAGATATCAACGCTTGATATAAGCTTCACAACCCCAAATTTTAAGAAAAGACAAACTTGGAACTTTTCCAGTCCACATCTCATATGGTGTCTTCTCGACTGATTTTGATGGAACTCTGTTTAGCGTAAATGCAGACGTTTCTAGAGCGTATCCCCAAAAGGATAATGGAAGATCTACTTGACTCATCATCGATCGAACCATATCTAATAAAGTCCGATTCCTCCTCTCAGACACACCGTTCCACTGAGGTGTTCCAGGAGGAGTGAGTTGTGAAACAATTCCACAGTTACTCAGATGATCACTGAACTCTTGGCTCAAGTACTCACCTCCACGATCTGATCGAAGAGCTTTGATACTTTTGCCAAGTTGGTTCTGTACTTCATTTTGGAATTCCTTGAACTTTTCTAAGGATTCCGATTTATGTCTCATTAAATAGACATAACCAAATCTACTGAAGTCATCAGTAAACGTGATGAAGTACTGAAAGTTTCCTCTAGCACTAACACTCATTGGACCACATACATCGGTATGTATTAGGCCCAATAGGTCACCGGCCTTTCATTAAACTTGTTGAAAGGAGCCTTTGTCATTTTGCCCAATAAGCAGGATTCACACTTCTCAAATGATTCAAAATCAAATGAGTCCAAAAGTCCATCTTTATGAAGCTTTTGAATCCTTTTCTCATTGATGTGGCCCAAACGACAATGCCAGAGAAACGTAGGGTTCGAGTCATTGGTTCTTAACCGTTTGGTATTTATGTTATAGACAGGCAAAGATTGGTTAAGAATATAAAGTCCATTCTCTAATGGAGCGCTACCATAAAACATTTCATTACGATTAAAGGAACAACACTTGTTTTAATCGAAAAATGAAAATCTTCTAAATCCAAAACAGAAATAGAAATGATGTTTCTGCTTATAGCAGGTACATAGTAGCAATTATTCAATTCTAAAACCAAGCCTGACGGCAAAGACAAATGATAAGTTCCTACGGCCAATGCAGCAACTCTTGCTCCATTCCCAACGCGCAGGTCCACTTGTCCCTTCTCCAGCGTTCTACTGTTGCTTAGACCCTGCATATTTGTACAAATATGAGCGCCACAGCCGGTATCTAATACCCAAGACTTAGAACCTGAAGTAGTAACATTTACTTCTATAACATAGATACCTGAAGAAGTCGTCTCATACGTCTTCTTCGAGTTCTTTAGATCTCCCAGATACTCTTTGCAATTTCTCTTCCAATGCCCAGACTTATTGCAGTAATGGCATTTATCAGCATCAGTAGGGCCGCGTTTGGGTTTGGAAGAAGTCTCAGGCTTATCCTGATTCTCAATCGGGAATGCCTTAGCTTTTCCTTTACCCTTAGCATGTTTCTTAAAATTTTAACCCCCTTGCACCATAAGTACATTAGGGGTGCCCTTCTTGATGTTTGGCTCAGCTGTCTTGAGCATGCCATGCAGTTCCGTCAAAGTCTTTGACATGTTATTCATGTTATAGTTCATGATAAACTGATCAAAGCTCGACGGTAACGACTGCAGAATGATGTCCGTAGCCAACTCTTGGCTAAGGGGACAATCCAGTTTTGCCAAGTTATCAATATAACCCATCATCTTAATGACATGTGGGCTAACTGGACCATCCTTTGGTAGTTTGCACTCAATGAGAGACTTAACCGTCTGGTATCTCTCAGTTCGTGCTTGCTCCTGAAACATCCCTTTCAGGCTAGTGATCATCTCAACAGGTGACGCCACGTTCTCGTATTGCTTCTGCAATTCCGAGTTCATGGTAGCCAGCATGAGACAACTCACATCGACCTCATCATTGGAATGCTTCTCCCAAGCATTCCTTTCAGCGTGTCCGGCATTGGATTTCGGTTTCTCAGGGAGAACCTTCTCAAGGACATATTCCTTTTTCTCCTGCTTGAGAACAATTCTCAAGTTCCGATACCATTCAAGGAAGTTCGATCCATTAAGCTTGTCCTTCTCAAGGACGGATCGAAGCGAGAATGTGTTTCTGTGAGGGGAGCTAGCCATAGCTGAAAAACACAAAATGAGAGTTTAGTTTCGATGTTCAAGAAATGAGAAATCTTAACAATTAAGAAACTCACATTATATTCAAAACAATTTTCCTCAATTGAATATAATGATCCAAGATCCATATTTCACAAAAATTTGAGTGAGCTTTGGCCCATCGCCCAAACTTTAGCTATTTAGGTAAGCAACACTTTGCTAATTATATCATATATAATTCTTGTCTCGGATTAATATCTTATATCAAATCCGATCCTATATCTCTGAGCCCAAATAGTTTTGATAGCCTAGTCAAGCAAACCAATCTTTTAAGTCCGTAGTAACGATTACAACCTGCCTCACTCATGTAATTGCGGACACCCTGCTTTGGCAGACCCATCACACAATGAAACGAGCCTTGACAGTTGACAAGATTGGGAAGATATTAAAAGCTTAATATTAGGTTTGAGGAACGGAACATCAATCTAGTTTATATCACTTATATATTCCAGATTTTTAACTCGTTCTTTACTTGTAAAAATTCTTAAGTTAAACAAGCTAGGAATGCAAGTTCTGAACTGGTGTCGATCGACACTACCTTAGTGTCGGTCGTCACCGAATGGTGTCGATCGACACTACATTAGTGTCGGTCGTCACCGCCAGATTGGTGTCGATCGACACTACATTATTGTCGGTCGTCACCACCAGTACATTAGTGTCGGTCGTCACCACCAGATTGGTGTCGATCGACACTACATTAGTGTCGGTCGTCACCACCAGATTGGTGTCGATCGACACTACATTAGTGTCGGTCGTCACCACCAGATTGGTGTCGATCGACACTACATTAGTGTCGGTCGACACCGAAGAACCCAGAACGGCGTTCTTCGTCAAAAACGATTTTTGAACAGGTGGATCTAACAAAATTCAACAGATTCAATAGAAACACACCGCTCTGATACCACTGAAGGAATTTGTTCAGGTTTTAATCATATTAAAACAGCCCTAACAACAATCATAAGCCACGGATCTGTGTTAATTGAATCTATGTCAAATCTCGAACATACCTGGAAATTTGCAGCGGAAGAAGATCAGGTAATCGAGATCAGGAAGCGCCTCAAGTGCTGCGCCTCTATAGAAGTCCACACGCACACAAACTGGACGACGGGATGCTAGTGCCTTCGCGAACGATTCGCGATCGGGTTTTCTCTGATTTTCTGGTGATTTTCTGTGGCTGCAGGGACTTCTTCTTTCCTCATGGTCGAGCTCTATATCATATATATAGGCTGGAGAGAAGATACCTAGTTAACCACAGAGACCAAACCGAGTTGATTTCAATTAAATCAAAAACCGGTTTCTGATCCCGAGTGGTGTCGATCGACACCCACCATTGGTGTCGATCGACACCCTCACAGAAAATCGATATCGACGTATATCTTATATACGTTGATCATAATCATTACTCTAATGATCAAAACCCAATTTATATTATCCAGTTTGCTTAGGTGTGTGACCCTATAGGATCATGTGATAATGGTAATGAGTTCATAACTCATAAGTTATAAGCGGCTTCTAGCAAAACATTATAACCGTCCAATATCATATGATTGTCTTATCTCGACATCACGACTCTACTAGAGTAACTACAAGTCTGATTTCAGGACATTCCCTTCACATAAGACCAAACCCGCGAGACTCCTTCTGCATATCAGCCGGACAAGATTGATTACCTTCACCTCAACCACCTTGAAGAATCAAAGAGGAAGCATGAACCCTTTAGCCAACTTAGCTCTTCTTCCCGAAGAGGAAGATCCGCCAGATTAAACGCGATCAAGGCGACAGCGGAGAAGAGACCTTCATAGAAGATACCTTCAACAAGCAAGAAGTGGAAAGGGAACAAATTAAACAAGAAGAGAATCAAATCTTGTAACCCGGGATGAAAAGGAAAACTAGCAGAAAGAGAAAGAAAAACGGACAAAGCCGAAAGAAAATCCTAAAAGCGGAAGCTAAGAGCCGGATTGAACCGGGAGTAGACAACATATTTACACCAAAAACAAAAAGCCGGACCGTCGGGGCTACCGACGGCCGGAGATCACAGAAAAGACGATGAAGAAACTAGAATTCTAGATCTAGAAAGAGAAAGAACAGTGCAAAGGAGAGAGAAAGCTTTACCCATAGCAGTAGATTTAATTCCCATAAAATTACCTACCATAAATCAAAATCAGTTAATTGAAAATGTGTGAGCACTCAAAATCTTCATGGCGGAGAATAAAAGACCATAGTGCTTGGTAACATTGAAGATCATGTTCTCCAGAGGAAAACAAAATCCGACACCAAAATAGCTCCACAGTTCATAGTGAGACCAAATATCTAAGAGACAGATGTGTTGTCTTCTCAGTTTTGTTCCTGAAGCTGCTGCTGAAGAACACATTGCACTTGTGCGTACATTGGTTTAACGACGAAGAAGGCGGTACACTACACCGTAAACGTTAGGTTTAACGTTAACCGGATTTGAGAAAGCATAATTCCGATTCTCCGTTGTTGTCCTCGCAGTGTTTCGTGAGACCCAATGTTTAGGAGTATATGTTAGACTCATCTTACCCAACTTTGGATTATGGAAACATATTTTAAACTTTTCCAAATGGAGTTGCGTTAAAAGCCAAGCCCATGGATGAAGAAACACGTTAAAGATCTAACTACATTATTTTAAAAATTCCAAAGTAGTATGGAACATTAATAGATATATAAATTGTAAATTAGAAAGCAATACATATATTAATCTTCAGGTTTTTCACAATACTTCTCTGGCACTTTTGACTACGAAAAAACGTAGGAGTTTCACAAAAGAATAGCTTATATAGACCAAAACAATGAAAACTGTTCTAAGGTAACTCAACTTAAAACAATGGAAAATCAGAAAGATAAAAATAAAAACCCAACAAAAAAGGTAAAATAATATAAAAGAAACCTGCGCGTAGCGCGGATCGATCCTTAGTTTGTATTAATTTTAAATATAAAACACGAGTAAAATGCACGTGCTTATACTTTATCAATACATATTTATTAAGTCTCTAATAAATCTAGTTATTTATATATTTCTTCTATTTCCAAAAAATATGTCAATTGTTATTAACATATTTCTGTGATGATTGAATTCTACTTTTAAATATTAGGTATTATGATCTATTAAAATTTATCAATATTTGCCATTTGTATCACTTCGGAGTTTAGAATATAGAGAAATTTCATTAAAAAGTGTATCTAATGTACACGTGTTTTCTGATATTATCTTTCATAATAAATATATATGTAATATATGTTCATTTTATCTTAAATTAGCACACTTCCCTATAAAATTTCCTTAGATTTTGTTTTGTACTTTTGTTTATGTGTCTCATTTAATTATATCTTCTTGATTTTCCATTTTTCATATACCTCCAAGAGTTAAGAGTAAAGGAGCCTTGGTTTTTGACTAAGCTTAGCCTAAGGTTTATGGTGTGAAGATAGATCTTCAGAATTCATTAATACACAACCTTTGACACGTTGTGATCAAATCTCACTCTTCTAAACCCGAAACTTAACTCTTCTACAATTTATAGTTCCCAATAGCCTATATAAGATACCCTCACAGCCTCAAAAAAAATATCATAACAACAACAAGAAAACTAACTAGTAACTCTTGTGAGAAATGGAGAACTTGAATATTTTCGTGGAAGGAGACAATCAAGTGAATCAAGAGAAGCCTCCACCACGAGTGTGTCCTAGGTGTAACTCAGACAACACCAAGTTCTGTTACTACAACAACTATAGCATGTCTCAACCGCGCTACAACTGCAGGAACTGTCGCCGATGCTGGACTCATGGTGGAGCGCTAAGGAACGTACCAATTGGTGGAAGTGGCCGTAAAATCAAGCGTACAAGGATAGTGATATTATGTGTTTTTAACGTATTTTGATTCGTTTTTAGTATTCGGTTTGAGTTTTTATTTGCATCTTTCGTTGGTTTTTCGTGTCTTTTCTTTTGTTTTGAGTCTTTTACAGATTTCATGGAGTTCCGAAGGAGTTTGGCGTTTACGGACATGTTCGAGTCGGGAAAACACGAGAAAAAAGACCAAGTGAAGAACAACCGTTCTTGGAGTAGAACGATCGTTCTGGCCAAGCAAAGGAACGACCGTTCCTATGGCTAGAACGACCATGGAGAACGATCGTTCCACCTACGGAACGATCGTTCCCTCACTCACCAACCCTGCCGACAAAAACCGAAGATCGATCGTTCTCTCCCATGTGCCCGTTCCACACTTCACCAACCATGCCGACAAAAGCACTAAGGAACGACCGTTCTTATCATCAGAACGATCGTTCCCCGACAAAACCACCTAGAGAACGACCGTTCTACGAAGGGAACGATCGTTCCCAAGTCCACATACTCCACCTACTTCGATCGACCATGGGGAACGATCGTTCCACCTACAGAACGACCGTTCCCCACCTACTCCCCTTCACCTTGGCCTATATAATGGACTCACAACATCAATCTCAAAACACACCTTCTTCTTCCTCCTCTCTTCTCTAGCTTCAAAGCATAGCTTCTTCTTCAGTTTTAAGTTTTATGTTTATGCTTTTATTAAGTTTTATTTAGTTTCTTTTAAGCTTTATACATTTATGCTTAAATTAAGTTTTACTTTCAGTTCTTATATTTATGCTTTACTTTCAGTCTTTATATTTATGCTTTACTTTCAGTCTTTATGTTTATGCTTTAATTAAGTTCTTATAAGTTTATATTCAGCTTTCATTATCTATTCAAGCTTTTATTATGAACTCTATAATCTCTTTGTTTTCTTCTTTAAATATGTCTGAGTAGATATCTTAGTTAGGTTGAGGTTTGTCAAAGGAATTCATGAGCTTTAGGGTTAAACACAAATAGGCTATTCAATTCGATATCTTCACCTTTGTTGTTCTTAATGCTTAGATCAAGTTGATCACTTGATTTTATGATATGAGGCTTAACTTAGACAGCGAGAGTTGCTAAGTTGTTAGAAAAAATATTGGTGAGCAATTTAACCATTACCTGCGAGAGTAGATGTATTGAGAATTGTGAACATATTAAACCTATCCTTAATGCTTGTCTACGATTTCTAGTACCAGCGAGAGTTAGGAATTCTAGCTTGATAGACAAAGATATTAATACCACGAGAGTGGATTAATATTATCTTAGTGTTTGAGTTCTAGATTGATGCTTAATCACTGCCTGAATAGTTGTTTGATCCGTTGCTCTGAATCTCCTGCGATATTCATTGACCTAACGCTTGTTAAAATTATCTTACAACCGATTTCACTTTCATTACTAGTTATTAAAAAACCAAAAACATATTTGAATTGTCTTAGCTTTTAATTTAGCTCAATATATCAAAGTGTGAAAACTGGTCTTCGTGGGATCGACCCCTAAATACTACTTCGTATGCTGTGCACTTGCAGTAGAAATTAAAAGGGTTAAAACTCGTGTATCAGATAGATGAACCATCTGTTTCTCAGGTGGTTTCTGTTGAGATCTAACAGGTTAATCATCACCAACCTTTCTTACATGTTCAACAGTTCAAGAAACCAACGAGTTTGTTGGATTTTCTTGTGGTTCTTCTTCTTCTTCTGTTGTTGCTGTTGGGAACCATTTCGGTTCTTTGCCTGAAATTCATGGTGATACGGTGCTTCCAACTCGAAGTTTCCGACCAATGGATCGCTCAGATTTCAATGATAGATCGATTCAACATGATTATTACGACGCTGGATCCAATGATTTGATTGGTAATACTTTGATAAACCAATCCATTGGTGGATTTGTTGGTGTGAGCTCTGATCAAGAGGATCAAAACAAGTGGAACCAGAGCTTCAACAACATTATGAACATGAATCATGCCAGCACCAGCACCAGTGGAAGCAGAGGATCTTTGGGCACTGATCACATGAACAAGACCAACGGCAAAACCATAAACAACTGTGTGTTCAAGTCCTCTACCATTTGGAGAAGCATGGTCCTTAAACCTTAGCTGTATTACCCTACCCGTTTTCTTTTTCTTAAATAAGTTTATGTTTCAGTTTTTCTTTTATGTTAAAGTGATGAAGGTTTTGGTCGTTGTTTCCCATAGGATTCAGACATAAGTTGCTTGTCTGATCTTTTTTCTATATATTATTATGATTATCTAGATGTGTCTATATAAGATGCAATCTGCCAATGCATATCTTGAGCCCAATCACAAACTAATTTCTTTTAGATTTTTAGCTAACATTTAAAACAAAATACGTCCAATATAAACCGACAATATAATCTCGATACAACATAAGTTAAAACTGATGTATGCCACTCGACAATATTTTGAAAATTTGGGTACTCTTAAAACTTCTTGTTTTTGTTTTTGATGAATGATGACAATCAATGCCTTCATTGAAGTCATCAAAAACAGTGTGTATCAAACATGCAGACCAAAAACACCGACCAAACAAACCAAATTAAGGAGATCAAATCCCATTACACAAAGGTAAAAAGGCACGTTCCGAATCAAAAGGATCGTGCAAGTCTGCTACCACGACATAAGATTGTCGATGATTTTCAGCGGTAACACTCCTAGCAATTAAAGAAGCTCCTTTATTCGCACTCAGGATTTACATGTGGTCAATGTAACATGTTATCGTGAAACTAGAGCAATATAAAACATTAGTTTTTCTCATATATGTGATTTGGTATAACCAAACCAGAAGTTTGATCGACAAAATACAAGTTGATTTCATTTTTCCAAACTTACTTTTTCTTTTTGAGATTGTAGCATACATGAGAATTGATGTTCACACTTGTAAAAAAAAAATACTTGATATTTATCCTTAAAAAAATAGTGGCACAAGACTCTTTGATAATTAATTATTTCATCTAGAATGTTACATTACCATCACTTATATACACTATATATGTATGTATAATTTTAACTCTAAAATCCTATGGAGTATAGGAGAACACATATGATTTTTTTTTTTTTTTTGAACACATGATTATAAGATGATATATATCTACTAATATTAGTAATGGTTATGTTTTTTTCATCAACATAGAAAATTGTTGTCAGCAGTAATTTCTGATCATTTGTTAGCACCGCATCTACTTTCAGAAAAGAAATCTATAATCAAGTGTAATTGTTAAGACTAAAATTGAAAAGAAAATAAACACTGGTTCACTTAAATTTTGACTATGATCACTTTGATTGAAGAAAAAATCAAATGTAAACCAAAATCCAAATCGAATAATTTTTTTTTGTTTTGTTCTGGTTTCTATGTTTCATTGACCACGATATGATAACTATGATTAACCAAATCAGAGAACCACTTATACCATTGATAATTTGGTTTAACACTTGGTAGTTAAGTATAAGCTTAACAGATATCTTAATCTCGAGATAAATTACCAAGAAGTTAATGACTTTAAATTTTAAACCAATTGACATATTTTTCTGTTTTTTCAAACTGAAATTCACTAAAAAAAATTTGCCAATACGGTTGCACATTGAACTATTTCGCTGCACATTACCAATCTCCTAGTCAGATGATCTGCCTGTGGAATAATTTGTTGAGAGGACGAGCACAATGCTGCAATTTCAGATGACCAAAACATATATTCCACTAGCTAGGAGATTTACAGGATTACAGACTTGGCACCCCCTAAAAATCATTTTTGTAGTTTTCCTCTTTGGTGCTAGTTATCTACACTTACACAATCAGGTTTCTTACTGTACATTGGTGTCCACTGATAATATTTAGAGGTTCTCAGAAAGATCTAAGCAAAACTTGTATCAGAAGTTTTCGGCATTTAAGGTAATGTGAATATGCAAAAATCACAGGCGGATTTTTTTATTTAAGGGTTGACTTTTATAATTTGAAATAAATTATTTGGAAACTCGAGAAGAAAAATTCTCACAACCAAAATTTCTACTTTGTTCCGAATATTTCTCCTTCCGAAATTAATATTTTGATTGGTGGTTACATCGTATCGTCGAAAGTATAAAAAACGTACTAGTGAAGTGTGGCGATAACTAAAGATACGTGTAATTTAATTGCTAAGACCGGCCGGCCCAGGTGAAAACACTCTTGATTCCAAACCGGACCCAACCGAAACTAATCGACGTTGGTTCTTTCATCATCCTCCTCCCGCGCCGCCACATCTCTCTCCTCCTCAAACTCCCTCGTCTCTGTCGATTAGTTTCTCCAAAGGTAAGCTTTTTCGATTTCTCATCATCTTCGACTAATGTTGCTTCGCATCCTCTGCAGTCAAGTCCCTAAAGTTTCTAACTTTTCTAAGATTCGTGTCGATCTCAAAGGCACAGAGATTCTCTGCAGTCTTCGACGTTCGAATTTGGTGAAAATAGAGCCACCAAATCTAAAACCCAATCCTCTAGAATAAGACTCAATAGTGATATGCAGATCACATGTCCCCCAATTTCGATTTACTCTATCCTAAGCAAGGAGGAAATCAACCGCAGATGGGTTTTCAGAAGAACTACTCCAACAACTACTCCAACAACTACCAGAACCGTCCATTCGTCCCTAATCAGAACCGTTTCCAAGGAGGGAATCAGCCAAGGCAGCCTTTCACAAACTCGCAGCCCCAGCCTTTCACAAACTCGCAGCCTTCATCTTCAGCAACCGGCTCCCAAGACGAGCTGAAGAACATGATGCAGCAGATGATGGCGAGTCAACAAAAGGCGGCAGCAGAGATCAACTCCAAAGTTGACACTATGTATGGTGATCTTAGTGGGAAGTATGAGGTTGTATGGACCCACATGAAGCAACTGGATGTTCAGATTGCACAAACCGCCGAGTCTATAAAAAGAACACCAGGAACTCTGCCTGGAAAAGCTGAAGCACCTAGGAAGGAGTTTGTCAACGCCATCGAGCTAAGGAGCGGAAAAACATTGAATTCGAAAACAACTTCCGGATCGGCAAAAGGGAAAGAAGTGACAACCGAGCACACTGGTCAGTCAACCGAGCACATGCCCAGCCAAGAAACTCCAACAACTTCGGCCAACAATCCAGAAGCAAGGGTATACAAACCCAAGGTCCCATACCCTGTACCACCCAAGAAGTCTCACAAGGACTTAGAGGATGCTAAATGCAGAGATGTGCTCAGAGACCTAACCGTGAAGCTGCCCCTCACGGATGCCGTTCAGATGATACCTGCTCTCAAACGGTATATGAAAACCCTAGTCTCCGGAAAAGTAGCTGAGGAGGAAAACATGATGGTAGTCTCCAAAGAGTGCAGTGCTGTTCTGCAGAACAAGGTCCTTAAGAAGAGAAGCGATCCTGGGAGATTCGTTTTATCAGTCAAGATCGGCCCCATGACGTTTGCATACTCTCTGTGCGATCTCGATTCCAGTGTCAACCTTATGCCATACTCTGTGGCAAAAAGGTTAGGGTTCACAAATTTCAAACCCACGCGCATCTCATTGGTCTTCGCAGACAGATCAACAAAGCTTCTGGTGGGTATGTTAGAGGATCTTCATGTGCGAATTGGAGACACACTCATCCCAGCTGATTTCGTGGTTTTAGAGCTTGAAGAAGAACCGAAGGACCCTATGATTCTTGGCCGGCCATTCTTATGCACAGCTGGTGCAATAATCGATGTACAGAATGGAGTGATTGACCTTCAGCTAGGCGACATGGTGATGTCATTCGAGATGGAAAAATTGTTGAAGAAACCGATGATGGATGGACATACCTTCACTGTGGAAGGCGTGGATGATGTATATGATGAGGCAGCTGAAGAGCTTCTGTGCCCGGATCCTCTTGAAACCGCTCTAACTCTGGCTGAAAGAGAGCATGGTTTCCTGAGCGAGGATGCCGACAGCTTTGCCAAGATGCTAGATTCCAGCCAGAGAATGGAGCAGATGGTGGCATACATGAGCCTAGAAGATGAGGAGAACTCGGCAGAAACAGATGGAGCACCCGCTCCAATCCCGCAAGCACCTGCTCTGCCACTTGATCCGATAGACAGCCCTTGGAGCAAATTAAAAGCGCCCAAATTGGAGCTCAAAACTCTTCCAGCCGGGCTCAGGTACGCATTCCTTGAAACAAACTCTACTTACCCGGTGATTGTGAATGCTGATTTGAATAATGTGGAAGTAGCTTTACTTTTATGCGAGCTTAGGAAGTATAGAAAGGCTATAGGGTATTCACTTGATGATATCACTGGCATCTCCCCTGATCTTTGCATGCATAGGATACATCTAGAAAATGAATCGAGGAGTTCTATAGAACATCAGAGAAGATTAAATCCGAATTTAAAAGATGTTGTTAAAAAGGAGATAATGAAACTTCTAGAAGCCGGTGTAATTTATGCTATTTCTGATAGTACTTGGGTTAGTCCAGTTCATGTAGTTCCTAAGAAAGGTGGAATCACTGTAATAAAAAATGATAGGAATGAACTGATACCAACTAGGACCATAACCGGCCATAGAATGTGCATAGATTATCGCAAACTAAATGCTGCAACTCGCAAGGATCACTTCCCTTTGCCCTTTATTGATCAGATGCTTGAAAGACTTGCAAACCATCCATACTACTGTTTTTTAGATGGTTATTCAGGTTTCTTTCAGATCCCCATCCATCCGGACGACCAGGAGATGACAACATTCACATGTCCTTATGGCACATTCGCTTACCGGCGCATGCCATTCGGATTGTGCAATGCTCCGGCAACTTTCCAGCGATGCGTGATGTCCATTTTTTCTGACTTTATCGAAGACATAATGGAGGTGTTCATGGATGACTTCTCGGTGTATGGAGACTCTTTCTCTCACTGTTTATTTAATCTATGCAGGGTACTTCAGCGATGTGAGGAAAAACACCTAGTTCTAAATTGGGAGAAGTGTCACTTCATGGTCAGGAATGGGATTGTACTTGGGCATCGCATATCAGAAGATGGCATCGAGGTGGATAAAGCTAAGATCGAGGTTATGATGAACCTACAACCACCTACTTCTGTCAAGGGGATCCGCAGTTTTCTGGGGCATGCAGGCTTCTATCGCAGGTTCATCAAGGATTTTTCAAAGATAGCCAGACCCCTAACGAGGCTGTTGTGCAAGGAGGTGCAGTTTGAATTTGATAGCAACTGTCTTGATGCTTTTCATACGATCAAGGGAGCGTTGGTCAGCGCACCCATTGTGCAGCCACCAGATTGGAGCCTACCTTTCGAGGTTATGACGGATGCTAGCGACTATGCTGTTGGTGCAGTTCTCGGCCAGAGGAAAGACAAGAAGCTCCACGTTATCTACTACGCCAGTCGCACATTGGATGATGCTCAGTGCAAGTATGCTATGACAGAAAAGGAGCTTCTGGCCGTCGTCTTCGCCTTTGAGAAGTTTCGGTCCTATCTCGTTGGATCAAAGGTTATAGTCCATACTGATCATGCAGCACTGAAGTATCTGCTGACCAAGAAAGACGCTAAGCCGCGGCTACTTAGGTGGATTCTCCTACTTCAAGAATTCGACCTGGAGATCAAGGACAAGAAGGGAATAGATAATGGAGCTGCCGACCATTTATCTAGGATGAGGATTGATGAAGAACTCCCACTCAATGACAGCCTCCTTGAAGAACAGGTTTACTCGATCGGAGTATTCCAAATCGAGGAAGCATGTGCTCCCACCCAGCGAGCACCTGCTCAGTCCGAATTCTGCAACCAAACCGAAAGCAGCCAACATCCTCGGGTTCCTTGGTTTGGAGAGATTGCAAATTACCTAGCTGCTGATCTAGAACCTCACGGTTTTGTGGGCAACAAGAGGAAGAAATTCCTAAAGGATATTCGCCATTACTTCTGGGATGAGCCGTACCTGTACAAACATTGCCCAGATGGAGTATTCAGACGTTGCATGGCTGAGGAGGAGAAACCGGAGATTCTGTTTCACTGTCATGGCTATTCCTATGCCGGACACTTCGCTACCTTCAAGACAGTCTCCAAGGTTCTGAAAGTTGGGTATTGGTGGCCAACAATGTTTAAAGATGCTCAGCGCTTTATCTCTAGATGCGATTCATGCCAACGACAGGGCAACATCAGCAAGCGCAATGAGATGCCACAGAACTTCATTCTCGAAGTGGAAGTCTTTGACGTGTGGGGAATTGATTTTATGGGACCGTTTCCATCTTCTTTCAGGAACGAGTACATACTCGTGGCTGTTGACTATGTGTCTAAATGGGTTGAGGCATTGGCGAGTCCCACGAACGATGCAAAGGTGGTGATCAAGATGTTCAAGTCTATCATTTTCCCTAGATTTGGTGTTCCGCGAGTTGTCATCAGCGATGGAGGTTCTCACTTCATCAACAAGATCTTCGAGAATCTATTGCGCAAGAATGGTGTAAAACACAAGGTCGCAACGCCTTACCACCCGCAAACGAGTGGACAAGTTGAGATATCTAACCGAGAAATCAAGAGCATACTTCAGAAGACTGTGAGCACAACTCGGAAGGACTGGGCTTCCAAGCTAGACGACGCTCTATGGGCTTACAGGACCGCTTACAAAACGCCTCTCGGAACCACTCCTTTCCACCTTGTCTACGGAAAAGCCTGTCACCTCCCCGTTGAGCTCGAATTCAAAGCCGCATGGGCTGTCAAAACTGCTCAACTATGACATTAAGCCAGCTTCAGAACGACGCATGATGCAGCTACACGAGCTTCAGGAGATTAGGCATCTCGCCTATGAGAACTCCAAAATCAACAAGGAACGAACCAAAGCATACCACGACAAGCGCATCCTAGCTCGTAACTTCGCCCCCAACGACCAAGTTTTACTTTTCAACTCTCGGCTGAAGCTGTTTCCCGGGAAGTTACGATCGAGATGGTCTGGCCCCTTCACCATAAAGGAAGTGCGACCATATGGAGCTGTCGTCTTGTTCAACACCAACGGAGAAGAGTTTGTGGTCAATGGACAGCGATTGTAACCATATCTTGCCGACACACAACTCGGAGATGGGGAAGAAACTCCCTTGACCGAGCCTCCTCAAGCATAATCAAATCTCCACGTCAAGCTTAGAGACGTAAAACAAGCGCTTTCGTGGGAGGCAACCCACCAGGTAAAATGTAAAATAGCGTGAAGTTTTTTCTTATTCTATTTACGTTTCTTGTTTTGTTTGAGATTGTTTTTGCAGGTTTTTATTAAGTGTTGAGCGGATGACGGATAGAGAGCAGCACCGATAGCTCCACCAGCGACCACTGAGCTTGTGGTTATTTCTATCACACTTGTTATATCCATTTTTATTTTATGCTACTTTTATTTTATTTTACAGATTTCTCTTTCAGTTTTGTTTCAACCGGGACGGTTAAAAACAAGTCTGGGGGAGGGATTTATTTGTGTTCTAACATTGTGTTTTATTGATGTTTATTTCTTATGTTTTATTTTGGTGTGTTTAGATTTTTAAAAACATTTAAAAATAATAATAATAATAATAATAATAATTTTTCGAGTCAAAACTCCGTGTGATTTTGTTAAACTTTTTGGAATTGCAACATGTTCGATGTCATTGCCTTAGGACTGTTTAGCATTGTTTGAGGATAGTTTGGAAACGCAGAAAAATCCATAACTTGATCATTTAATGAATTTCTCAAATCATCTGAACTTAATCGAATTATTAGAACTTAATATGGACTTAATTTATCTCACTTAGGGGGTTGATAATCATGTACTGGATTTTACATTTGGAGTTTTCTTTGCATCATTTTTACCAATCTTTGCTAACTCCAAATGGCTAGACTTATCCTTAGTCTAGTACCACACCCTTACCATTTCCATGTTGAAACCTACTTATTTTCGTTTACTGTCATTGCATTCATGCGCAAAAACTATGGAGTATACGGACCGACACAACTTTTCTTTAGGATTGTGTCTAGATAGGTGGTCTCTTTCTGATTAAACTCATGGGATGTGTCTAGAAATGTGATCTCTCTCTTTGAATATATTCATTGAAAATTTTCATTTCAAAAGAGGGTGAACTTTTAAAAAGGGTAGAAGATTTTATTCACATTCAAGAAATAAGCTTACATTGTTAAAATTCTTTTGATGCAGATCTTAGAGACTAACCGGTTCCATTCTCCGATATGTAAAAATTAAAAAAGAAAGAAAAAAAAATATATATATAAAACAGAAGGAACCGGGAAAGTCGTCAAGGTAATATCTTTAAATTTCATGAAACGTTAAGAGAAATCATGTTCTTGTTTGTGACTCAGTTAAAAAAGGGTAGAAGGATTAGAGTTAAGGAGAGTTGTGTACCTCCTAATTGGTCTGTGTCTCACGGTGATTTTGCATAATGATTTGCATCTGTTTATATTGCTAAAAGAAACCGAAACACTTGAGCCACCAAATACCAACCTTGATACCTGGACCATAACGTGTTAGATATTCCCTTTGTGAGAGTACACGCATTTGATAATGAATGTTAAATATTGAGTTCTGCTTGATCATGAGATTTCACTCATTTACTACGGTTATGGAGAAGTACAATGAAGTATGGTTTGATCTGAACTTTGCGAATGCGGTTTACGGGCAATTGACTTAGAGTATGGTCCTATAAGTTTTACAAATTTCACAGTTTTTCTAACCTCTCCTCTTTGTAAGATATCTGGTTTTGCTTGAGGACAAGCAAAGGTTTTATTTGGGGAGAATTGATATTATGTGTTTTTAACGTATTTTGATTCGTTTTTAGTATTCGGTTTGAGTTTTGATTTGCATCTTTCGTTGGTTTTTCGAGTCTTTTCTTTTGTTTTGAGTCTTTTACAGATTTCATGGAGTTCCGAAAGAGTTTGGCGTTTACGGACATGTTCGAGTCGGAAAAACACGAGAAAAAAGACCAAGTGAAGAACGACCATTCTTGGAGTAGAACGATCGTTCTGGCCAAGCAAAGGAACGACCGTTCCTATGGCTAGAACGACCATGGAGAACGATCGTTCCACCTACGGAACGATCGTTCCCTCACTCACCAACCCTGCCGACAAAAACCAAAGATCGATCGTTCTCTCCCATGTGCCCGTTCCACACTTCACCAACCATGCCGACAAAAGCACTAAGGAACGACCGTTCTTATCATCAGAACGATCGTTCCCCGACAAAACCACCTAGAGAACGACCGTTCTACAAAGGGAACGATCGTTCCCAAGTCCACCTACTCCACCTACTTCGATCGACCATGGGGAACGATCGTTCCACCTACAGAACGACCGTTCCCCTCTTCACCTACTCCCCTTCACCTTGGCCTATATAATGGACTCACAACATCAATCTCAAAACACACCTTCTTCTTCCTCCTCTCTTCTCTAGCTTCAAAGCATAGCTTCTTCTTCAGTTTTAAGTTTTATGTTTATGCTTTTATTAAGTTTTATTTAGTTTCTTTTAAGCTTTATACATTTATGCTTAAATTAAGTTTTACTTTCAGTTCTTATATTTATGCTTTACTTTCAGTCTTTATATTTATGCTTTACTTTCAGTCTTTGTTTATGCTTTAATTAAGTTCTTATAAGTTTATATTCAGCTTTCATTATCTATTCAAGCTTTTATATGAACTCTATAATCTCTTGTGTTTCTTCTTTAATATGTCTGAGTAGATATCTTAGTAGGTAGTTGAGGTTTGTCAAAGGAATTCATGAGCTTTAGGGTTAAACACAAATAGGCTATTCAATTCGATATCTTCACCTTGTTGTTCTTAATGCTTAGATCAAGTTGATCACTTGATTTTATGATATGAGGTTTAACTTAGACAGCGAGAGTTGCTAAGTTGCTAGAAAAAACATTGTGAGCAATTTAACCATTACCTGCGAGAGTAGATGTATTGAGAATTGTGAACATATTAAACCTATCCTTAATGCTTGTCTACGATTTCTAGTACCAGCGAGAGTTAGGAATTCTAGCTTGATAGACAAAGATATTAATACCACGAGAGTGGATTAATATTATCTTAGTGTTTGAGTTCTAGATTGATGCTTAATCACTGCCTGAATAGTTGTTTGATCCGTTGCTCTGAATCTCCTGCGATATTCCTTGACCTAACGCTTGTTAAAATTATCTTACAACCGATTTCACTTTCATTACTAGTTATTAAAAAAACCAAAAACATATTTGAATTGTCTTAGCTTTTAATTTAGCTCAATATATCAAAGTGTGAAAACTGGTCTTCGTGGGATCGACCCCTAAATACTACTTCGTATGCTGTGCACTTGCAGTAGGAATTAAAAGGGTTAAAACTCGTGTATCAGATAGATGAACCATCTGTTTCTCAGGTGGTTTCTGTTGAGATCCAACAGGTTAATCATCACCAACCTTTCTTACATGTTCAACAGTTCAAGAAACCAACGAGTTTGTTGGATTTTCTTGTGGTTCTTCTTCTTCTTCTGTTGTTGCTGTTGGGAACCATTTCGGTTCTTTGCCTGAAATTCATGGTGATACGGTGCTTCCAACTCGAAGTTTCCGACCAATGGATCGCTCAGATTTCAATGATAGATCGATTCAACATGATTATTACGACGCTGGATCCAATGATTTGATTGGTAATACTTTGATAAACCAATCCATTGGTGGATTTGTTGGTGTGAGCTCTGATCAAGAGGATCAAAACAAGTGGAACCAGAGCTTCAACAACATTATGAACATGAATCATGCCAGCACCAGCACCAGTGGAAGCAGAGGATCTTTGGGCACTGATCACATGAACAAGACCAACGGCAAAACCATAAACAACTGTGTGTTCAAGTCCTCTACCATTTGGAGAAGCATGTCCTTAAACCTTAGCTGTATTACCCTACCCGTTTTCTTTTTCTTAAATAAGTTTATGTTTCAGTTTTTCTTTTATGTTAAAGTGATGAAGGTTTTGGTCGTTGTTTCCCATAGGATTCAGACATAAGTTGCTTGTCTGATCTTTTTTCTATATATTATTATGATTATCTAGATGTGTCTATATAAGATGCAATCTGCCAATGCATATCTTGAGCCCAATCACAAACTAATTTCTTTTAGATTTTTAGCTAACATTTAAAACAAAATACGTCCAATATAAACCGACAATATAATCTCGATACAACATAAGTTAAAACTGATGTATGCCACTCGACAATATTTTGAAAATTTGGGTACTCTTAAAACTTCTTGTTTTGTTTTTGATGAATGATGACAATCAATGCCTTCATTGAAGTCATCAAAAACAGTGTGTATCAAACATGCAGACCAAAAAACACCGACCAAACAAACCAAATTAAGGAGATCAAATCCCATTACACAAAGGTAAAAAGGCACGTTCCGAATCAAAAGGATCGTGCAAGTCTGCTACCACGACATAAGATTGTCGATGATTTTCAGCGGTAACACTCCTAGCAATTAAAGAAGCTCCTTTATTCGCACTCAGGATTTACATGTGGTCAATGTAACATGTTATCGTGAAACTAGAGCAATATAAAACATTAGTTTTTCTCATATATATGATTTGGTATAACCAAACCAGAAGTTTGATCGACCAAAATACAAGTTCATTTCATTTTCCAAACGTAACTTTTTCTTTTGAGATTGTAGCATACATGAGAATTGATGTTCACACTTGTAAAAAAAAATACTTGATATTTATCCTTAAAAAAATAGTGGCACAAGACTCTTTGATAATTAATTATTTCATCTAGAATGTTACATTACCATCACTTATATACACTATATATGTATGTATAATTTTAACTCTAAAATCCTATGGAGTATAGGAGAACACATATGATTTTTTTTTTTTGAACACATGATTATAAGATGATATATATCTACTAATATTAGTAATGGTTATGTTTTTTTCATCAACATAGAAAATTGTTGTCAGCAGTAATTTCTGATCATTTGTTAGCACCGCATCTACTTTCAGAAAAGAAATCTATAATCAAGTGTAATTGTTAAGACTAAAATTGAAAAGAAAATAAACACTGGTTCACTTAAATTTTGACTATGATCACTTTGATTGAAGAAAAAATCAAATGTAAACCAAAATCCAAATCGAATAATTTTTTTTTGTTTTGTTCTGGTTTCTATGTTTCATTGACCACGATATGATAACTATGATTAACCAAATCAGAGAACCACTTATACCATTGATAATTTGGTTTAACACTTGGTAGTTAAGTATAAGCTTAACAGATATCTTAATCTCGAGATAAATTACCAAGAAGTTAATGACTTTAAATTTTAAACCAATTGACATATTTTTCTGTTTTTTCAAACTGAAATTCACTAAAAAAAATTTGCCAATACGGTTGCACATTGAACTATTTCGCTGCACATTACCAATCTCCTAGTCAGATGATCTGCCTGTGGAATAATTTGTTGAGAGGACGAGCACAATGCTGCAATTTCAGATGACCAAAACATATATTCCACTAGCTAGGAGATTTACAGGATTACAGACTTGGCACCCCTAAAAATCATTTTTGTAGTTTTCCTCTTTGGTGCTAGTTATCTACACTTACACAATCAGGTTTCTTACTGTACATTGGTGTCCACTGATAATATTTAGAGGTTCTCAGAAAGATCTAAGCAAAACTTGTATCAGAAGTTTTCGGCATTTAAGGTAATGTGAATATGCAAAAATCACAGGCGGATTTTTTTATTTAAGGGTTGACTTTTATAATTTGAAATAAATTATTTGGAAACTCGAGAAGAAAAATTCTCACAACCAAAATTTCTACTTTGTTCCGAATATTTCTCCTTCCGAAATTAATATTTTGATTGGTGGTTACATCGTATCGTCGAAAGTATAAAAAACGTACTAGTGAAGTGTGGCGATAACTAAAGATACGTGTAATATAATTGCTAAGACCGGCCGGCCGAGGTGAAAACACTCTTGATTCCAAACCGGACCCAACCGAAACTAATCGACGTTGGTTCTTTCATCATCCTCCTCCCGCGCCGCCACATCTCTCTCCTCCTCAAACTCCCTCGTCTCTGTCGATTAGTTTCTCAAAAGGTAAGCTTTTTCGATTTCTCATCATCTTCGACTAATGTTGCTTCGCATCCTCTGCAGTCAAATCCCTAAAGTTTCTAACTTTTCTAAGATTCGTGTCGATCTCAAAGGCACAGAGATTTTGGTGGAAATAGAGCCACCAAATTTCAAACCGGAGCTTTGGATTTCGACTCAGTAGTGATATGCAGATCACATGTCCCCCAATTTCGATTTACTCGATCACTCCTAGAACCTCAATCTCACTTTTATCCATATCCTCCAAGCTCACTTCATTTGAGAACCCAGAACACTGTTTCTTCGCCGCATCTTTCAAAAATCCTGTTTTGGCTGCCGTGAGAAGCGAACAAGGAATCATCGAAGCTGATGATGCGTTTTATATGAGGAGATGTGTGGAGCTGGCATAGAGAGCAATCGGGTGTACAAGTCCTAATCCTATGGTTGGTTGTGTCATTGTTAAAAACGGCGAGATTGTAGGCGAAGGGTTTCATCCCAAAGCTGGTCAACCTCACGCTGAGGTAACAACAGAAAATTGCATTTTTTTGCTTGCTGGGTTTCTGGAAATGAGAAAACTTTCAATTGTTTCTGTTGGGATGTTAGGTGTTTGCTCTTCGAGATGCAGGGGACTTTGCTGAGAATGCCACTGCTTATGTTAGCTTGGAACCATGTAATCACTTTGGGAGAACGCCCCCGTGCACTGAAGCTTTGATCAAGGCTAAGGTGAAAAGAGTTGTGATTGGGATGGTTGATCCGAATCGAATCGTTTCTTCTTCAGGTATCACCCGTTTGAAAGATGCTGGAATTGATGTCACTGTGGGTGTTGAAGAAGACTTATGCAAGAAGATGAATGAAGGATTCATCCATCGAATGCTAACAGGAAAGCCTTTACTCGCCCTCAGGTATAAAGTTCATAACTTCTCTTGACTGGAGACAAAATCGGAATGTTTTCAAGTTTTGAAAATCTATGTAGGTATTCTATATCTGTCAATGGTTGTTTTCTGGACAAGATTGGGGAAAGGGCTTTGGATAGTGGTGGATACTACTCAAAGCTATTACAAGAATATAATGCGATAATACTTTCTTCCTCGTTTTCTGATAAACTCTCGACCGTTTCGTCACAAGAAGCTAATGTTACGAGCCAACCTATCCAAATCATAGTAGCTAACAATGCACACCAGTCTCCTATCCTTGCTTCTTCCAACACCGTGGAAGAATGGGCCCCAAAAGTTGTACTGTTCACCAAGAAGGAAATGGTTGCAGAATCCGGAATCAGCAATAGCGAGGTTGAAACCGTGGTATTGGAAAATATGAATTTGGATTCCATCTTGGATTACTGTTATCGCCGTGGACTATGCAGTGTCTTGTTGGATCTGAGGGGGGACATCAAAGACCTTGAAGTGCTTCTCAGGGATGGATTTGAGAAGAGGCTGTTACAGAAGATAATGGTTGAGGTTTTGCCGGAATGGTGCGAGAAAGATAATGAGAGACAGGTCGTTTCGATGAACTGGTTAGAATCAAAGGCGGTAGAAGATTTGCAGCCTAAGCAATTAGGTGAAAGCGTTTTGCTAGAGTGCTACCTTTAATGGCTTCGATGTATGAATGTGTAAGTTCTTCAGCTTTACTTTTTTGAAACCATTGTGTTACTAAAGATCTTACAGATTTTTAACTGGATTGATATAGAATTAAAATATTACTTCATCCATTTAGTTTCTGTTTCTTTCATATGTGAAACTAATGCTTCATTTCCTAATTTACCCATACCAAATAAATTCAATGCAAATTGGTAAATCCCATATATATTATTTGAGGATCCTTTTTAAAAGACTAACTTTTTTTTTATTTTTAAAGACTAACTTTTACTTCATGTGTTTATTACAAGAGTGTCATTCTTACTTATATTAATTACATATAATGCTATTATATGATTTGATCACTTATATTAATTATCACTATTACATAATCAAAACTATGATATATCTCATAGACTCTAATTAAAATACATGTTATTTATTCATTCATAAAATATATAACTTTAATTATGTATTTGACCAATATAATCAAATAATTTTATATTAATATATATACCATGTTTATTAAATAACTTTACTTGAAAAAAATATATTATATTTCAGTATAGTTATTCGTTTTAACTTATATTATGAATTACAATAATAACTATATCACTTCATAATAATAATTTTTACATAATCTTATATTATATATATTTATAATTCTTTAATCTTTATTTAATATAAAACTTATAAATAATTTTACTTTATTAATATTATATTATAATATTATAATATAAAAAATTATATATTATTTTTCTGAAAGATTATAATATAATAAAAAGTATATATTATTTTTCTTAAAAAGCAACTTACAAGCAATTTTATATATAAATAAAAATCACTAATTTATATCAACTTACCATGATTATCAGATATATTTATTATATTATATAACTACAACTATAATAAATTTCATTGTATTTAAACATAATTCAAATTTCCTAAAATAAATCAACATAAAATATTTGATTTGTATTGATACCAATCAGTAATAAAATTATGGTAATGAAAAATTATTCTGTTTCTAAACTTAATTAATAATATAGATTAAAATAAGTAACCACACATTTAATTAAATAAATATATAGTAGTTGAATTTATGCCTATTCATATCAGTTTAGAAATAAATTCAGATATAAATAATATGTCATAATTTTTTACTCGATCAATAATGATAGAAAAATAACTGATTTTTAGCAATGTTATCATATATATATGATTTAATTGTTTTGCATTTATTAATATACAATTTTAAAAGATTTTGACTATAAAATCTATATAAATGACTATAAAATTATATTTAATTAATATTTATATAAACATTTTACTCCGCGCCATGCGCGGATTACTACCTAGTTCAAGTTCAAGTAATAAAGCGAGTTAATAACTTAATATTTGTATTGCATGTTTGCAACTATAATGCTGTATTTTAAATGTGTGAAGGAACGGAGGAGTATGTTGTTACATTAAAACATTTTCACATTTTTAACTAACATTTCACGAGACGTCTCAGGAGCCAACTCTGCTCATTCTTTAGGCGTGGAAGCTGCTTATATCAATCAGAACTTTTTGCAGCAGGTTTTGGTGAAAGATGGGAAGAAGGAAACCTTTGATGAGGCGAACCCATTCGCTAATGATGGTGAGGAGGTTGCTTCTGTTGCTTATAGGTATAGAAGATGGAAGCTTGATGATAACATGCATCTTGTAGCTAGGTGTGAGTTGCAGAGTGTTGTTGATCTCAATCACCAGAGGTCGTTCCTCACTTTGAATGCTCTTAATGAGTTTGATCCCAAGTACACTGGTGTTGACTGGAGGCAGAAGCGCAAGCTCTCTTGGCTAATGCTGATATGATGAAGATTGGTTTTGTCTCTAGAGTTCATCCTCGTGATCATTTCAACCACGTAATCTTGTCTGTTTTGGGGTATAAGCCGAAGGATTTCGCTGGACAGATTAATCTGAACACTTCTCACATGTGGGGGATTGTGAAGTCTATAGCTGATCTGTGTATTAGATCATATAAGGGCCTGTTCGTTTCTCCATCTATCAACTCCATCCACATGGTCCATCTAGATGGTCCATCCAGCTGGTCCATCCAGCTGATATTCGATTTCATTTTTGATCATTCATCTAACTGATCCATCCAGATGAGATGTTGTTTGTTTAACCATCTCCATCTCCATCTAAATGGAGTACACTTTTTCTGCAAAACCGCAAAAGTATGTTTTTCGTTAAAACCGAAAAATAACATTTTTAGGTTGAAACTACAAAATTACGTTTTCCAGTCGAAACCACAAAATTACGTTTTCCCGTCGAAACCGCAAAATTACGTTTTCCCGCCGAAACCGCAAAATTACGTTTTACCGCCGAAACTGCAAAATCAAGTTTTTCCGCCGAAGCCGTAAAATTACGTTTTTCCGTCGAAACCGCAAAATTACGTTTTCACGCCGAAACCGCAAAATTACGTTTTCCCGCCGAAACCGCAAAATTACGTTTTCCCGCCAAAACCGCAAAATTACGTTTTCCCACCGAAACCGCAAAATTACGTTTTCGGCCGAAACTGCAAAATTACGTTTTCCCGCCGAAACCGCAAAATTATGTTTTCCCGCCGAAACCGCAAAATTACATTTTCCCGCCCAAAATCTGCAAAATAACGTTTTCCCGCCGAAACCGCAAAATTATGTTTTCCCGCCCAAACCGCAATATAACGTTTTCCCGCCGAAACCGCAATATAACGTTTTCCTGCCGAAACCGTAATATAACGTTTTCCCGCCGAAACCGCAAAATAATGTTTTTCCACCGAAACAGCAAAACCGCAAAATTACGATTTTTGCCAAGCCGAACGTAACTTGCGGTTTTGGCATAAATTTTTAATTTTTCGATATTTAGGAAAAACATGATTTTGCGATTTCAGCGGAAAACGTGATTTTTAAGTTTTGGCGGGAAAAATTATTTTTGCGGTTTTGACCCAAAATTTTAATTTTTTAATTTGACTGGAAAATGTGAATTTTGGGTTTTTTTTACAAAATATGATTTATTTTAAATTTGTTTTTATCTAACATTTACTTATAAATAAGCAATTGTAATAAGAAGGATATATTTGTAAATTTTTTTGACTCCATCTCCATCTAGATGGTCTAATTTGGTTCAGCTGGATGAACCTAAAATTTTGCCTAGGTTTTTAAACTCAGCTGGATGGACCATCTGGATGGACCAGCTGGATGGATCATTTTTTTGGCAAAAAACGAACATCATTCGGATGGTCCATTCGGATGGTCCATCTAGATGGACAAACGAACATGCCCTAAGTTGGTTATTAGAGTTGGTTTACTTTACTTCCGGTTTGTCTTATACCGTTGATGTATTTAAGGATCAAACCTTCTTCTTTGTTTAATCAATGAAGCATAATCCAATTATCTGAAACTGTGTATGAAACTAAGGGAAGGGAAGTATGTCCTAGTGAAGGATCCATCGAATTCGAAGCCTCAAGTGTGGATTTACGAGGTCCCATCTGATGCTTTTGAGAATGATTATGTTGAAGAACCGTTGCCTGAAGATGAACAAGTACAGCCACCTGATAAGAACGCTGATGGTACAGCAGCTACAAGTAACGAAACAGAGGATAAGAAAGCTGATGAAGGTCAAGCTTGATGGTGATAAAGTCAGATAATTTTATACGGACAATTCAAAAAGCTGTTACCTTTTATGCATGTTGGATTTGATTAGAATTGTGTGAAGCATTCATCGTTCAGATTCTTCAGGTCAAAGTCCTACACTCTACACCTTTGGTTTCTGGGTTCTTTTGAGAGTTGAAGCAGAGCAACAACAACAAATATGGAGGTTATTTATTTTCTTGTTGTCTTGAGTTTCCAAATTTTGGGGTGTTACTGCTGTAACTTGAGTGAGGAATGAGTCTTAGAACAAAATCAATAAAAATGGTTCCACAATGCATAATTCTTGTTTGAATCACTTCTGCACCAATCTCTAAATTTCATAAATTTGCTTTTTAACAAAAAATAAAAATTATTACCAATAACTTCTAAGTTTGGCAGTTTAGTTTTGTTTGTTATGATCACTCAGGATATTATCTCATAAACTCTTCAAATGTCATATTATCTCATAATGATAAACCCTTCTCTACACGAGTTCGATTCTATTATCCAGGTCATTTTTCTTCTGTCAAAAATGTTTACATTGATTTACTATTAAAAGTTTAAAACCGAAACTAGAAAATCTAACAAAATGGATCCAATGAACTGTTTTTTTCTGTTTTTTTTGGTCAACATCCAATGAATTGTCTTCTCTTTTGTTTTTTTTACTAAGTTTACACTTTTCAGTTTTTCATTTCTTTTTTTTTTCTCAAATCACACCAAATTATTAACTAATAATCGCAGCAATTGCAGAAAGCCTAAGTAAACAAAAACCGCAACTTAAACTTTGGGCAATTCTCAAAAATACCACATTTTCATGTTTTTGTGACAAAAATACCACATCAAGCTGAAAATGACAAAAATAACATTTTTTGAAGAGAAAAAAGACTATTATACATTTATTTTCATATGTTTCTTACCAATCCCTTAAACCTAAACCCTAAAACCCAAAATCTAAACCCTAATTAATGACTTTTGAACCCAAATTTATTAGTTTAATTATCTTTAAACCATTAAATAAATGTTATTTTTGTCATTTTTACTTTGGTGTGATATTTTTGTCACAAAAACATGAAAGTGTGGTATTTGAGGGTAATCAAACATGCATATGGTATTTTCATTCAATAATGTGGTATTTTCATTCCACTAATGATAACGACAAAATAAATGTATTGTGGAAAGGAGATGCTGGGAATATAACGATAATGCAGCCATGCTTCTGTTAAGTCTACTCTTACACACTGCTCCATCTCTGGTGTATGTGTGTTTTTGGGTGATTCTTTGGTTTCATGAAAATCTAAAAAACAGGATGTGGTTACTCAAAGTTCTGCTGAGGCCCCGAATACAAAGCATGGCTAAAGAACCACAGAACTCATATGGACACATTCTCTACTTGAGGACTTGAAGATCAAATTGGTTGATACGATTGTGCTATATTGTGATAGTAAGAGTGATTCACATTGCAAAGAACTCAGTATTTCATGAACCCATTAAACAGTTGAAAAGGAATTGCCATGTTGTTCGCGAATGTGTAGCATCAATTTACTGAACCCCTCACCAAGCCCCTCACTGCGATGCAGTTCAAGTATCTTTTATCCAAGATGGGAATACATCACTTGTTTTCTCTATCTCAAGGGAAGTAATAGAGGATATAGAGACTGGTTATGTACTAGTTATCTCGGCTGGTTTATTCTATCGGTTTACTAGTTTATCATTGATGTATTTAAGTTGAAATCTTGTTTGTTAACAAATTAATGAAACATAAACAATTATCTGAAAAATTATAGTTTTCTATTTCCACCGAAACAATATTATTAAAACTTGGGGAAATACGAAATGTATTACAAAACCGGTAGAAGTAAGTGATATCTTTGGAAAAAAAAAAACAAATTAAACCCAAAAAAATGAGAGAAATATTGTCCAAAAAGAGAGATATACAAACGCGATATCAAAACGAACATTACACCAACCTAAACAAACACAAATCAAATAAAGCCAAGGTGTACAAAACAAACTATCATAGAGCTGGAAGCCAAGTGTAACTCTCGAAACCACCAAAAATGTTGAGAAAAAACAGTGGACACAACACGACTGAGTTCATAACTCGCTGTCGGAAGGACCTTCAACCAAAACTGGAGGAAAAAAGCTTAAAAGGATAAACCGCTAAAATTATAAACTCAAATATTTTGATAAATAAGAGATAAACGAGAATCTAACTCTTACATATCTAATCTTTACCTAAAGAGTCTAAATCTTAAACTTTTCACTTTAGGATAAAGCTAATGCTGTTAAAAAAAATAGGATAAAGCTAATTATAAGAAAAAAGGTTAAATTTTTATTCTTCTTTAATTTACAGCTAAAAACAAAAAGGAAGAAAATTAAGATAAACTAATCTTTTTACACTAACGAAATTTTTTACTAGCGATCACGTGCCGCATTTTTGAGCCTCGGTAGATTGGTAGGTATAAAGACCTAAATAAGTAATTAACCGGCCATATTATTTAATTTTCATAAGTTCATTAAACTATTAGACTAATTCTGTTTGGTCTTAATTAAACCTCGTGTCGCTGATCTGGCCGGTTAGTACAATACCTTTAACTTGAATACAAAATTACAACCAATCTATATTATGTAGTTTGCGGCTCAAAAACCTAATGGAATTCCTAAAATTCAAAACCAAAAAAAATTATAGGATTTTCTTTTTTATAAATAGAAAATTAAGAGAGTTTTTCAAAAAAAAAAAAAAGAAATTTAACATATTTTCTTTTAAACAGAATAGACTAAAATATTCTTTAATTTGAGTATTATACCTCTATAGAAACATCAATAAACTTTAAATTACAAAGAATGATACAGTTAATTAACAACATCCCTACTTCCAAATGCAATATATTATCAAGCCTTTACTAGCTAGACCATCTAAGCCAGTTCATAACACCTCTAATTGCAATGCAATCTTCGTTTTGCTTTTCTTGGTTAAACATGCAATCACCAAATGTTTAGGTATGTACGTATGCATCATGTATGGACCAGTATAAAGACTCGATGTTGGGTATGAATATATGAATGTATAGACAAGCATCCATGGATACATGTAGTTAGGCTTTTATAACGGTTTGGTTTACGGTATAAGCTACCGCTAATATACTTCTCTAATTAGTTACGAGTGATGTGGAATGTGAAGATGCAGACTTTGAGAGGAATCATCAGCCACACAATCAGATGAGGAGACACGGATTAGAAATAAAAATGTGGAAGCTGAGGTATGAAAAAATTCGACATGTGCATTCCAAATTCCAAGTCACAAAAACTATTCTAAAAATCGGTTGGTATTCCGTTTACGTCTATGTCATTGTGTCATGTCCAAAAGAATTTATTCAGATAATATACCAATATAATATATATATATATATATATATATATATATATATATATATTCACATACACGCACACACACATATCTATAGATACAAAACTAAATAATATATGTAAAAACTATTTAAAAACCAGAGGAATTAATGCCAAACACGAGAGTTTTTAAGAATTTCATTTTATTTTGGAGATTCATGTCCGTCTCGTCCGAAAGATTCAGTAGTAACTAGTAATGTATTAGATAATCCTTGACTTACAAGTATGATAACGTTATAAAGAAAATCGAGAGTTGATGAAGAGAAAAACGTTATCAATATGAATGTGTGAAAAAAATCATCGAAAATTAAGATAGAAGTGAATTTATATGTTAAAAAGCATGAACTAAAACTCATTCTTAATTACCAACTAAGTTTGTATTAGAAATCCCGCACAGATATTCGTAACATAACTCTTGCTTTACTATCGATCGAGCTACACCTACTTCTCTGGCTAACTCTTTTTTTTTGTTTTGGCGGGTATTAATCTGTGGCTAACTTTGTTCTTCATTAGTGGATTATTAGTTTACATGGTCACCGCATAGTCATGTGATTATTACCCTATTATCAAAAGAATAGATGGGATTCAAACTCGATCCATCCACCACGTGAAACCTCATCCTTTTTACTTGTAATTTTTTACTTTTTAGTATACCCGTTTTTTTTGTCCCCACGTGTTAGTCATTAGGATCCCCCAAAACGACGTCGTAACTAGTAAGGGCCACCAGCATGATTGACATTGACATGTTAAGTAGCTTACTTCTCCAACGACCAACATCAATTCCACGAGGCATTTTGGCAGGTGTACCGTACCAATATTTTTCATTCGTAACCAATTCATTTTTTTACCCCAAATTAGTATATTCCTCCGAATATAAGATCACTTGACCAAAATATATTCGACATACATTTCATATATGATATATATATATATATCGAATCCACACATTAACTTTATATACAAATTTTACTACATTTATAAGGTGTTTTCATCTGATCTTTTCATTTTAAGAGTTCACACCCATGCAAAAATTAATCAATTTACGTCAAACACTTGTCTATTTACAAAAACTTGAAGGAGACCTTCAATGTCGTTCCCCCAAAACATGAGATATCTAGTGTGTATATATATATATATCATGTTGATATTGAACGTGAGTAGACGAATACTATATAGAGACGTATCAATCGACCTACCAAAAAGAATATGTACTCATCAATATAACGTAATCTAAATGTGATTGGTACAATAAGGAAAAAAATTACTTCATAATGATTATCAAACAAGTAATAAAATACATCGTTAATTGCTGTTGTTCTGATGGCCACCGTTCTCGATTGTAAAGCTAACAATTCTGCATGTAGAATAACTATAAAAAAAAAACAACAAAAAGAAAGAAAAAAACCATCGGCCCATAAAAAGTACTGTTTGCAGAATTGATAGTGCATATATAACACGAGGATTTTGGCAGGTCACCAACAAAATGATTAAAAAACATAACTTACTATAATAATATTATTAGTATTTACTAATTACATTTTTTTGGATGTTAGCCCTACAAAATTCAATATGGTGACACTCATCACTAGAGAGACGACCAAAGCCGGTCCAACTCAATACCTTCCACACTGCTTCCTCCCCGCCACATAAGGGGTGTTATCGTCATTACATGTGATAATGCGACATTATAAATAACAAGGTGAAAGAAAGATCCATGCAGAAATAATTAATTACCATAACTACAACACTTTTGTTCTTCTTAATTCTATCCTTACAATGGATACTTCAGCTTCAAACTCTTCGAATCTCACGACCAAGTCTAGTACACAAACGTCGCCGTTTACCAACATGTACCTCCTCACAACACTACAAGCCCTTCTCGTCATTTCCTTCTTGATGATATTCAAGAAAATAAAGTCGTCATCACGAAACAAGAGATTGCATCCTCTCCCGCCGGGTCCCACCGGTTTTCCAATTGTCGGAATGATTCCGGCGATGCTAAAAAACCGTCCTGTTTTCCGGTGGCTTCACAGCCTAATGAAAGAGCTTAACACGGAGATAGCTTGTGTGCGTTTAGGAAACACTCACGTGATCCCAGTCACGTGTCCTAAGATCGCACGTGAGATTTTCAAGCAACAAGACGCACTCTTTGCGTCAAGACCACTCACTTATGCTCAAAAGATTCTCTCCAACGGCTACAAAACCTGCGTAATCACACCGTTTGGCGAACAATTCAAGAAGATGAGGAAAGTGATCATGACGGAGATTGTTTGTCCGGCGAGACACCGGTGGCTACACGACAATAGAGCAGAGGAAACCGATCACTTAACCGCTTGGCTTTACAACATGGTTAAAAACTCTGAACCGGTCGATCTCCGGTTTGTTACCAGGCATTACTGTGGAAATGCGATAAAGAGACTTATGTTCGGAACGAGAACGTTCTCGGTGAAAACCGAAACCGACGGTGGACCAACCTCGGAAGATATCGAGCATATGGATGCTATGTTTGAGGGGTTAGGTTTTACGTTTGCGTTTTGTATATCGGATTATCTACCGATACTTACGGGATTGGATCTAAACGGGCATGAGAAGATCATGAGAGAAGCTAGTGCGATTATGGATAAATATCATGATCCTATTATTGATGAGAGGATTAAGATGTGGCGAGAAGGAAAGAGAACACAGATTGAAGATTTTCTAGACATTTTCATCTCTATCAAGGACGAGTATGGCCAGCCTTTGCTTACCGCTGATGAAATCAAACCAACCATTAAGGTAATTAATTACATATTTAATATTTTAATTTTCTGTCAACTAGTTACATATTACTTTATGTATCTACTGTTTAAAGATGATATATATTGGCTGATAAGAGTTTGGTGTTTTATCTTTTTTGGAGTTGAAGTAGCAGAAACTTGATGGGTTTAATTAGACATTTTTTATGTGGTTAAAAATGAGAGAAATAGATATATTAATTTTCTCTAATATATGAGAAAAAAAAAACAAGGATAAACCTCAAACAAAACAAAAAATTCTTATTTGGCATTTGGGGAGCTTTTTAGAAAATAAACCAAAATACCCATATCATTGTCAAGCTTTTGCCTTTTATTCTCTTTTTTCCCCCTAAGTTTGGCTTTTACTGGAACTAAAATTTCAGAATTAAATTTATTGTTAGTTTTCGCCAAGTTAAAGTGGTGAAAATGTTGAGAAGTAATTTCTTTTGTTCTAGGGAAATTAAATCTAAAATTTGAAGTTACTGTTGCTAAAATTAACCAAAAATGGTATAACGCTAAAACATCCATATTCTAAGTTCAAAGAAAAAAAAACATAATCAAAAAATTTATGTTTATCATAAAATTAATATTCGTGTTGACCCGTGACTCCATGCATAGAGATTAGTAAACCAAGTAATTAATCTTTACAATTTTTATCTTATAGGAACTTGTAATGGCGGCACCGGACAACCCATCAAACGCCGTGGAATGGGCCATGGCGGAGATGGTAAACAAACCGGAGATCCTCCAGAAAGCAATGGAAGAGATCGAAAGAGTCGTCGGAAAAGAAAGACTCGTCCAAGAATCCGATATCTCAAAACTTAACTATCTGAAAGCTATTATCCGTGAAGCTTTCCGTCTTCATCCCGTCGCTGCCTTCAACCTCCCACACGTGGCACTCTCAGACACAACCGTTGCTGGTTACCATATCCCTCAAGGAAGTCAAGTTTTACTTAGCCGTTACGGTCTTGGTCGTAACCCAAAGGTCTGGTCTGATCCACTAAGCTTTAAACCGGAGAGACATCTAAATGAGTGTTTGGAAGTGACTTTAACGGAGAATGATCTCCGGTTTATCTCGTTTAGCACCGGGAAAAGAGGATGTGCGGCTCCTGCGTTAGGTACGACGATAACTGTCATGATGCTCGCTAGGCTTTTGCAAGGGTTTAAGTGGAAACTAGCCGGAGGTGAGACACGTGTCGAGTTGATGGAATCGAGTCATGATATGTTTCTTGCGAAGCCTTTGGTTATGGTCGGAGAATTGAGGCTGTCTGAGGAACTTTACCCAACGGTAAAGTGAGGCCATGGTGATGTATGGCCAGGATATATATGTATGTATACTATGAATAATCAATATGATCCCTCCCAGTGTATAACCTAAAGTTTGGTCAATCATCATGATTCATGAACCAAATTTTGTTTGGATTTACTCCGTTTTAGAAACACTGAAGTGTGTTTCCTTTTTTTTTTTTCTATATATATTTTAACACTGGTTTTACGTTTGATTATTAATAAGTAGGTATTCACATGGAGTATCTCTCTCTCTCGATTTGTAAGAAATATTATCACATATCAGAAAATTACTCCGCATATTTTTTCTTTGTATGGGCCCATTTGGAATCTCGTTTTTATAACACAAAATGTACTATGTCGAACCTCGCGACATATAGTCCGAATGACACCGAACGTTTAGGCTACAAAGTACTCAGATCATTGGGTCCACAAGTCATCGTCTAGCTCTAGTGTACTCTGTTTATTTTCAAGAATTTTACAATATTGACAAAGTAGGAACTATATATTGAAAACAAGATTATTGAGATCGGTAATTTTTATTGGGAGGCCCACTTTCATTAACTCGAAGGCCCATTCTCAATTCGTACTAGTTTGTTTTCTTGGGAGATGGTATTGTTCAAGCTTAGAGTAGACAATCATCATGCATTCATGCTAGTAAAAACAGCATTATATTATTCTATGATTTAACCAAATGTTTTGCTTTCCAACTAACATAAAGCAGATTTTACTTGGTAATAAAAACAATCTGATAAGTTGACAAAAAAAAAACGGTTTAATAATAAAAAAACCTCATTAGATGTTTAAATTTTCAAAGTATATGCCGGCAGATACACAATATCGAGTACCGACCACGTTCCTTTCCCTTTCAAATTACCTCTAAACAAATATTTGTTTTCAATAGTTATTTATTAATTACAAAAGGTTAGCAAAGTGGATGAGACAACTTTTCTGCTTTCCAATAACTTTTAATCAGCCTTTAATTATTATTATACATTATAATGTTTAACAGACGTGCTCTAGTGTAACGAGCCAATGAGAGTAATTTGTTTTTTGTTAACAAGTACATCACTTAAAGTTAAAAAATGAAAAAGGGTTCATAATCGTATGGGTCGAACCGTCGAAGTATGAGAAAATAGAAAATCAATTCTTTTTTTTTTCCGTCGTTATAAAACATCCAATTCAAGATTCATAAAATGAAGAAGAAAAAAAAGAACAGTGTTTACATAAAAACAAAAAAGTAGCACGAAATCAAGAGAAATTTAAATCATGAAAAGTGACTAATATACTAACAAGATATTCCAGCTAGCCAATGACAAGCGTCCACGTCAGGCCTGACTGGATTCCAAATATATAATTCCTTCTTGGTCAAGCTTTCTCCGCAACTCCACTAAAAGTTCATCAATGGCGAGTTGTTTCAGCTTCGTGGCTTGTCGGAACAAATGCTACCAGTACAGTTTCTCATTCTCCGGTCTACGATCTTCGACCACCGATCTCGGAGACGGAACAGTGATGCACTGCTGGGTCCCACGAACCCATGTCAAAAGCAAGCCCACGCTGGTCCTGCTCCACGGGATCGGCGCTAATGCCATGTGGCAATGGGACCGTTTCATCGACCAGTTTATCCCCCGGTTCAACGTCTACGTACCGGATCTCCTCTTCTTCGGAGACTCGTGCACGACTCGGTCCGAGAGATCCGAGTCGTTCCAAGCAAGTTGCGTAATGGCGGTGATGGACTCTCACGGCGTTCGAACCATGGTTGTCGCCGGGATCAGCTACGGTGGATTCGTGGCCTACGCGATGGCGGCACAGTTTAAGGAGAGAATAGAGCGGGTTGTGCTAATATGCGCGGGAGTGTCTCTTGAGGAGAAAGATATGGAAGAAGGTTTGTTCAAGGTGAAAAGCACGGAGGAAGCGGCCAATATTCTGTTTCCTCAATCGCCGGCGATGCTCCGGCGGCTTCTCCGGTTAGCCTTCTACAAACCACCAAAGGGAATCCCTTCTTGCTTCGCCAACGACTACATTCAGGTCAAGTCCACTGACTAAACTTATCCATTCATCACCATGACATTAGTGATGGGTTCATTTGTCCATTTGTACATTTGTGCAATAAAAATTCAAGTGTTTTTATTTGAAACTCTGTTTGATATTTTCTTGGTTTTCATTTTGAATTTTATAAAAGGTGATGTGTAGTGAGCATATCCAAGAGAGGAAAAATTTGGTTGAAACTCTGCATAAAGGCAGGAGATTCACCAACCTTCCCAAGATATCACAGGTTCTTCTTTCACCACCAAAATCATTGTCTGAAAATCTCATTTTGGATTTTCAGTTGATTCTCTCATTAATTATATATTTCATAAAGAGTGAAGCTATAAGAAACAAGAGATTCTCTCTCTTATTTTTTGGTAACATCTGTTTGATCAATGATTTAATGTAGCCAACACTGATGATTTGGGGAGAGGAAGATCAAATATTTCCAGTTGAATTAGCACATAGATTGAAAAGGTTAACTCTTGATCTATCACACGAGCCATAATCGTCGGACGTGGTTGGTTCTTAGAAAAGATTTTACTAATTAAGTTCTTGACATTTTGCAGACATATCGGTGAAAACATTGCGAAGCTGGTGTTACTAAAGAAGACAGGACATGCGATTAATGAAGAGAATCCGAAACAGATGTATAAACACATCAAGTCTTTTCTTGCAGATATAAGATCAGATCAAGAATAAACATGTAAATGAACAATAATGTTAATTCCACAAGAAGATTGGATTTACTTCCCTTTTGTCATTCTTCTTCAACTAGATTCCTCCATTCTAGAGAAATTTCTGTATCCATCAACGGTTATCTCCACAAGACTGGGCTAATGTTGGTCTGACTTAACCCTATATAAATTACAGGGTTAAAGTTATAACAAGACCAAAATTTATATGATTGAGTATTGTGACGAGCTAAAACCCTTCACTTAACATGATCTCTATCAACGAGTCATCTCTCCTTTCTTCTAGATTTTTTTTTTTTCCTGGATTGATTTGAAACCGTCCAAGCATGCTATACTGACGTTTTAGACATTTTCATTCAACTTTTCTAGATTTTCAAAACACAAAATGAAACGAAATTGGCCTATACAGGTTTCGAACCTGTGACCTTCGCGTTATTAGCACGACGCTCTAACCAACTGAGCTAATAGGCCATCTTGTTAAAAGTGTATAATCCATTTATATCAACGACATAATTAATTGACATAATTAATTCTTTGTAACTCGAAGTGTCTTCTCAGCGATTGATATAGTCATATAACTAAAGGAGTAACAAAGACAACTATATTTTTGTTATGATTCAAAATCCATTAAAACACTTTGGCAACATCTCACTATCGATTCTCTACAAGTATTAGAGACATTCTGAAAACTAGCTTAGCCACTCTTAGATGTACTTTCGATTTCTTGTTTGGTTTTATAGAAATGCCAATCATGTGGCTGATGTATGAGCATAACAGGTAAGAGTACAATTTTTCGAAGTATGCAGTGGCTTGGAAAAATTAGGTTGTACAAACAAAAAGTAGCTACTTTTGTTTGTTAAGTTTATATAAGTTCTAAATTTTAATCTGAAAAACAGTACCATATCTAAAAAAAATGATATTATGTATGTTAAAATGAAATGGAGATTTTTTTTTGGTCTCTGCAAATGAAAAGGAGATAATACCAACAAAGGGGAGATATCATATCAGTATCACTAACATTTAATTGAATTTTCCATATTATTCATGTATAATCTTATTTTAATTTTTTTTTTCTTTCAAAAATATATCATTTTGATTCCATTTATAATATACATTCAAGATTCTCATGCCCTGCAAAGATTCTTATTTCTTAGTCCTTTTCAGTTTTCCCACACCTAATATTATTATTATTATTTTTCTTTCGTAATAGAAAAATTGTGATTAAAGAAATTTTTTAAAAATAAGAAAAGGGCTACGTTCTTCTAGAGACCTCCTTTCATTCATTCATTCGTTTCTTCTACTTCGCTTTCTTATCCCTCTCTCCCCCATTCGCAGAGCTCTCTTCCTTCTCCCGTCGACCATTTGACTACGGTACGATTCACCTCCTTCAACTCTCTATTCGCTTCTTCTCCGTCTCTTCTACGATCGAAACCATCGAAACAACGTCGTTTTCGAGGTTTTAAACATTTTCCTTTTTTGCTCCGACTGATTTGTTTTCCCCCCGGAAAAAGGCAAAATTGCGGCGTATGGAATCCGCCTTGAAACTTCCCGCCGCTTAATTTCTCGCCCGGCTGCGGATTTCTATAGAAATGATTTTGCTTTTTTTCGGTTTTTTTTTTTTGGTTTAGTCGATGAAGAAATCGAATTGATATTAGTTAATTTCGTTCTGCGTACTGCATTTGATTATTGAGATTACGTTAGCACTTTTGATTTATGATTGTTAGAGAAAGGCAGAATTTTTGAGAGGTGAAAGATGCTTAATTGTGGTTGCAGGGAGGGAGTGTATTGAGCTTATAATGGCTCTAATACAGTTCGGAAGTACATGCGTTGCTCAGTGGAGTATTCGTCCTCATTTTGCAGTGAGAGCTTGTTATCCTAGCAGACTCGAATCAACCCGCCAACAAAAGTACGAACTTTGTTTCTGTTCTAAAGTCTTTGGATTGGATTAAGCTCTTTGCATAGTGATTCTGAAACTAGTTTCCTTTGTTGACATTGCGCAGCGTAAGATTAATCTTTTTTAGAATTGCTATTGAAGTTTGCCGCTTTGAAGAGTATTCATTGGACAATGAGACGAGAAAAGAGTAGTGTATCTGAACTAGCATTAAAGGTTTTTCTTTTGCTGCAGTTCCATGAGGAGCCAAATAAATTGTTTGGGAGCTTCAAAGTCGACTATGTTCTCACATGGCTCCTTTCCTTTCTTGACGATGACGGGATCGTCAAGAAACATGCATCCTCGCAGAGGATCTCGCTTCACTGTTAGAGCTGATGCAGTGCGTGCTCCTATTTTATAACCCTTTTGCTAATTTTGTATATGTGCCTTGCTTAGATCACTACTGTTACGAATCTTGATTGCTGATGGATGATTGTGCGTAATTCTAGGATTACTATTCGGTCCTTGGAGTTTCGAAAAATGCAACCAAATCTGAGATTAAAAGCGGTATGCTTTCATTTCTCTTTCCCGAATGTTAGAGAAGCGGTCTTCTCTTTGTGTTTCTTTGTTTGGTTATGACTTCATACTTTTGGTATGACATTGATTCACTCCTTGCTCTTGTTTCAGCTTATCGGAAGCTTGCTAGGAATTACCATCCGGATGTGAACAAGTAAGTGAAAAACTGCATGTGATGAGATTGATGCTGTATATCTTGGTAACGAGAGGGTAGGAGTGACACTCAAGTATATCATAAGAACCTTGATCCTTGTTAGCCAAATGTAAGATATGCTAAAAACAAGATGAGGGATAGAGAAACCTTAGATCATGTTGTCCAGCAACCTTCAAAACTCACAGGCATTAGCGAAATACAGACCGGAAATATGACTGTTAATTGTCACCGTCTTGTTTACAGTGCTATTCCGTGCTTGCAGGGATCCTGGTGCAGAAGAGAAATTTAAAGAAATAAGTAATGCTTATGAGGTGCAAATTGAAAACCAACTCTCCTTTGTTCTAGAGCTGCTTTTCTTTTTAGCACTTTGAGGTTTCCGTTGACTAAAGAACAACTTTATTGCGCTGCAGGTCTTATCAGACGATGAAAAGAAATCTCTTTACGATAGGTTTGGTGAGGCCGGAGTTAAAGGCGCTGGTGGAATGGGAGGCATGGGGGTACGTTGTTCAACACAAAGGCTATTCTTTAAAGATACTCGAAGCCAACTCTCTGATCACTTCTTGGTTTGGTTTTTATAGGACTTTAGTAATCCGTTCGATCTATTCGAGTCATTATTCGAAGGCATGGGTGGGATGGGAGGAGGTGGAATGGGTAGAGGTTCAAGAAGCAGAGCCGTGGATGGTCAAGACGAGTATTACTCGCTAATCTTGAACTTCAAAGAAGCAGTTTTCGGGATGGAGAAGGAGATAGAGATATCCCGGCTCGAGAGCTGCGGGACTTGCGAAGGCTCAGGTGCCAAACCAGGAACCAAACCGACCAAATGCACCACGTGTGGCGGTCAAGGCCAAGTGGTTTCATCAGCAAGAACTCCTCTCGGTGTGTTCCAACAAGTCATGACTTGCTCGTCCTGTAACGGCACTGGAGAGATCTCCACACCGTGTGGTACTTGCTCAGGAGACGGACGCGTGAGGAAGACGAAACGGATAAGCCTCAAAGTACCAGCCGGGGTTGATTCCGGTAGCCGGTTAAGAGTAAGAGGAGAAGGCAATGCCGGGAAGAGAGGAGGGTCACCAGGCGATCTATTTGTTGTTATAGAGGTTATACCTGACCCGGTTCTGAAACGGGACGATACAAACATTCTCTACACTTGCAAGATATCGTACATCGACGCCATATTAGGGACGACGTTGAAAGTCCCGACAGTGGATGGGACGGTGGATTTGAAAGTACCGGCGGGGACACAACCGAGCACGACGCTGGTGATGGCGAAAAAGGGAGTTCCGGTATTGAACAAGAGTAATATGAGAGGGGATCAGTTGGTGAGAGTGCAAGTGGAGATACCTAAGAGATTGAGCAAAGAGGAGAAGAAACTTATTGAGGAGCTTGCTGACATGAGCAAGAACAAGACTGCTAATAACAGCAGTAGATGATTTAGAAAGAAGAAAGTTTTGACATTTGAAATGTGAATCTAATTATATATATATACACATATTGTTCTGCTTTATTAGCTTAATTGGAATGGCTCTTGGAAAGAGGAAGCTTTGAAGAAGCAAAGGGATGAAGATGATAATTGTTGTTGTGGTGAAGGGAAATGGAAGATCTTTTGGAGTTCTTTTTTTTTTTTTTCTTGGGTTCTTTGAATTTTTAATTTTATGTATCAAAATTCAGAACCGTTTGTAGGCTTTTCTGTTTGAGATTTTATTAGTCGTTGGATGATAAATGCATACGAATTAGAAGACCAATTGAAACATTCTTCATGTTTATTAGAACAAGACATATTACATTTGGTTCTAATACCAAAGCTCCAAGACGAAGACTGAAGTTTTATGAAAAGGTGAAAAAGATAAATGGGGTGAGAGAGGCTCGAACTCTCGACCTCAGGATCACTCAGTAGCTATGAGACCTACGCGCTAGCCAACTGCGCCACCACCCCAGTTTGTTGATTCATAGAAGCACATGATTATAATATTATGTACTAACAACGTCTTAGGCAATATAACTTCTGAGTAGCCCCAATCTTTGCTCTCACATTCATGAAAGACAATTGATTTAATCTTGTTTGAAGCATTTACCAAAATACACATTCTTCACAACATCTACTACTGAAAATTTTGAAAATTATACATACTCAAAAAGTACCAAGCAAAAGACTAAATTAAAGTGGAAAGTATTACAAAGTTATCGCTTAGTCTCACATTAATCTTGAATACAGTTTCAACTACGTAATAGCTATCAAGGTCGAGAAACAAGTGCAAGTGGCTTAATCGCAGATGATTTTCCATCTCTATCTCCATTTTCATCTTCCGATACAATGATTGGTTTACAAGAAACCATTCCCAATCAAAAAAATAGCTGTTATCCCTAACCCTATAAGATACTCGCACATCATTTCTTCATATTTTTCCATTACAACAACTATAACATTAATGTTTCTTTTTCTGGGAAACCCCATACATTTTCAAAATATGGTTATATTTAGTTTATAATTTACTCATCGATTATGTCTTTTTGATTTTCTGTGTACCCTTGTATTTAAAACCAAATTTCTCAGTCCTACTTAGCCTGGATTTTCAGAGTATCATGGTTTATTTTGTAAACGGTAATAAATAATAATTTATCACCTCAAAACTTTATACTTAGATGTGATGATTCTAGTATTATTTAGTTTATTTTAGATTGCACAAATATTGTACTTAACTTCTTTGTTTCTTCTTTTCTCTGCTTCTCTACTTCTTTCTTCTTAGCTTTTAAACATGGTTTGTAGATTTTTAAAAGTCTTACATTCTTATTTTTACAAATATATGGATTATCTTTAAAAATAAGAATGAATTGGTTTAAAAATGTGGTTTGGGTACCAAAAGCATGGACTCATTTTGCTTCTCCCTGCAAAATGCTTAACTCTAATGCTTAACTCCATAACTAACATGTTGGAAAACAATCCTAAATTCATTTCATTTGATTCAAAATATCAAATAATCGTCGGACCAACCTGCCATCCAAATTCGTGAATATCGACCTAGACGAAATCATTAATTATTAGTTAAATTATCAAATATCTAACCTAGAATAGAAAATAACATTTTTCGAACCAATTTACCATAAACTTTTCATTTGTTTTTCCTTTCCTCGACAGATGGTATACATTATACCATTCATCACGGTGACCTTAGTGATGAGTTCATTTACCTTAAAAATAACATATGTTTACAAAGATTATAAGGTACAAATCACCTTCCATAGTAGGGAGAAAATTCTGTGTTCAACTCACCTTCAAGCAATGTCCTTTGTTTTGGCTGAATTGTTTCACAACAATGCATGTCGGATTTCTAGGGAAGTGTTTTTCCTTTTTGGTTTAGTAGATGAAGCATTCGTATATTGCATTTTGCTTCTTAGGTTTGAAAGATATATTTCGTTTGTTTTGTTTAAGACAAATGTTAGCTTTTAATTCATGAATATTTTTGGGTTGAAAGACTGTCAAGGATTTTGATTTGCTGACATTGCTTGAACATCTTAAAGTATATCCGTGGTAGAATTACACTATTAAAGTTAGTATCATGACTGAGACTTTAACCGATTTGATGAAGTTCTTGGAAGAGTTATTATATATCTGAATAGCATCAAAGGTCTCTTTTGATTACCTTTCTGCAGTTCCATGAGACAAATAAATTGTTTGGGAGCTTCAAGGTCGAATATATATGTTCTTACAATGTTCCTTGCCCTCTTGTGCATTTGATGGGAATGTCCACAAATATTCAGAATCGCAGAGGATCTTGCTCCACTGTTAGGGTTAGGGATGATGCAGTGAGTGTTCCTATTTTCTAGCCATTTGCAGAATGTTCATATCTGACTTGCTTTGATCACTACTTTTATGATCTTGATTGCTTTTGGGCGATTGTGTGCGATATTCTAGGTTTACTATTCTGTCCTTGGAGTTTCGGAACATTCCACCATATGCGAGGTTAAAAGCGGTATGTTATTTGGGTTCTTCTCTTTGCGTTTCTTGTATGTTTGTTATGACTTTGTACTACTTTTTGGTATGGCACTGCTTTGCTTTTCATTGCTCTTGTTCGGAGCTTATCGGAGACTGGCTCTGAGTTACCATCCGGATGTGAACAAGTAAGTGAAAAACTTCATCTTATGAAGATTAACGGCACTGGTCATGTCTTGACCTTCCTGTAACGTGCACTGGAGAGCAAATCTCTTAGAGTTTTAGTAGGTTCTTCTATTTGCATACGAATTATAAGATCAATTAAAAAAAAAAAGTCTAAATTGTTAGTAAATCCATGTTAGATTTTGTGTTTAGTGTAGTTTTCAGTTCCAAGGCTCCTGTGCTTCTTCTTTCTGAAATAGAAAGGCCAAAATAGTAGAAATGGGGTGAGAGAGGCTCGAACTCTCGACCTCAGGATCACTCAGTAGCTATGAGACCTACGCGCTAGCCAACTGCGCCACCACCCCTGTTTGTTGATTCATAGAAGCACATGATCTTAATATACTAACAACGTTTAGCCAAATATAGCCTCTGTTTAACCATGGCTAACCAATCTTTGGTCAAGGCTAACCAATCTTTGGTCTCAGATTCATGAAAGACACTGATTCTTAAACTGTGAACATCTGCAACTCACAAATTTAATAGATTGCGAGAAACAAAAAAAAGCTTATGCAAATTGTGATTTCTGAAGAGATCTCATTTAATATTCAACTCTAATGCTTCACAAGTTTCACAGCCATTCTGTGATGTGAACAATTCTCTACACTAAACCAAAGAAACTAACATGAGAGAACACAAACGACACTTGTTTTTTACTTGCAGCTTCTTACAATGTAGTACCACCTCCATCCGACATAAGAGATGCAGCAGCCGCAGCAGCGGTCGGCACAACTCCCGTGGAGATAAACGGTTTCGACAAGTGCACAAGCCTGAAAGAAAAAACCAAAAGGGATTTTGTATAACAGATGGATTAGATCAAAGACACAGAGTTTCATGAGTAACAGCAATAACAATCTTACGGTGCGAGAAATTCACAGAAGGATGAAACTGCAGCTGCAACTTCACTGTAATTCTCAGGTGTAGCTGGAGCTGTTACATCAACAATCTGCATCCCAGGAGTTACAGGAACAGCCTCATCTATGGCATGAATCTTAGGCATCTTATTGACTGAAGACACAGAGACACTTATGTGTGCGGTCCGTTGGAAATGAAAAGCGAATCCGACTTTGAGAAGCTCGTGGTCTAGTTTGTAACCAAGCGCATAGAACATACGCAAAGCGTTCTTGCTTACTTTACTTTCCACCATAGTTCTTACCATGACAGAGATTTGATCAGCTCCTGCACCTCTCATCGCGCCTCCAACATGTTTAACAGTCCTAAAATCAAGATTTTTGCTTAAAAAACATTACTTTGATTAAAGGAAAGAACATAGTAGAGACAAGAACAAGAAGAAAAAGATTGTACCATGTGGGCTCTGGTTGATCAAGGTCACATAAAAGCCTAACTTCTGAGGCTACAACTCCTGAAGGTGAAGAAGATTCACAAAGTGATACACATATCTATGAATGAGAGCAGCAATGTAAGTAAAGGTTACCAAGATTTGGGCCGCTTTTCAAGCATAACTCATGAACTCTCAAGCGTTCGCGTTGAACACCACAAAGACCTTGAAGAAGGATCTCAAGAGCTTCAACATGCTGAAATTTTACAGAGAAACATCAAATCTAAAATACCATATGAAAAAAGGTTTAAACTTTCAATTTGGCATCAGATTCAAAGCTAAAAGCTTTTCTTCGAAAACTTTATTAATAATGTAAAAAAACTGCACCTGTGTCTCAATGATTCCTTGAACTACACACTCCATTGAATTGTTTTTCTTCAGTTCTACAAAACCTTCTGCACAACACACATTAATTAACACTGATCAATCACCTAAAAAAGAAAACAAACTTCAACTGAAAGAAGACAAAAGTATATGCAACAGACCAAATCTGATAGCGAAATTAATTCCCGGACCTCTGAACCTCGTTCGTCGTCAAAGAGAGAAAGATTCTCTGCGCGGAGATTTTTGGGGAAATATAGAGAAGAAGATGGAAGTAATAGTGGAACAAAGAATTAATTCTATTTGTTTTAAATAATGTTTCAATATAATTTGAACAGGATGGCCTATTAGCTCAGCTGGTTAGAGCGTCGTGCTAATAACGCGAAGGTCACAGGTTCGAAACCTGTATAGGCCAATTTCTTTACTTCTTTTTAACACGTTTAGTTGAACAATCTAATTTTTTTTAACTTTACTAATTAAAAAAAAATTCTAATGCCGAACAAAAAAATATTTTGGTCCAATGCCGGGTTGAAACAATTTATTTTATGGTGTTAGTTGAACAACAAGAATCTCACCTCGATTAGATAGTCATGTACCCATGTATATTTGATTAAATATGGATAATTGGTATTTCATAGGCCAATTAGTCTTGGATACTGAAGATGCATACAAACTATCCAACAACTCTAAATTTTTAATTTTGCCGTTTCCCGTCCCCGCTCACCTTTACTTTCCAGTTGATTGACATCCACAAAATCAATCATATGTGTCCTAAACTTAACTGCGGTAGACATTTCTCCCTGACTAAATTTCCAGCTTTTGATTGATCTAGACTCCAGATGCAATCGTTTTCTTCTGAGATAATAAACTTCTTTAAATCTAACCAAATCTCTTTACTATAACTTCTTTGGTTAACTCTGCTCAGTGTGCTCCAGATCCAAACTTTGGTTTTTGCTATCTCCACTAGCTTTAACGAGCACTTGTTGACTGGTACCGCTAGCATTATGTTGAAACCCCTCTTTTGAAGCTCCAAGAGTGAGTCAGCATAGTCTCCATCTCCTGATATCAGCATCAAATTCCCTGGACCCTTCTGATCCATAGCCCAAGTAAACATCTTCACAATCAGTAATTTGTCACTGACTTCTTTTGGTTTTTTCTGATCTGCAAAATTGAAAAAAAGACAAATGATGTGTTAGTGAAAAAAGATCATTGTTTCAGCTTAGAAAAAAACATAAGAAAAAGAAAAATTTGCTTACTCAGATGGATGTGGAACACTTCAACTCCTTGCGTAATAAGCTTATAAGCGACTCTGCGGGTTGCTTCTAGTTCCATGTTACCAACTACACATATTCTCACCAGTGCCAGTGCAACGTTTTGGAATGCCCTAAGCAAGTTCAAAAATTGTGCATTTTTGTTAAAACATTTCTCCTAAACTTAACTGCGGTAGACATTTCTCCTTGACTAAATTTCCAGCTTTTGATTGATCTAGACTCCAGATGCAATCGTTTTCTTCTGAGATAATAAACTTCTTCAAATCTAACCAAATCTCTTTACTATAACTTCTTTGGTTAACTCTGCTCAGTGTGCTCCAGATCCAAACTTTGGTTTTTGCTATCTCCACTAGCTTTAACGAGCACTTGTGACTGGTACCGCTAGCATTATGTTGAAACCCCTCTTTTGAAGCTCCAAGAGTGAGTCAGCATAGTCTCCATCTCCTGATATCAGCATCAAATTCCCTGGACCCTTCTGATCCATAGCCCAAGTGAACATCTTCACAATCAGTAATTTGTCACTGACTTCTTTTGGTTTTTTCTGATCTGCAAAATTGAAAAGAAGACAAATGATGTGTTAGTGAAAAAGATCATTGTTTCAGCTTAGAAAAAAACATAAGAAAAAGAAAAATTTGCTTACTCGGATGGATGTGGAACACTTCAACTCCTTGCGTAATAAGCTTATAAGCGACTCTGCGGGTTGCTTCTAATTCCATGTTACCAACTACACAGATTCTCACCAGTGCCGGTGCAACGTTTTGGAATGCCCTAAGCAAGTTCAAAAATTGTGCATTTTTGTTAAAACATTTCAATACAGTTTCATTCATATTGATTCTCGGAGAATCTCTAATTTTATAAACAAATCATCACCAACAATGTCTGAATGCATATCATTATTTAAATAAGCTTATTTGTTATAATTTGAAATCAACTCCACTAAAAATTTAGAATATATCAGATTTTAAAAAATTTCTCATTTCAAAATTTCAGATATATAATTTTTAAATCTGTATCAAAGTATTTATAAAATCAATATAATATCATTTGATATGTACAGCAGATTGTGAATAGAATTACACTCTTTCAAAACAAATTTATAAATAATAATGAATAAAGAAAAAGAAAGCTACAAAAAAATATGTAGGTATCCAAACATAACAAAAGAGAAAATAAAAAAAAACCTAAAAATGTTAGAATCAAATATATACATGATAAATCAGCCAATTCATGTAATAAAAATAACGAAATCAATAACTTAAAAATTGGAATTTGTGCTTCCTTTGAAATTTCAGAGAAGAAAAAAAAGGAGATGTTATATGGATAAAATCTGGGTTTGACTAATTTGGAAGTACAATTTTTTAAGAGAAATATATATTTCAATAAGATGGAATTTTTGTTTCTTTTGAAATTCCAAAGAAAAAAAGATGTTAGATTAATAAAATCTGGGTTTGATCAATTTGGAAGTAAATTTTTCTTGAGAGAAATATGTATTTCAACTATTTGTATTTCAACAAGATGTTTTTTTATAGAAAAATTAACCATGACATTTTTTTGGAAGAGGAAAAATGTTTATTAATAGTGAAAGATTTCAAAATATGAGGATAAATTAGATGGTTTGATTTTGATTACTATAATTTACACATGAAATTAGATTTTAATCTATTCAAACTTTTAAAATCAAATGAACTTTATGAATCTTTAAACATGAATAACACAAGAATTCAATTCTTATATCCAAATCTTTAATTGAATAACAATAGATTTTAAATTCTATTAATGATGAGATTGTAAATACAAAAACCAATAACACTAGATTTTAAAATCTTTTAATACTTATATTTATAATACAATAACTAATAACAACATATTTTACAAAAAAAATTAAAATCAATAATTGAATAATAGTGGATTATAAAATCTATAGAGTTGATTTTAATTCATGTATTGAATAACACCACCTAAGTTCAAACATGATATCATCAAAATATCCTTACTTGCAGCTGCTAATTTTAAAATCAAACAAAAACCCAAAGTTTATTTATACCTTTAGAATTAATACATATATATATATAACTTATACTTTATATAAAATGATTGCCCCTATAAAATGAATGTCCTACTTCACCTGTTTGCCCTATAAGCCGGACCTGATTCTCACAACCCTTTTGTAACCTTCCTTTTAAAGGGTTTTCTCGATCTTCTGTCTAAGAGTATATGCCTCATTCTCGGACACATCACAATTCTCAATTTCTAAGAAAACACCTGTTTCGGCCCGCTATAAATTTTTTAAAAATAATACAAAATTAAATATACACATAAATATAAAAAATCAGAAAAGAACACTATTTCGCAATAGATTTTAGTTTCTGATTTTTTTAAATTGGTTTTGGTTTTTGGATTTTGCTTTTTATATTTTAGATTTTGGTTTCTTTGGTTTTTGCTTCTGCAGTAAATTTTAGTTTTTGAAACAAATTGAATGGTTGTTTTATTAGTTTTAGTTTTTATCTATAGTTTTTATAAAATCAGACTTATAGGATTGTTTTTATATATATATTTAAATTATTAAAATTTTAATGTTAAATATAAAATTATTATTTCGTCAATTTTTTTAATGAAAGTTAATTTTTTTGAAAGCGTTGTTCTGTTTATGTCTTTATGAATTTAAAAGTACTTAAATAAGTATATAAATTTTGTTATCAAATGTTTTTAATAAATATCACTAACAAAATTATTTAAGTAGTATCAAAAAAGTAATTGATAAAAATGCACATAATTTCATTTCAAAAAATAAAGCAAACACATTATTGCATAAAATAAATAAAGACAATATTTAGTAACATATTTGTTGATAAAGATAGTAATATTTGTAAACTTTCATTTAATTTTTTTTATAGAAAATTTGGATTTAGCTACGCCTTTTAAAAATATTTAGAAAAATCATTTTTATTTTTAGTTTTTATTTTCGTGTAGTTCAGAGTTCCAAAAATAAATACATAAATTTTATATAAAAAATGATAAACTATTATTTTATTTAATAAACATATTAACATTTTTAATAATTAAATATATCAAAATGCTAGAGAAAAAAAAAGCGAAAGTTAAATGGGAAGCAATATGTCTTCCGAAACAAGAAGGAGGGCTAGGGATAAGGAGACTTAAAGATTCCGCAACAGTTTACTCTCTGAAACTCATCTGGTTATTGTTATCAGGCAAAAGTTCACTCTGGGTAGCTTGGACTAAACGACATCTCCTTGGGCAAACTTCTTTCTGGGATATCTCACAGGCTACAACTAAAGGCTCTTGGATTTGGAGGAAAATCCTTAAACTCAGACCGCTGGCAAAGACGTTCTCGAAGATGGTGATAAAGAATGGCAACACAACGTCCTTCTGGTTTGATACGTGGATTAACACTGCGCCGTTAATAGAGAGGATTGGAAGCACGGGCACTCAAATTCTGGGCCTTCCTAGACAAGCAAAAGTTGCGGACGCAGTGATTGGAAGGGAGTGGAGTTTCCCTAGATGTCGTGATGCAAGACTTCGTGCTGTGCTGAGTGAAATACAGCAGCTCCCTACACCACAATCAGAGAACGGTGACGATGTTTTCTGCTGGAAACAAAGCAACGACAAATATGCGAGTAAATTCGTCTCAAAACTAACCTGGGACCAAATACGACGACATGAGACCAAGGTAACATGGTACAAGCTCGTCTGGTTTAAACAAGCAATACCTCGTCAAGCTTTTATTACTTGGATCACATTCAACAATAAATTATCTACGGGAGACCGTATGCGAAATTGGGGAATTACTCAAGGTTGCCTGTTATGTGGTGAAAGAGAAGAGACACGCGACCATCTTTTCTTTGCTTGCCCACTCTCCTTCACAATCTGGGACATGCTGGTCTCCTCTCTCCTAGGACCAAGGATAAATCCTGACTGGACAATCACTGTACGTAGCCTAATGACAACAAGACTACACAAAAACGACGCTTTGCTTGCTAGAATGGCTTTCCAATCCACGATCTACTGGCTTTGGCGGGAACGTAATGGAAGAAGACATGGGAACAACCCCAAAGGTGCGCATGCAATTGCACATATTATCCACTTGGAAGTTCACAACCGTCTCATAGCTCTGGGACACACAAGTGACGACGAAAGAAATCTCACCAGTCGTTGGAATGGTGCGGGGCGACTCGCTAGATAGATACCTCTTCTACTACATTTCATTTACGATCCTATTTGGTATTTAAAAAAACTGCATTTCATTACCTGAAAGTTTGTTCTGTAGCTAAACTTTCTTGGTCTTCTCTTGATCAAGAATTGGAAAACTTTTTCTTTGTTGATCAATAAATTTAACATTTCAACAAAAAAAAATGCTAGAGAAAAAAATATTTTTCCCTATTCTTATATAGGGGAGAAAATAATATTTACGTTATAGATAAATAGTATTATTTAAAATAATATATGAAAAGAAAAAGAAAAATGTTGTTGAGTAAAAACAAATGTGGTTAAAACTCAAAAAAGTGGATTCAGGATTATCTTTAGAAATTGGTACACCTCAAAAACTAGTTTTCCTAAACTTTAGAGAAACCATTTTCATAAATATTGATTGAATAAAAAATTGATTTTGCCAAATGCTAAAACCAAAATCTATTGCAAAATCTAAACACAATCAAAAGTTATACACTTAAATAAAATAATAAACCAATATCATTTACCTCATAGATAGGTGGGCCCAAAGATGCTAGCGAGGAAATGTTTTTGTAAAAGCCTCCTAAAAATCTTGAGTTCTGGAAAATACAAGATTAAATATAAAACAAATATACTATACACACTTAAATAAATCAATATCATTTACATCATAAAGAGGTGGGCCCAAAAATGCTAGAGAGGGATTCTGACTTGGTGTGTTTTGTAAAAGCGGCCCAAAGATTTTGAGGTCTGGGAAAAAAGTCCACTAAAATCTTCCTAAAAGACATTTTATGCCCTGCAAAAAAATATGATTAAAACTTGTAACTAAATGATAACTTTTAATTAAAACCATTTTTGGTTAATTATGAAGAAGAAGAAGAATAATTCGATTCTTTTGAAGATTCATCATCAACATCTGAATTATTTAGCTCCATATGAAGCAAAATCAACAATTAACCAAATATTTCAATCCCCAAATACCTAAAAACCCTAACATTGAACGAGAAACGCAGATACAAATTCCATAAGCTAGAAATTCTTCAAAGACGAAGAACATTTACAGAACCCAAACGATTTTGGAGACCTAAACACTACCGTTTTCGAAACCAAATACCTAAAAACCCTAACATTGAACGAGAAACGCAGATACAAATTCCATAAGCTAAAAACTCTTCAAAGACGAAGAACATTTCCAGAACCCAAATGATTTTCGAGACGTAAACGCTACCGTTTTCGAAACCAGAGCCAAAGTTCATAGAAAAACCCAGAAATTAGCTGATTTTTTTTTTCAGTTCGCGAGAACAAGAGCGCAGAGAGAGAGAGAGAGAGAGGAGAGAGAGAGAGAGAGAGAGAGAGAGAGAGAGAGAGAGAGAGAGAGAGAGAGAGAGAGAGAGAGCTTACTCAGTTTGGGAGATGGTTTGTCTCAGGCAATGGGAAAATGGGGAAGCCAGATCATTTATAGCAGAACTGCATGTGTACGTAAAGCTGAGAAAGATTTATATACTATAGGTGCGATCATTCTCGGTTGGGTTATCGTTTGTCTTATTCAGTGCCGGTGCAACGTTTTAGAATGCCCTAAGTAAATTCAAAAATTGTGCATTTTTGTTAAAACATTTCAATACAGTTTCATTCGTATTGATTCTCGGAGAATCTTTAATTTCATAAACAAATCATCACCAACAATGTCTGAATGCATATCATTCTTTAAATAAGCTTATTAGTTATAATTTGAAATCAACTCCACTAAAAATTGGAATTTGTGCTTCCTTTGAAATTTCAGAGAAGAAAAAAAAGGAGATGTTATATGGATAAAATCTGGGTTTGACTAATTTGAAAGTAAAAATTTTTAAGAGAAATATATATTTCAATAAGATGGAATTTTTGTTTCTTTTGAAATTCCGAAGAAAAAAAGATGTTAGATGAATAAAGTCTGGGTTTGATCAATTTGGAAGTAAATTTTTCTTGAGAGAAATATGTATTTCAACAATATGTTTTTTATATAGAAAAATTAACCATGACATTTTTTTGGAAGAGGAAAAATATTTATTAATAGTGAAAGATTTCAAAATATGAGGGTAAATTAGATGGTTTGATTTTGATTACTATAATTTACACATGAAATTATATTTTAATCTATTCAAACTTTTCAAATCAAATGAACTGTATGAATCTTTAACATTAATAACACAAGAATTAATTCTTATATCCAAATCTTTAATTGAATAACAATAGATTTTAAATTCTATTAATGATGAGATTGTAAATACAAAAACCAATAACACTAGATTTTAAAATCTTTTAATACTTATATTTAAAATACAATAACTAATAACAACATATTTTACTAAAAAAATTAAAATCAATAATTGAATAACAGTGGATTATAAAATCTATAGAGTTGATTTTAATTCATGTATTGAATAACACCACCTAAGTTCAAACATGATATCATCAAAATATCCTTACTTGCAGCTGCTACTTTTTAAAATCAAACAAAAACCCAAAGTTTATTTATACCTTTAGAATTAATACATATATATAATATATATAACTTATACTTTATATAAAATGATTGCCCCTATAAAATGGATGTCCTAAACCTTTGCTTCACCTGCTTGCCCTATAAGCCGGGCCTGACCATAACCATTTATCAAAACCATAATAATTTGTAAAATTGATATCCATTGCAACTAAAGTTTAATTTTGGAGACCCATTACTATATGCTAACATTAGAAAATAAAAGAAAAAATTGGAAACAAAGGGAGATATAATCAATCCAACAAAGACATCCGTTTTTTTTAAAAATGTCTTAAGAGGAACAACTAAAGTTATAGTTCAGGTATCTAATTTCTAATCCATATACTATTATTTAGAGGAACAATTAATTAAAGACATACTTCAGATGGTAATGACACGTCAATTCTTTAACCAAAAAAAAAAAAAAGACACGTCAATTCCTCTAAATAGTTCAGAAATGGAATCCATATTTACTCCAAAATATACTAATTAAATTTACTAGTCGAGCTGCTCAGGCGCGGGAGTTGTTTGTTTTATTTATGGCTTTTTAAATTATATATGTTAAAGCATTGGATTACTACATACTCTGTCATGAAATCTGTTTTAGATGTCGTCTTTGCCAAACCAAAGTCTTAAGGTCACAATTTGCATTCAGAAGTAAGTTACTCAGTTTAAGGTGATGATGGAAGACATTTGCTGAATGTATATATTTGAGTCCTCGTAGAATTTGATAGAAGAAGTACTGCAAAGAGAGGAAGAGTAAGTTAAAAACTCATGATTAAGTCAGTTATAGACTTATAGTAGGAAGTAGCACGATAAAAAATGAGAAGAGAGAAATTTGTGAATCTTAAAACCTGACAATGATCATCATTTAAGGGTTGGTCTGAACGAATAATCTGATGAAGATCAGTATCCATTAACTGATAAACTATATAAACATCCGTAAATTTCTCCTTTGGAGGTCTGATGATATCTCTTATGAAGACCACCTGTAGAAATGAAGACTGCTTTAGCTAGAGCTCTAATAGTTTAAAGAAATTCCGCCAAAATAGAGAGGAAACCTTACGTTCTCATGTTCCAAATGATGAAGTAGTTTAATCTCTCTCAACGTACGCATAGCATTTACTTTATTGTCAAAAGCTTTACATATCTTCTTGATCGCAATTTGCTTGTGTGTCTCCGAATCTACTGGGGCACTAAAACAATACAGGTAATCTCATGAATCATTTGGTATTACGTTTTACCAAAAACTGCATCAAAGCAAATCAGAATTGCTCATTTACTCAAGGAAATATTAAAATATGAATCAAAGAGTATGTGTATAACAATTTACATATCTCCTTCGGATTGTAGTTTCTCATTCAAAGCAGTACAACCACCGAAGAAAGAAGAACACTTTTACATTTTAGAACATCCAAAACATAAAACCAAACCCATAAATCCACAAGTAGAAGCTTACACACAAACAAATTACTCTCATTCATCCATAGGCACATACACCTAGATAAACAATCCAAATCTTGAATGCACCACGATACAACATCGGAGACCAATCAGATTTGTACCAGATATAAAAGATGATATAAAGACATAACCTTTCTTTAATCCAATTAATTGGGAAATACTCAGATGAATCATATAAAGCATATAGAGAGAGTATTATTACTAAAATAGGGTTTGAACTACTAAGAACAGGAAAAAATAGAAATATTCAAGAAACAAACCCATAGTTAACATAAAGGATGATTCAAAGGTTCGTCGTTGTCAAAATAACCACCATTAGCAAGCAAATTTAAGAGTACAACAGTTGCTGTAAGGAAGGTGTAGTTTAGCAACTGGTACTTGAATCGTTGAGCAAGTTAAAATCAGCGTAAGAAAGAGAATGAAGTGAGTTTATTACCAGTGATGATCTTTCTACGTGTGTAAAATGGAAATTTGATCCTTGCTTCGGCCTTGTTCTTTTCTATTGGCAGTTTTGCCTTGGATTTGGTAACTATATTGTATTGAGTGAAAAAAAGAAATGATTGAAATGAGTTGAAAGAAATAATAATAAGTTTTGGATCCGAAAAACAATCTGTTGAAATCATATTAACTGGAGTAATTGTGACTATAGTCTACTACTACTACTACAGTACCGCTAAGAGCGTACCATCATTCCACATATCTTCTAGTTTCAAATCCATATCCGTAAGAGTAACCACTTGCCATTGTTACAAAGATGTTTTCTTTTCAGGTCCCACCTCTTTTCATTTGTCTTTTTACCTGCTAAAAGGTGAAAACTTAACAATAATATATTCCCACCTAGACGTAACAGATGAGGTAGTGGTCTGCTCGTGTGGTGGAGATGAAAGAATTTTACCTTTCTATCTAGGAGGAGAAGAATTTTGCTGTCCTTTTTAAGATTCCTTAAAATCCCAGAAACGAAATAAACTACCTACGACCTGTTATGGAATTAAGGTACGGGAATGGAAGAAATAGATTCCGGCCATTTTGAGAGTTCAAGAAAGGGAGGATTTGGAAACGATTGGAGGAAAATGGAGGTTTGGTGTGGTTATTGGGCATTCACTTATCTATATTTATAGTCGGCTTAATATAGCAAAACAGAGAAGGTGGTGGTAGAATAAGAACCGTTGTTGGAAGGAGCTGAAGCATTAGAGCTTCGCCGACAGTAGCGGAGACCTTCGTTTCAAGGCGACGAAACGACGGCAGAGAGGATGAATTTTGGATATTGGGCAAAAGCCCGATAAAACCTTGGAGAGGCCCAAGAATTTTTTTCTTCTCCCGTACTCAGAAGCATTAGTAAACACATTAGAATACGCTGACGTTTTGGGCTTTTTTGGTTGATTCTAACAAAAAAAGGACACATGGCATTACAGAACTGTAGTAGAGGGAAAGAGGCTTGCCTCATTATAATATAGATACGCATGTATGTGATTTTTTCCTTAAGAATTGAAATATATAACCAAACTGTTATGAATCGAATGAATTCTGTGTGTATTATTATAAGGACCAAATGTCTCTTTATATTGTGACTAGGGATGGATCCGCGCTACGCGCGGAGATTCAACTGATTATTATAGAATTTTTTTTCGTAGTTATTTTAAAAAGTTTATTTGTTTTTCTTCTTTGTTTTCTTTCTTCAAGATCTCGCTTTAATTTAATGTATTTGTTTTTTATAGGTTTTTTATGCACAATGTTTTTGTTTGGTTCAGTTTCTTGTTTCCTAATTTTAGTCACTATCTTTTCTCCTTGTTTTTTTTGTATGTCTGTTCATCTGTCTTGTTTTTTTGGGGTGTTGCTGGTAGAAATTTGTGTAAAATTGGTTTTTAAATATAATTTTTTAAAAATTTACGTCGACTATAGACAATAGGAATTGGGTACACTTTTGTTGGGCGGTATGTAAGTTTTCTAATTTATGTCACAGTTAATTATGGGCCGTATGTAAGTTGGTTTAGTTATTTTAAACATCTGTTCACATGTAGAAGTTTGGGACTTTATAATCAATTATGCAAACCTATGCCCAATAACTTTTCTTGCCGGTGAGCGTCTTTTCCCCTAGTCGCCGTCCTACATACAGAGGGTAAAAGAACCGGGGAGATGGAAAATTTCCCGACGACAATAAAAAAAAAAAAACAACGCAAGTCTTGACGTCTACATTTTTTCAAAATTTCTTTCTCACCAAACCTAAAAGCAAAAGAGAAGATCATTTTAGTTTACCAATTTTGGAGCAGAATCTACTTGTCCACGGACTCTCCTTGTTATTAGACAGTTAGGATACAGTTAGAATATATCTTTGATATACTTGTATCTTTGGCATATATATGTTGTATCTCTAAGTCCTTATCAGCTCCTTAGATATAGGACCTATCTCGCGTATATATATCTTGTACATCTCTTCATTATAACTTAATACAACATCTATATTCACATGGTATCAGAGCAGAGATCAAAACAAATTTTCTCTTCTCTTTGATTTTTTTTTTTTTTTTTTTTTTAAGCTTCGACGTTTTTTTTTTTTCATTCACATGGCGTCCAACGCTTCTGGTTCTTCTTCTGCTGGCACTGCCATTATCATTAATCCTAATGATCCCAACCATCCGATTCTCTCAATCAACATGAGTAATGTAACACGCCTCACAGCCTCCAACTACATCACCTGGAGTCTTCAGGTCTCTTTATTCCTTGAAGGATACAACCTCAAACAGTTTATTACTGATGATGCTGTAATTCCTCCGCCTACAATCCAGTCCAACGATCTGACCATGCCTAATCCTGCCTTTGTGGCATGGCAGAGACAGGATAAACTAATATTCGCTGCACTCCTTGGCACTATCTCTCTGACCCTCCAACCTCTGGTGTCTACGGCAACGACAGCTCTTCAAGCCTGGACAACCCTGAGATCTACCTACGGTCGTCCTTCGCGTGGCCATATGAAGCAAATCAAGGAACAACTGAAGAAGTCCAGTAAGGGTCAACTCTCCATCGATGAATACTTGCAATCGATGAAGACAAAAGCCGATCAATTGGCGTTGCTTGGCAAGCCTCTTGATCACGAAGATATCATCGAATACATCCTTGATGGCTTAGATGATGACTATCGTGGTGTTGTGGAACAGATCAACGGACGAGACATTCCTCCCTCTTTTGATGAGCTGCGTGATAAGCTCGTTAACAGGGAAGCTGCCCTTCTCTGTTTACAACCTGCTACAGCTTTTCCGGTTACCGCAAATACTGCCGTCTCTAAATCAAAGTCTAACTTCCGCAACTCATCAAACAACGACAACCGTCAGCAGACTCCGTTCTATGGAACTCGTCCTCAGGGCCCATCTCCGACCTCTTACACTCCGCGTCCCTCTCGTCCGTATCTTGGCAAGTGTCAGGCGTGTGGTGTGCAAGGTCATAGTGCTCAAAGATGCACCCAGTATCGCATCGTGGCTTCTCAAGGGTCTTCTGCGTATCAACCTCCAGCTTTCCCTTGGCAGCCTCGTGCTAACATTGCAGCAATGTCTCCCTATCATGAAACACCGTCCTGGCTTCTCGATAGTGGCGCTTCTCACCACATCACTTCTGATTTAAACAACTTGGCACTGCACTCCCCGTATAAGGGTAATGAAGCGGTTACTCTTGGTGATGGTTCAGGGCATACAATCACTCATACGGGTTCTGCTACTCTTCCCTTAGCCTCTCGTCCTCTTTTGCTTAAGAATGTTCTCTATGCTCCTAATATTGAGAAGAATCTTATGTCAGTTAGACAAACATGTGCTGATAATGGTGTGTCCATCACTTTTGATCCTTGGTCTTTTCAGGTGAGGGATCTAACAACGGGGGAGCTGCTCAAAACAGGACAAACTAAGAATGGCATGTATGAGTGGCTGGCTTCTGTTCCTTCTTCCGCAAAAGTTCAAGTTCTTTCTGCTATCCAAACATCCATGACTCAATGGCATTCACGCCTTGGTCATCCTGCATTTGATCTTCTTAATCGTGTTTTATCTCACTGTTCTTCACCTTTTACAAATAAACTCTCTGCACCTTTGTTATGCAATTCATGTTCTATTCACAAAAGCCATAAACAGCCCTTTGGTGAAAATACGATTTCTTCCTCTCGTCCTCTCGAACTCATTTATTCGGATGTTTGGACTTCGCCTGTTTTCTCGTTTGATGGTTACAAATACTATCTAGTCTTGGTTGATCATTTTACGAGATATACGTGGTTTTATCCTCTTAAACGCAAGTCTCAAGTCTTTGACGTGTTCATTCGTTTTAAAGAACTTGTTGAAAATCGATTTCAAACTCGGATTGTCACTTTTTATTCTGATAATGGGGGCGAATTTATTGCGTTAACACCTTTTCTTACAACTCATGGTATCTCTCACAGAACTTCTCCTCCCCATACTCCTCAACATAATGGCATATCTGAGCGAAAGCATCGCCATATTGTTGAAACAGGTCTATCCCTTCTCTCTCATGCTCATATGCCTCCTGAGTATTGGTCTTTTGCTTTTGCCACTACGGTTTATTTAATAAATCGTCTGCCCAGTTCCTCTCTCCATTTTCGTATTCCTTTTGAACTTTTGTTCTCTGAGAAACCCAACTTTCTTAAGCTTCGGGTCTTTGGTTGCTTATGCTACCCTTGGCTCCGTCCCTATTCACCTCATAAACTGGCTGCCCGGTCCGCTCCTTGTGTATTTGTAGGTTACTCCCTTTCTCAGAGTGCCTACCTCTGTTTTGACACCTCCTCTTCTCGCCTCTATTCATCTCGTCATGTTCAGTTCTTTGAAACCACTTTTCCATTCCAAACTCCGGTTCCTATTGTCACTTCTGAGCCTTCGATTCCTGATTGTTCTCCTCCAGTCACTATACTGCCCTCGCTGTTTGCTCCTGCTGCGAGTGGTTCTTCTGGTGGCCCTGATTCCTCGCCAGAGCCTTCACCAGCATCATCATCGGTACCGGTTCTGCTTGATTCTTCACCAGCATCATCTTCTGTGTCCAGTAGCTCAATATCTGATGGTGTTGTCTCCTCTATGGATTCTCTCAACACGCATCAGATGGTTACTCGCTCCAAAAATAACATAATCAAGCCAAACCCGAGATATGCTCTGCATATTGTGAAGCAGTTAGCCGATGACACATAACCAAGAACTCATGTTCAAGCTCTTAAAGATGATCGCTGGCGCAACTCCATGTGTGGTGAAATGGACTCTCAGCTCCAACTTAATACATGGGATCTTGTCCCTCCAGACCCCTCTTACAATCTAGTGGGATGTCGATGGGTTTTCAGAATCAAAAGAAAGGCTGATGGTTCGGTGGATCGTTTCAAGTCGCGTCTCGTGGCTAAGGGCTTCCATCAAAGACCAGGTATCGACTATTTTGAAACTTTCAGTCCTGTAGTTAAACAACCTACTATTCGGCTGGTCCTTGGTCAGGCTGTTGCACGAGGTTGGGTGCTTCGGCAACTGGATGTCAATAGTGCTTTCTTGCAAGGCGAGCTCAAGGAGAATGTCTACATGGTGCAACCTCCGGGGTTCGTTAATCAGGACAGGCCAGATTATGTGTGCAAACTTAATAAGGCGATCTATGGGCTTAAACAAGCTCCGCGAGCTTGGTATAATGCCCTTCGTTCTTTTTTGCTTGAACTTGGCTTCTACAACTCCATTGCAGATACTTCTCTCTTTGTGATCATCCGGCATGGCATCTGTGTGGTTGTTCTGGTTTATGTAGACGACATTGTGGTCACAGGCAACTCTCCTAATCATGTTCAAGCATTCATTGATCTCCTTGCTGCTCGCTTCTCTATCAAGGATATGGGAAATCTCAGCTATTTTCTGGGCATTGAAGTTACACGAACATCCTCAGGTCTCACACTCACTCAAACCAAGTACATTAACGATTTGCTTCACCGGACGAATATGACAGCTACGAAGTCGGTTGCTACACCAATGGCTGATCATCCCACACTCTCGGTTCTCTCTGGTGATGTTCTCAAGGACCCCACTGAGTATCGCTCTGTCATAGGCAGTCTCCAGTACCTTCAGTTTACGCGCCCTGACATTGCGTATGCTGTGAACAAGCTATCACAATATATGCATCAGCCTCGCACTGAGCACTGGATTGCTGCAAAACGTGTTCTTCGCTACTTAAGTGGCACTAAGACGACGGGTCTCTTCCTCTCGGCGTCCACACCTCTGCACATCCATGCCTTCTCAGACGCCGACTGGGCAGGCGACAGAGATGATTACACTTCCACTGGTGCCTATCTTGTTTATGTTGGAAATCATCTAGTTGCTTGGTCCTCTAAGAAGCAGAAGTCCGTGGCTCGGTCCTCAACGGAAGCAGAATACAAATCTGTTTCAGACACTGCAAGTGAAGTTCAGTGGTTTCTCACACTACTTCATGAACTTGGTTTTCCTCAGAAGACACCTCCGGTTATTTACTGTGATAACATCGGCGCAACTTACCTCTGTGCTAATCCTGTCTTCCACTCCAGAATGAAGCATGTTGGTGTTGACTTTCATTTCATTCGGGATCTCGTACAAACTGGACAATTGCGTGTGGCTCATGTGTCTTCTGCAGATCAACTTGCTGATGCACTCACGAAACCTCTTTCTCGTGCCAAGTTCACTCCTCTCTGTGTCAAGATTGGTCTCAAGTCTCTTCGTCCATCTTGAGGGGGCGTATTAGACAGTTAGGATACAGTTAGAATATATCTTTGATATACTTGTATCTTTGGCATATATATGTTGTATCTCTAAGTCCTTATTAGCTCCTTAGATATAGGACCTATCTCGCGTATATATATCTTGTACATCTCTTCATTATAACTTAATACAACATCTATATTCACACTTGTTTCTTTTGCAGCGACATCGTCTTCTGCAGCTAGGTCGTCTTCTGCCTCCGACTCCTCCTCATCCGGGCCGGATTCCAAAGGTAGCTCATCTTCTTTCTTCATCTTCTTCGTCGCCGTGCCTACTTCTTTAGATTTCGTTTTCCCTTTCCTCTTCCCAGGAGATTCAAAGTTAAAAAGCCCCGAGGAAGAAGATCATGACCAGTTACCACCACTTCTCTAAGTTTGGCTCTGATTTTTCCATTCCATGCTTGAAGACCACCTTCTCCACGGAGTCACCGTCACCGATTTCCCCTAATCTTCCGCGCCATTTGCAGGGACAAAGAAAGCTTCAGTCGCCAGAACCATTCGCACGAAACAGTCGAGGATGCTCCTCAGTGAACGAAGCATTGACATTCTTGCCTTCCCAATACAGTATTTTATACCTTTGCTGTGGCAGCTTTGTTTGACTTGTATTGGGTGTACTCAAGTTGGTACTAATATTTGTTTTTATTTTCTTGTAATATGTCAGATCGGAAGGATTAGTTGTGATTGTTATTTTTGGCATTTTTTGGATACGTTTAATTCCGTGCATTATCTTTCTTTTTTTTCTCTATTTGGAGTCAGCTTTTTTTCCTGTTACAATTCCGTTTTCTCTATTTTGATTTAGTGGTTTGGTGTTTGTTGTTGGCTATAATGCGTTTTGCTCATCCATGTAAACTAAGTTATGCTCTTCTTATTTGAAAATATAAAACGACAGATGATGGTAGAGTAGGGACCAGGACAATGTCGTTTGCCTTTTCTAAATCACGAAGACGAACTTGACCATCTGTTTGTAGTAGTAGCAGGGGGCGCATGTATTATGTAGGTCATTGACATCACACATAATTGTCGGTCTCATTGCCCTTATTGTCTCCATGTAGATCGGTAGCCGCCGGACTCTCACCCCATGGAAAGACTTCTTGATATTCCTCCAACATCGATCTGCATTGGCTTTGTTCTGTTGCCATCCCAGTTTGTCCAAGTAAGCTCTTCCTTCTCCCATTTGCCCCTTGCATATCTTCATTTCCTTATTATGAGCCAAAAAAACGTCTAGTTTTGGCTTTTTCAATTGAATCATGGACGATCGTTTCAATGTGTAAACCAAATCACTTTGGTCCATAGTCTTTCCTCTAAATACTTGCCACCTATCGTGAAGGCTGACCTTCTGCAATTTCATTTTTCGTTTTTTTTATAAAGGGTCAAATTATGGGTCTTAAAAGATTACAGATTGTTAGGGCTAGGATTAAGAGATGATCGACAATGATGTTAACAGATCTCAATAAATTAGCTGATAAAAGGAATTAAAAAACTATAGAAATACCACAAGCTTAAAAAAAAAAGTTTGTAAGAACACAACGATCATGGCGTAAACGGGCAACACAAAGATCGCCTCTGGTCGACGGCGTGGTTAATGATGAAGAAGATTAAAATCAGATGGCAGCAAAAATTGGGCTTAGGTTTTCAATCTGCATCTGAAAGGTCGTCTACTTAAAATGACCCAGTGGCCTATTATTGAGAAGGGGTCCCAAATTTTGGAAGAAAACAGAGGTCTTGTGGCCCAAATAAAGATACGAAAAAAGGGGGAAAAAAATACTGATGACGTGGCCTCATGAGGAATGAGAAAAGCTATCTTTATATATATATAGATTACACAAGTGGAGAAAATGAAATATTACATAAACTAGAAAAGGTAAACTTTGGACCACAAGGAATAGGAAATTGGGCCGCCTAGGACAAGAACACTCTAAACTGGGCTGGTTATGGAGATCCAACCTCAATGGATTATAACACTCCCACTTGATTGACATAACCGGTTGTGATGATGATGGGATCTTAGTAATACTCTTGGGGATGCTGTCTCATTAAAACATTTCTAAGGAAAACCTAGTGGGACAAAACCTTAGCAAGAAAAACGAGTACAGCACGTATTACTCCCCCTGAAAAGATCATCACTCAAAGTTCTTTAATCGGCGCATGCCAATCTGATGCATTAGCTTCTTCAATGTGGAGGTTGGAAGCGACTTCGTGAATAGGTCGGCTGAGTTGTCGCTTGAACGGACTTGAAGCACTTTGATTTCTCCGGCCTTCTGTAGGTCGTGAGTGAAAAAGAACTTCAGTAGTATGTGCTTCGTCCGATCTCCTTTGATGTATCCATCCTTCAAATGAGTTATGCATGCGGCGTTGTCCTCATACATAATGGTCGGTTCTTCTTTTCCTTCTGTCATCCCACAATCTCGTCTTATGTGTTGAGTCTTTTACCTCAACCAAACACATTCTCGGCTGGCCTCATGAATCGCCAATATCTCTGCGTGATTGGACGATGTAGCCGTGAGCGTTTGCTTCATGGACCTCCACGAAATGGCTGTTCCACCGTGAGTGAAAACATATCACGTCTGGGATCGGCCGTTGTGCGGATCCGAAAGGTAACCTGCATCAGCAAAACCAACTAATCCTTCATTGTTAAGGTTAGTGTAAAACAGACCCATGTCCTTCGTCCCTTTCAGGTAACGAAGTAGATGTTTAATCCCGATCCAGTGCCTTTTGGTCGGACAAGAACTAAATCTTGATAGGAGGTTCACGGCAAAGCATATGTCCGGCCTAGTGTGACTAGCCAAATACATTAATGCTCCTATCGCACTTCGGGACCAAGGACTTCTTCATCCTTTTTCTTTGGACCGAATGGATCGCTGTCCAAACTAAGGCTTCTCACCATCATTGGGCTACTCAGTGGGTGAGCCTGGTCCATGTTAAACGCTTGAGTACTTTTTCTGTATATGCCATTTGATGCACAAGGATTCCATTATTAATGTACTCAAGCTGTATTCCCAAACAGAACTTAGTCTTTCCTAAGTCTTTCATCTCAAACTCTTTCTTGAGGTATTCAACCGTTTGGGATATTTCCTCAGAGGTTCCTAGGATGTTCAGGTCATCAACATACACCGCGATGATTACGAATCCCTTAGCAAATATGGGATCGTTCTTATAGCCCTCTTTTAATAAGTACTCGCTTAGTCTAATATACCACATGCGACCTGACTGTTTCAATCCATAGAGCGATTTATTCAGCTTAATACAATGCTGGTCTCGAGAACTTCTTTTATCTTTCAGCTCTATGCCCTCTGGGACTTTCATATAAATCTCGTTATCCAGTGGACCATATAAGTAAGCGGTTACAACATCCATTAACCGCAGACATAATTGATCGCGATCTCTTTGTTATCAGGAACTTCAGGCCCATGAAGGTTGGCGTCCCAAGCAACATTTTCCGGCATCATAGGTTCATTTATGTCTGGAACGTCCACTATCTTCTCGGTCTGAATTTCAGCACCTTTCTTTAATTTCCGAGGAGTCTTATCTTTGGAACCAATTGGTCTTCCATGTTTCAATCGTGGTTTAGACCCAGTAGCCACTTGACTCGGTCCTTCTTGGACATCAATACGCATTGGTGCATTCACGGCTGGTATATGCGATTTCGTTACCCTATTTGGGTCTGCAAATGAATCTGGAAATTGTATAGCTAGCTTTTGCAAATGTATTATATTTTGGACCTCTAAATCACTTTCACGAGTCCGAGGATCTTGCCATTTTAAGGATGTTTGATTCCATGCAATTTCTTTTACCTGCCGGTTTCTATCACCTAATGTTGGATAAACGGATTCGTCAAAATGACAATCCGCGTACCTGGCCTTGAATAAATCACCGGTGGTTGGCTCAAGGTACTTTATGATCGTGGGAGAATCATATCCAACATATATCCCCATCTTCCTTTACTGTCCCATCTTAGTCCTCTGTAGTGGTGCAATCGGCACATAAACTGAGCAACCGAATATTTTAAGATGGGAAATGTCTGGCTCTTGTCCCGTTAATAAATGGGATGGGGAATATCTATGGTCACTTGATGGCCTGATACAAATTAGTTCGGCAGCGTGTAAGACCGCATGTCACCAAGCGGATACAGGAAGCTTTGACCTCATGAGTAATGGTCTAGCAATCAACTGTACGGGTTTTATGAATGACTCAGCCAAGCCGTTTTGTGTATGTACATGTGCCACAGAGTATTCAACACTTACCCCCATGGACATACAGTAGTCATTAAACGCTTGGGAAGTGAATTCACCAGCATTGTCCATTTGTATGGTTTTCATAGGAAAATTTGTATTATCTGTGCAAGGAGTCTTGCAAATGCCATATTCCGTGATGACAATAAGCATACATGTGACCATCTTGTAGATGCATCAATGAGGACCATAAAATATCGGAATGTCCCACAAGGTGGGTGTATTGGTCCGCATATGTCTCCTTGAATTCTTTCCAGGAAATTTATTGTTTCCTTAGTCACTTTCACTGGTGATGGCCTTACAATCAATTTTCCTTGTGAACATGAGGCACAAGTAAGATTCTTTGGAATAATTCTCCTTTCTTTCAAGGCGTGCCCATAAGTATTGGCAATCAATTTTCGCATCATATTCGACCCGGGATGTCCCAGCCGATCGTGCCATAGGTTAAACCTATCCGTAAACTCTTTGTTTACAGTGGCATTGGCCTCAATCATATTGAACTTAGTGCAATATAAGCCGATAGCTATAGTAAGTATAGTCTCTAGGACTTTCTTTTGGCCTTGGACGATTTCAATTATTTGGAGGAACTCTCGGTTTCCCTCGTCTATTGTTTCAACATGAAGAGCATTCATTCGAATGTCTTTAAAGCTCAATAGGCTTCTTTTTGAGCTGGGGGAAAACAATTCATCCGCAATATCTAGATGCGTCCCCTTAGGCAATAGGACATTGGCCTGGCCGTAGCCTTCTATTAGGTTGGCCGATCCTGCTATAGTACTTATTTTGGCCTTTTTCAATGTAAGATTTATGAAATATATTTTGTCCTTTAAAATCGTGTGGCTTGATCCACTATCCACCACGAATTCATCCATGTTGCCTTTTAGTCAAAACAAGAATTATGTCTTGAAAGCCTTAAATTAATTCATTCAAAATCAAAGCAAACATAGAAGCAACATGAGTTTTAAAATTTCGGAATCTCTAGTCAACTTTTGAGCTGCCCTCACAATCCGAGCCTTCCTCCTCATCATTTGTTTGAGGAGTTTCCATCTCACTGCATCTTTTCATCAGTTCATCAAATATGCTGATAATTTCTTTGGTCCTCTACCTTCTTCTGAGGTAATGAAATAGGTCATTATAGTCAGTGAAACTTTTGGCCTTACGTGATAACAACACTTCCCTTGAATGGAATGTAGAGATGGTCTTTTGTAAAAGATCCTCATGTGTTATCACTTCGTCACATAGCTTGAGGCCATGGACGATTTTCATTAGGGCAGAGTTATATTCATCCACGGATTCAAAATCCTGGAAACTGAGATTCTCCCATTCTTTCATAGAGTTTTGCCACAGTACCATTGAAAATCTTTCACCCAATTTTTTTCAAAGATCAAAAGGGTCCTTAACATCTTGGTACTGATCTCTCAGTTCTTCAGTGAGATGGTAGCGCATAATTGTTATGGCTATTTGCCTTTGGCTTTCTATTTCATGATTAACGTTTGTGATGCATCTTCTGAGTCCCCTAGTTTGCAGAGCATTTTTAGTGCTCATGACTCATTCTAGGAAATAGTCTCCGGAGAGATTTAGGACCGTGTAATCTGAGTTGACTTTTGTCATCTGAAAAATATGCATCAACTTTCTCTTAGGGCTTTTAACAAAATCATGGCCTTAGGAAGATGACCGATTTTCTTGATCCGATCTTAAACTTCATGTGCTCAAGCAATCATGCAATTAAAACAAATTTCTATATGTGGCCGATTTTTAATTAGGTATGCATTTGTCTAATTCGATTTTTAACAATTTCCTTTATGCAAGATTAATCCTAAAAAAATTAATTAATGAACAAAGCAATAAAATGATAATCATGCACAAGGAAAAGGATATTCTCAAACTTTCATTTTCTCTAAAAAGAAAGGGATTAGAATTTCCTATTTTGGAATAGGATTAGGGTTTAGCCAAAACGATTTCAACTTATCTTTTTCTCTATGGTGGCCGATTTTATTCATGTTCTAAACAAGCAATCTAGCAACCCTAACTCATGAATACAAGCAATCGATTTCAAGTGATGATTAAAGGGAGCATGCGATTTCAAGGATGAATCAAATTCGGTTTTAACAACATCTATATGATGTCCGATTTAATTCGGTTTTTACCGTTTTTTCTGTATTCTACGGAGTGTAGAGTTTTTATTCTACTATTACCACTTTGTTCTACTATCCGTATAATAGAACTTCCACCATTCTTTCTATGTTTTACCACTGGTATAATACATATTTCTACAATAATCTGAGAAAATCTAAAAAAATATGGTAACAAAATATTCATTTTATCTTTTCAAATCTTTTAATTTAAATGCTTTTCCAACTTAAAAATCTAAAATTATAACAAAAATAAATGACTTTAATTTTATTTATTATTTTTTCATAAAAAATAAATTATAACCACGTTGAAGATCTCCTGTAATTTTTACTTAAGAACAATAATTATGAAATAAATAATAAATAAGATTAAATTCATTTATTTTTGTTATAATTTTAGATTTTTAAGTCGAAAAAGCAATTAATTAAAAAGATTTGAAAGGATACAGTGAATATTTTGTTACCATTTTTCCTAGATTTTCTCAGATTATCGTAGAATATGTATTCTACCAGTGGTGAAACATAGAAAGAATGGTGTAAGTTCTATTCTATGGATATAAATTCCACATTCCGTATAATACAAAAGAAACAGTAAAAACATATTCTACCAAATCTGACTGAACCGTAGAACATAGAGTAAATAATAGAATTCATATTCTACAATTGGTATACTATAGAAAAAACAGTAGAAACTATGTTCTACGATCGGTAGAAGATATAGCAAGTAGTATAATACATATTCTACCAGTCCGTAGATGGTAGAATATGAATTCTACGGTTGGTAGAATAGAAAATTATCTTTCATTTTAAAAATCAAATTTCCAAAAAAAATGTTAATATAATCTCATAAGTGTATTAACTAATGTTTTGATTTTTCTTATATTTTATTGATTGTAAAAGTATTTATTTTGAATTTATTAGATTTATTTAAAAGGAAATATAGTCAAATTTTAATAAAAATAAAAAGGTGTATATGGACAAATGTTCTATTTATTTGACCTATTTTGCCAAATCTCCCAAATATAAATACTATATTTTTATTTTAATATCCAAAAAATATTTTCCCTTTTTTTTAACAAGAGAGTTTTATTAGACAAATATTTTTTTATATATAAAAACTATTAATTTCTTAATTCGATTCTTTTTTAATTTATATAAAGAGAGATATAATGGGATTTTGAAAAATTAAAAGTGTGTTGTGAAAAAAAAAATATAATTTTTTTATTTTAATAATCAATAAAGAGAGAGATTAGAGATTTTTTATGTTTTTTTAATTGATAAAGAGAAAATAGACTAGTAAATAAAAGGGAATAAATTTTGTTTTCAATTAATAATTTTGTTTTAAGATTATAATTAGATTAAAAAATAAGTAAAGTGTAATGGGACAAACCACATTTTTCTAAAAAAGTGTAAAGGGATAAATGTTCCATTTTTTTTTTTTACATATTTTAGCAAATCCTTCTTTTTCTTTTTTCTCTTCTAACTTCCTTGCAACATTACAAATTACATTAGTGCTCCTTTTGCGCGACACAAACATAAACAAAGTAACAATAAAAGTCTTCGTTGACTCAACGACTACTCCGGTTAATGTTCAAAAAAGAAAGAAAAAACACTACTACTCCGGTTATCAGTTTGACACACGTGTGACGACCTTTTGGCACTTTTATTTTCGATTACCAAAGACTAAGCTAGAGGATTAAGTGATTATTAACATTTAACCCACACGATTTATTTCTTCACATCCATTTGTGACGTCTCGACTCCATAACTGAAATCATCCATCACAGCCCATCCTGTTCTTTTTTCTTCTTTTAATAAGGTTCAGAGGGTTTTTTAAAATTTCAAAAGGGTTTTTAATTAAAATGCATAAAAGGAAATATTACAACCTATGATTCTGACAACAATACAGTCTGAAAAAGAAGATTAATTTTATGTGGCGAGTAGAATCTAGTAACAAGTTATAGGACTGATATCCTCAAATTAACCCTTTGAACTACTCTCTCAAATTAAGAGATCAGTTGTAATACTTAGGGATCGAATTCCACAAAGATTCAAGATTCACACAATAGATTAAAGGTTTTCGAATTAAGCTAAACGATAAATAATGTAATTGAAAGATAACAAACGAATTCAACGAGTTTGTAGATTGATGGGAAAAACGCTAGACTTAGGGAAATTCTTTCGGTGATTCAGAATTGCAAACCAGACAGAATGCTAAGGGTTTAATGAAGAATCGTTCTTGAACTCGAAACACAATATTCAAACCAATCAACTCTCATTGCAGAGATTTATATGTCTAGATCCTAGAATTCCAAATCTCTTTGCAAATTCAAAGGCTCAAACATGCATTAAAATCAAGTTCGATATGTTCACAAAATACTTAAACCAAATCTCTTTGCGAATAGTTATTTTGCTCATCTAAGATTATTTTCAGGAAATCAATAACACTTTCGTGTCTACTAATTATCCTAAGATCTAAATTCCAGGTGATCAATCCAGAACAAGCATTAGATTCAATCTAGATGAAGAAACCAATTGATAACCCTAACAATTCTATCCAATTCAACAATTCATCATCAACCTAGAAAAACCCTAAATCTAACAAGTAGATTACTCAGACATGGTTGATGAAACACAAATCATAATCTGAATAAATTGCATTAAGATATTAAAAGAGTATTAAAGGAGTTCGAAATCTTCTCTCTAACAAAGTGAGTTCTGATTTGTCTCGCCAAAGCTCTTTTGCCAAAATCCCAAAGCACAAAGTAAAAACTAAGATAAAAACTCACAAAAGACTCTTAAAAACCTAAATATAGTCTAAAACACGAAAATGGCTTGTGTTGCAAATATGTAAAACTTCTGGGTAATTTCCTTTCTTCAAAACTCGGCAGAACATGAAATCCCGATCGGTGTCGATCGACACTCAGGAGTGGTGTCGATCGGCACCAGGCTCAAAAACGGTTTCCGAGTTGCTCTGTTCAGCTGCTTCAAACCAATTGCTCCAAAAACTTCCAATATCTTCAATCAAGCCTAATATGTACATGAACCTGTAAAAAACTCGAAAAGACTCCAAAAACAAATAAAAGACTCTATAAAATGACTTATATCATGGTAGAAAAACCGGAAAAACCATGATATATCAAAGACAAGGACAAATGTAATTATCTAAATTGAGCTAACCAACAATAATAAATATTGTAGGTTTTTTTGTGTAAAAAAACAAATATTGTAGGTTTAATAAAAATATTAAGTAAATAGTAAATTTATTATCATTGATAATATGTAAATTAGTTATTAAATATAGAGGAATACCCTACAAAAATAGCACATTAGGGTGAAAATGTTAATAATAGCACATTTTAATCATTTTTAAATTGATTACACTAACGAATTTGGGTTCACAAATCATTGATTAGGAATTATATTTGAGAGTTTAGGGTTTAGGGTTTAAGATTACAAGATTGAGAATAAACAAATGAGAATTAAAGGTATAATAGTTTTTTCTTTTTTAATGAATGATATTTTGTCATTTTTACCTTAATGTGCTATTTTGTGAAAAAACATAAAAGTATGCTATTTTTGAGAATTGCCCATAAATATATTCTAATATATATATAAAATTTTACTATTATGAACATAAAAATAATATTTCAATTTTTTTGTTGATTATATATTTTTATTAAAAACATTTAAAAATCGTGAAAATATAGTTTCATACAAAAAAAAAATATAAGACTGATAAATTTTTGTTTTTTTAAAGTAACACACCCATACCAAAAAAAGAGAACCCTAAACGCGCCGTGTATCACAAGTTGGCGTATATATATATAAAAGTAGAAAAGAGAACCCTAAACGCGTCGTTTGTGTCTGAAGAATCGACTGGTGATTTCAATCTCTCCAGATTGCGTATATGATGTTTGATTGTATCAATGGGAATTTTGAATTTTAATCTGATGGATTGATGTTTTTTAGTTTTATCTTAGGGATCGAGAACCCTTGGAGAGGCGTGTGAGATCTCTTCTTGTTTCAGGTCGGTGGATGATTGATTGTAGAGATTAGAGATGTAACTGCGAATTTTGAATTTCTTAATGATTTTTTTTGTATAATGTTAAAGGATGACGAGTATAAACGCTGCGGCTACGGTGTGGTGGGACATGGACAGCTGTCCGGTTCCCGAAGATTACGATATATGTCAGGTCGGTCCGTGTATAAAATTCGCGTTGGAGAAGTTAGGCTGGGATGGTCCAATCACCATCAATGCCATGGGCGACCTAAAAGGCATCACTGCTCAAGTCTTACAAAGCCTAACTTCATCTGGAGTCTTTGTTCAATACCTCCCATTCGGTAAATCTTGTCATCTCTTCTCTTCCCACAATTATAGTAGAAATTAGGTCTGATTCAGTCGTGGATAATGATTGTCAACTGGCTTACTATTTCCTTTACTGAAACAGATAAGGTCTTGTATACGATCGAGATCAAGTTCTCGGTACATGATGGGTCAGTTCCTCGGGGTAATACAAAAGTGTTTATAATGGATAGCTCTCGTTTGGAGAAAATCTCGTGGATTATGTTGGATTTTAAAAACGTGGATTCAAAATAGTTGTGGTATACCCAGAAGAAAAGTGTCCTGAACTCAGTTTAGACCTCGTCGCTTTGCCCTGGAAGAGCGTGCTAAAATGTGTGTTTGTCCTCTCTCTCTCTCTCTCTCTGCTCAAAGATATAATGATAGCTCTTGTTTCTGAACAAGTTAGTTTTTTTTTTTCCAACAGATGCAAAGAAAAGTGAAACCCAATGTTTAATTGCCCAATATGCTTCCGTAGTTTCTCAATTCTTGAAGAATTCACCGATCATCTCAACAGTGATGAACATGCATACAGGGTAAGCATCCTTGTCACTTGTATCATCAATACTTGTGTCATTTTTCTTACTTACGCGTGCCAAAATATCAAATTTGACACTTTGTTGTTAGGTTGCTTGGAAACCCCCCAAGATTGAAGAAACATCTGAAGGCAAGTTTTAATATCTCCGGTTTCTTAATTAGTTTTTGATCAACAGAAAAAGAAAAAAAAATAATGATTTTGAATATGCTATTAAACATTGTAGTGGACGTGGATCTTGATGAACAAGATGACCCAGAGTTGAAGAAGCAAAAGACCTAATGAGCATCGAGTACATGGCCCGAGAGGGTGTTGTTCTTCTTCTCTAAAGAAAAATAAATTACTTTGTCCTTTTTCTTTTTCTCTCCTGTGCAAACTTCCTTCCAACGTTACAAATTACATCAGTTCTTAGTGCTTCTTTTGCGCGACACAAACACAAACAAAGTAACATTAAAAGTCTTTGCCAATGTCAATGAGAAATGCCGTAGCCAATGTCATCCTTACCTGGTGATTCCGTGTCTTCTGTCCTATGTTGCCTACTCTCTCCATTATGATTCCTCCCATGCATGCTTTGTTTGTTCCTCTGTCCTTAGCCGCGTCTGCGAAACTTATCGTCGTCTCTGTTTTTTTTCCTTCATTTGTGCATGCGCCCATTCTCTTGCGTCCATCATGGCTTTAACACATTCTTCCTCCGTAGACAAAGTCCTATAGTAACAACAGCAAAAAGAAAAGAGTATAAATTTCACCGATAGTGAAACTTGGCCCGGCAACAAAGGTTTGATAGATAATACTCTTTCGTTAAATGTGGTGAATCCTTATCTTGATGTAGTTGAAAGTATCGTGAAGTTAATAAGGTTGCTTCTCGCAAAGGCCGCCCTATTACTCCCGGTGTTATGAGATAGTCATTGACTCTTTTGTACCTGAAGGCTGATTAATCTCATGTGGTCAACGACCAAGCCAATAAATATATAATGCAGTTATCAACGACCAAGCCAATAAATATATAATGCAGCTCTCCAACTCTTGGTTTTAGTATTCTTCAAAACCAATAGGAAGCAACGATGTCATCAATGTGAGCTATTTGTTGTTTTCTCTGTTTTGATCCTGGAAACCGTTTGAATTTCTCGTTTGGTCCTTCTAAATCTGTTCTTCCGTCTCTTCTTTTAATAATTCTTGTGTCTATGAATGATTCAGAAGAACCGGGCACTTCGAGACCAAACACAGAAAAAATTTGAAGAAAATTCTCGTCACTGAAAAAAATTCTTTCTGCTCGTCACTGAAGAAAATTTGGAGGAAAAAAACAGGTGAGAAAAGCAGAGAAACGGAGAGAGAATAAAAATCCAAACCAATGGAAAGAAGACAGGTGTGGGTTTTGAAAAGTTCTAAAAACATCTCATTTGAGATGCGGTTCTGACACATTTTCGTTCAAAAGCTATTTTCCTTTTATTTTTTATTATTTTTAAATCTCAGATACCCATCTACATACCACCAATGGTGGTGCTCTAACGAGTTGTTGTCTTAAAACTTGGAAAAATACGTTCAAGACTCACTATACAGAGAGGCTCTCACGTTTTGGAGCTGTAAACAAACACCAACTACCCTTTTTTTTCCGGCTTTTGGTGTAAATATATATAATCTCATTTTCCAAGCACACCAAGTGTTTGGACCATTTGTCCCATATGTCCCAATCAACTTGTTTATTAAAAAATCCTTGTTCAACTTTTTTTTAGAAATTAACGGATTCAGATGTTTCCTTGTTTGTATTTTGAAGGCACAATGAGACTTCCGTGAAATTGCGATGCAATAACGAACTGAGGTATTATAGTGAAGTAGTCAAAAGGAGTCTCCAAGGCGCAACAAAGACGGTCTTTGTTAAATAAAGCTTTTCTTCTTCTTTATCTATTAATTTTGTACGAGAACACCTTTTCTCTTTTAAATCTATTGTTTTTGTTCACGCGTTCACACACATTTGTTCATCGTACATTATATATCCCCCTTCGTCGTACTATATATATATATGGGGGGCTGTTGGAAGCACAAAGCCACCACAAACCTCGTACTTAATCACAGACATCTACTAAGAAATAAGAGAAACACCTCCAAACCCTTGTTTCAAGAAGGAAAAAAAAAACAGGTCACATCATGGATATTTCTTTAAGTCCATTTTGGGTGATGATGAAGCTGGTGCTTGCAGAGGTCAAGAAACTGAGGGACTTCGATCAGTCGTTCAAGGATTTGGCGTCTACCATGGAGATATTAGTTCCACTTGTTAAAGAGATCGATAAGTTGCAAAAAAAATTTGACCCAGGTAATAAAGATCTACTTTTTCTTCACAAAACGATCCGAAGAGCTAAAGAAATGGTTGGTGAGTGTTCAAGCGTCGGGAAATACAATTCACGTAAGAAAGGTTTGTATACCAAAGAAATAAATGAAATCATTGCCGATTTTGCAAAGTTCTCTGGGGTTTACATGCCCCTTATTCAGTATTTGAACCAGTTACGGTCTAGTGCAAGAACAAGCCTAGACATGGAAGAAAATAGCAAGATTTCCACTAGAAGAGCCCCGTCTGATGAAGATAAACATATCGATGCAGCTATCCAGGAGAGTCTAAATATGGAAGAGGCTCCTCCTAGACCTGAAGATTTACAGCGGGTTATTTTGGAGAGTTTCAAAGACAAAAACAAAGGAAAGGAAGTTCAAGTAGATGAACAATTTGCTGCAGCTCTTCAGGAGAGCCTTGACATGCAAAAGTCTCCTCCAGGACTTGAAGATATACAACGGGTTATTTTGGAGAGCTTCAAGGATAAAGGCAAAAGAAAGCAAGTTCAAGTAGATGAACTAGTTGATGCAGCTCTTCAGGAGAGTCTAAACATGCAAGAATCTCCTCATGGAGTTGAAGATGTACAACGAGTTATTTTGGAAAGTTTCAAGGATAAAGGAAGAGGAAAGGAAGTTCAGGTAGATGAACAACTTGCTGCAGCTCTTCAGGAGAGTCTTGACATGCAAAAATCTATTCCTGGACCTGAAGATTTACAGCGTGTTATTTTGGAGAGTTTCAAGAATAAAGGCAAAAGAAAGCAAGTTCCGGTAGATGAACTAGTTGATGCAGCCCTTCAAGAGAGTCCAAACATGCAAGAATCTCCTCATGGAATTGAAGATGTACAAGGACTTATTTTGCAGAGTTTCAAGGATAAAGGCAGAGGAAATGAAGTTCAGGTAGATGAACAACTTGCTGCAGCTCTTAAGGAGAGTCTTGACATGCAAAAGTCTATTCCTGGACCTGAAGATTTACAGCGGGTTATTTTGGAGAGTTTCAAGGATAAAGGCAAAAGAAATCAAGTTCAGGTAGATGAACTATTTGATGCAGCCCTTCAAGAGAGTCAAAACATGCAAGAATCTCCTCATGGAGTTGAAGATGTACAACGAGTTATTTTGGAGAGTTTCAAGGATAAAGGCAGAGGAAAGGAAGTTCAGGTAGATGAACAACTTGCTGCAGCTCTTCAGGAGAGTCTTAACATGCATAAGTCTATTTCTGGCCCTGAAGATTTACAGCGGGTTATTTTGGAGAGTTTCAAGAATAAAGGCAAAAGAAAGCAAATTCAGGTGGATAAACAATTTGCTGCAGCTCTTCAAGAGAGTCTTGACATGCAAAAGTCTCCTCTTAGACTTGAAGATGAACAACATGTTTTTTCCCATAGTTTCAAGGATAAGGATAAAGGAAAGCAATGAACTTGAGGTGTGAAGAGCGTATATGGGCCAGCAGTTGAGAAGATTCAGAAGCCCAAACCAAAGTATCATCATAACTGATGAGCTTCTTTTGTTTGATTTTCAATTATGCAAATAAGAGAGTGGTGTTATGCTCCTATTGTTTAGGACAAACCTTACTTTCCATGTTTTCTTTCCATATTTCCATGTTCTAAATTTGTAGGAGTTGAAAACTCCAACTTATAATAAACTGAAAAAATAGTGTGTTCATGTTTTTGTTCATAATCCATGATATAATACCACTCCGGATTTCTCTCCCATGTAGTCTCAAGATTTAAAAGAATCGTGTGATATGTATATGCAATATGTCAGTCTCAAGATTTAAAAGAATCGTGTGATATGTATATGCAATATGTTGCTAGTTTTTCTTGCTGTACGGTTTTGAACTCTCTTTCCCACTCACTTGTGTGTTGTAAACGATCAAAAAGGAAACAGAGAACACAAGATGTTTACCTGGTGTTCGATATCTCTTCCACAACCTTGGAAAGAGCTCTACTCACCGGGGCTGATCACAAAGATCAGCAATCCACTATATCTACTCTGACTCGAGCTTTCTCTCTCTCACAACAATGGTGAATCTCTCCAGTTTTCTTGTTACAACAGAATGAATCGGATAACAGATCTAAGAGAAGATGACTCGAGATTCACCATTGTTGAACGCGTAAAGCATGTGACTAACCAGCTAACTCAATCTAATCTAACACTCTTTAATAACCAGAACTGATCGAAACTAAACCATGTAAGAGAGACCTAAAGAATCTAGCCGTTAATCCTTCACTTGCGGTTCTTAAATCTCACGCTTATAGATATATGTATGTCATGGCGTGGTTAAGAAATCTGATGACTTTGATTAACAAACATATACAGATCTCAAAAGAGTTAAGATGGAGCAAAACAAGTAGCTAATGGGCATGGACGCAGAACCTCAAAGGATTTTTCGTGGCTGCAATACAACTCCATTTGTTCATAAAATCGAAAGCAATAGTTTTCGCAACTCCACCGTGTAAAGAAACCAACACCGATAGTGCTTTGCACTAGCCCAAGACCGTAATACCCGAGAAACCCAAGAGAATAACCCTCTAAGTATGAGAATGAATGTGGAAGAACAATTAGAGAATACTTGAAAAACTTTTAAAGAGAATTTTAGAACTTATGATGAACACTCTTTATTATTTCAACTTCTTGTTTTCTTACAAATGAGGGGGTGAGGAGGTATTTATAGCCTCCAAAACATCTTACAACATAAATCTAGATTTTTCTATTCTAACCTCCTTAACTTAGATATTTTTTACTTCTCTAGATTTTTCTAATATAATATCTAGATTTTTATCATACAAATATCTTACATAACCTCCTTACTCCCTAGATTTTTTCTACCATATATCTAGATTTTTCAAATATCTTACAAACATATCTATAAGAATTTGGGCTTAATTTTGGGTTTAGTCCAAAATAGAGAATTGGATCACTAACCCATAATTAAGCTTAACCCAAAATCAAGTTTAATTTCAATACTCCCCCTTAAACTTGATTTTGTCAACCATCCCGAGCTTTGAACGAAGTAGCTCAAACTGACCTTTTGGTAATGACTTGGTGAAGATATCTGCAACATTGTCTTCACTTCGAACCTCCAAAGCTTCAATCGTTCCATCAAGCACCTTCTCCCGTATGAAGTGATGTTCCAGCTCAATATGCTTAGTCCTTGCATGGAACACCGGATTATTCGCCAGCTTGATAGCACTTTGATTATCTCCATAGATAGTAACTGGCTTGTTGATTGGCTTGAACAAGTCTTCAAGGAGTCTTCGAAGCCAAATACACTCTTGAGCTGCGAGTGTTGAAGCTTTATACTCTGCTTCAGTGGTTGACAGCGACACTGTTGCTTGCTTCTTGCTGCACCATGAAACGCTTGTGTCTCCACACATAAACACATAGCCCGAAGTTGATTTCCGATCATCCAGATCTCCACCAAAGTCTGCATCTGTGAAGCCATAGAGAGAGACCTTGGCATTGTACTTATACACCAAACCCATGCCAAGAGTTGTCTTCACATACTTCAAGATCTTCTTCGCTGCTTCTAGATGTGGCTTCCTCGGTGTCTGCATAAACCGACTTACAAGACCAACCGCAAAGGAAATGTCAGGTCTTGTAATGGTTAAGTATAAAAGACTTCCTACAAGAGATCGATAAGGTCGAGGATTGGGTAGCAGAGATCCTTCATCGCGCTTCAACTTAATGTTTACATCCATCGGAGTAGTACGTGTCTTCCCTTCGTGTACCCCGAACTTCTCAACAATCCTTTTCGCATAACTTTGCTGGCCGATGAATATTCCATCCTTTAATCTTTCAACCTCCAAACCAAGGAAGTTGTTAAGCTCACCCAACTTCTTCATCTCAAACCTTATTGACATATCCTCTTGTAGACGAGCGATTTCCGCTTCATCATTCCCAGAAATTATCAGGTCATCCACGTAAAGAATAACTACCACGTGGACTCTTCCATTCTTCTTGAGGAATAGGCTCGGATCAGAATTAGATGGGACAAACCCGCAGAACTGAAGAAACTGAGCAAGCTTTCCTTACCAGGCTCTTGGAGCTTATTTTAACCCATACAGAGCCTTATTTAGCTTGCACACATAGTCAGGATGCTCCCTTGATATGTAACCAGGTGGTTGCTCCATATATATTTCCTTATCAAGTTCTCCGTATAGAAAGGCATTCTTCACATCTAACTGCCATAACTTCCAGCCAAAGCTTGCAGCTAAAGATAAAAGCGAACGTACCGTAGTCATCTTCACCACTGGACTGAAAGTCTCATCATAATCTTCTCCATACTTCTGGGAGAATCCCCGAGCAACCAACCTTCCTTTGTATCTTTCAATGCTTCCATCCGTCCTTCGCTTGATACGATACACCCACTTGCATGAGACTGGTTGGACATCCTTGGGCTTTGGAACCAAATCCCAAGTTTCATTCTTCTTAAGAGCATCCATCTCCTCTTTCATTGCGGTCTCCCACTCTTTAACTCCTTTTGCTTCATCATATGATGATGGCTCTTCTTCATCTAATGGAGCTGCAAAATAGCATGAGTAAGTAGTGACAAAACTATCATCTCTGAACTGAGCAGGCTTGACAATGTTCCGTTTCGGCCGTTGATTAGCCATGGAACCATGGTCTTCTTCCTCATCTTCCTCATCTTCGGCCCTTTCACCTTGTGTTTCTTGTTCAAAACTTCCACCTTCACTTGGTATCTGAACAGCTGGTTCATCACCTTTGAGGGAACTCGTACCATCTTTCTCAAACAAGACTTGAGGAGGTCCACAATAGGAAGAAACTTCATCAAAGACAACATCACGAGATACAGTGTACCTGTGTGTCTCTGGATCTATACACCTCCAACCCTTCCTTTGTTCATCATAGCCGACAAAGATGCACTTCTTCGCCTTTGCCTCCAGCTTGGTTCTATGAGAATCGAACACATGGACGTAGCAGATTGATCCAAATACCCTGAGATGTTTCACCGTTGGCTTCTTCTTGTGAACCATCTCATACGGAGACTTCATATTATTTGGACTAAGCGGCATCCGGTTGATGACATAAGCTGCACATCTCATACCTTCCGCCCATAAGGCCTTAGGTAAACTCTTCGCATGTAGCCAGCTTCTACAAGTCTCACTTAGATGTCTGATCTTCCTTTCTGCTACTCCATTCTGTTGAGGTGTATATGGACATGTAAATTCTCTCTTGATACCATGCTTCCGGCAGAAAGAGAGAAATTCCTTTGACATAAACTCCCCTCCATTATCCGTCCTTAGAGTCTTGATCTTCCGATCTAACTCTCCTTCCACGGTGACCTTGAATTCTTGAAACCTTGAAAATACCTATGATTTTTCCTTCACGAAGTATACCCAAGTGTACCGTGAGAAGTCATCAACGAACAACAACATATATCGGAACCCGGAATAGGAGGATGTTCTCGTTGGACCCATTAAGTCACTATGGACCCTTTCCAATGGAGCGCTGCATCGTGAAGTAGAGTTGTCAAATGGAAGTCTATGTGATTTTCCATATTGACAACCTTCACAAAGTATTCCTTCATTCTGAATCTTCAACTTTGGGAGCCCATTAACAAGATCTTTATTCACCATAACCTTCAACTTTGTCATATTTATATGACCAAGCCTAGCATGCCATATGAAGGCATTGTCATTTGTGCTCATCATCTCCACATAAGTGTTGGAGGCAGATAAGACATAAAGATCTTTAACCCGTGCTCCGGTGTGAACTACGTCTGCCTTTAATTCCTGAATATTTTTCAAGAATTTAACATCTTTTGGGCCAAATAAAACGTAGTTACCTGAGTCTACCGCATTCACCACTGAGAGAAGATTCTTTCTTACTCCAGGGACATGATATACATTCTTGAGAGTGATTGGACTTCCATCATCTCCTTCAATGACAACAGTCCCTTCCTTCTCAACCCGGTGGATTGAATTATCCGCGGTAATAATGGCTTCTTTCCCGTCATGACTTTGAAGACTAGAAAATAACTTCTCATCTCCGGTAATATGATGGCTACAACCAGAGTCCACGATCCAATCAATTCCCATATTTTTAGTTTTGGATGTACCTGAAGATGCAGCCTCCACCGTGAAGCATTTTCCCCATTCTTCGTCTTCAGCATGAGCTTTTGATTCTGCCATATTTGTTTCCTTCAGCTTGACTCTACAGTCCTTTTTGAAGTGTCCAAGCTTTCCACACCGGTAGCACTTGAACCTCTTCTTATCTCCCGTAGAAGATCCTTCCCGTCCATCATTGTTCTTTGGACCTTCATACTTGGGTTTGCCTTTGAAGCTCTGTTGCCTCCGAGCTACGAAAGCACTCTCCGAGTCATCTTGGATTTTGACTCCAGCCATTTGTGTGGCTAATGATTCTTGCGAAGCTAGCAGGTTCTCAAACTCCTCCAAGGAAGGTTGTGTAGCCCATCCTTGAACGGAAGTCACAAACGGTGTATACTCGGGCCGTAGACCTCGAATAATAGACCGCTTTAACCGTGCTTCCGAAATAGATTCCTCAGGGTTAAGAGTATTAATCTCAGAGCAAAGGTTCTTTACCTTGATGAAGAACTCTGAGATTGAAGACTCCCCCTGCTTCGCATTCGCCAGCTCATTCTCTAACAGCTGTAGACGAGCTTCATTCTTCTTGTTGAACAACTGATCCAGCGCCTGCCAAATGGAACTAGCGGATGTGCACCTTGAGACATGCTCAAATACTCCCGAGGATATTGATCTCTTCAACGCAAACTCTGCCTTGGCATTCTTCCGTGTCCACTCCTTTGTCGCTTCCACGGTTGCAGCATCTCCCCTTGGTGGTGTTGTGCTGCTACCACCGACGACATCCCATAAGTCCTCACTCACCAAGTATGACTCCATGCATGACTTCCATAACCGGTAGTTAGATTGGTTTAAGATCTCCATTCCCAATCCAACAACACGACCCATTGACTCCATACTTAGAATAGAACCAAATTAAAATGGCTCTGATACCATGTAAAGAAACCAACACCGCTAGTGCTTTGCACTAGCCCAAGACCGTAATACCCGAGAAACCCAAGAGAATAATCCTCTAAGTATGAGAATGAATGTGGAAGAACAATTAGAGAATACTTGAAAAACTTTTAAAGAGAATTTTAGAACTTATGATGAACACTCTTTATTATTTCAACTTCTTGTTTTCTTACAAATGAGGGGGTGAGGAGGTATTTATAGCCTCCAAAACATCTTACAACATAAATCTAGATTTTTCTATTCTAACCTCCTTAACTTAGATATTTTTTAATTCTCTAGATTTTTCTAATATAATATCTAGATTTTTATCATACAAATATCTTACATAACCTCCTTACTCCCTAGATTTTTTCTACCATATATCTAGATTTTTCTACACAAATATCTTACAAACATATCTATAAGAATTTGGGCTTAATTTTGGGTTTAGTCCAAAATAGAGAATTGGATCACTAACCCATAATTAAGCTTAACCCAAAATCAAGTTTAATTTCAGTACACCGCATGCATGTAAGAAAAAATATATCCCATCTCAAGGCGAAACAAGCTCATTACTTTGATCGGTTTCGTACCCAGCGATGCTCGTCAGGTATTGCATTTGCCTCATTAATTTTAAAGATTAAATTCAAAGTATCCATCATTCCTCTAGCATTCCGATCATAGGGATGCACTACCATACCAATCAATATCGGTTCAACTCATAAATTAACAATGATAGGGTTATAGGGTTATGATGGTAAAATTTCTTATATATACCCTCCAAGAAATTAAAGAATATGACAACACTATGAGTTGAGTGTTTGCCCAGCCATGATCTCTTGGGTGTAAAAACAAAACAAAACAGTAAGTCAATCCTAACTACAACAAAAAGTATATATATATATATATATATATATTTATAAATTTCACCAATAAGGAAAATTGGTCTCGCAAAAGAAAGTTCGGTAGATAATCTGGAGTTAAATGTGATGAATCCTTATCTTTCATTTAGTTTAAAGTCTCGTGAAGTTAATAAGGTTCTCGCAAAGGCCGCCCTATTACTCCCGGTGTTATGAGATAGTCATTGACTCTTATTTACCCGGAGGCTGATTAAATCCCATGTGGTCAATGACCAAGCCAATAAATATATAATACAGTTCTCATGAATGTAACGAGTTGTTGACTTAAAAAAAGAAAAATACGTTCTAGACTCACTATACAGGGAGGCTCTCACGTTTTGGAGCTGTAAACAAACACCAACTACCCTTTTTTTTCCCAGCTTTTGGTGTAAATATATATATATATAATCTCATTTTCCAAGCACACCAAGTGTTTGTCCCATTTGTCCCAATCAACTTGTTTATAAAAATCCTAGTTCATGTTTTTTTTTAGAAATGAACGGATTCAGATGTTTCCTTGTCTGTATTTTGAAGGCACAATGAGACTTCCTCGAAATTGCGATGCAATAACGAACTGAGGTATTATAGTGAAGTAGTCAAAAGGAGTCTCCAGGGAGCAACAAAGACGGTTAAATATTTACAATGAACAGATGTACTATTTCATTAGCTAGTTATATTTAAGTAATTAACAGATGTACTATTTCATTTTCTCATATAAAGAGGCAGATATACTATTTCTATTGCAATTGATTGAGTTCCACGATATGCAACAGACAATAATCACTATACTAATATAATCTTTAAGTTACTAAAGTTAAACGACTAGAACAATCTTGTATTAATTAGTCGTCCTTGTTTTATAATTCTCATCTGAATTTGGAAATGTGTATATTTATGTAAGTTGTGACTTTAAACAAATTCTACCGAAGTTAAGTTTTTGTTACAAAAAAGTAAAAATTAAATATGTAACTTTAAAGATTAGCTTGTGCCGCATTTATGCATATGGAAAAATTACAAAATGCGAATATAAAATGCTCATTTCTCTCTGTTTTTATATAAAACTTTTGGTAAAATATGTCTTAAATTTTGAAAATAATTTAATTTAATATTTTTATGTAGAAAATGTTAAAAGTTATGTTCTTAAAACCAAAATATATCAATAATTTATCTTTCTTATTTTTTAGTTATAAAAATATTATTTAATATATATAGTTAAAATATAAAAATCATTTTCAACCAAAAAATATAAAACTGTTAAAAAACATATATTTTGGAAATATAAATATAGATATACTATGTATAAATATATATTTTAAACATTTTATTTAATTATATATATATATATATATTACTTACAATCTAACTCTAACACTCAATTAAAATGTATATTAATGTAAACATACAGTTTATACAATATATTACATATCCTACTACTCTACTCTACTATCAGTTATACCGATCAAACATTGTATTTACAAACATTCATTGTGTTGTATAGTTGGATTCACTTGAAAACCCAGAAATTATGAAAAGCATAAAAAAAAGATTAGATAAAATTAATATGTCATGAGTATATATATTTACTTATTATAATGATTTGAATAACTGAAAATTGAATTTCTAAAGCAAATAAGTTGATATTATATTGATGAAATATCTTTTATCAATTAAACACTACTAAAATTTAACAAGTTTTTAAAGCATTACTAACCGAAAAACCCGCATATTTTTTTTAAAAAATATCTTCAATATAAAATTATATTTGTTCTAAAAAAATTGATAATTAGTTAAGTAATGGAAAAACTGCCAATAAATACTTCAACTGTATTGAAATCGTCAATCAAATACTCAACTATTTAGTAAACATTTTAAACACTCAAATATTGCTGACTTATTAACTTAAATCATATACTTAGGCTAACCAAGCCAAATTAATTTCGTCATTAAGTTGCTTAACAGATGGATTTAATCCCGTTAGTCACTTTTAATATGCCATTTATATCCCACTTAAGGAAAGCACCATTCAAGTATTAATTAACGGTGTTTAACAACTGAACAACATGGCTAATTTAAATTGATCAACATAAGTTTATGATTTAAGTTAATAAGTCAACAGTATTTGAGTGTTTGAAACGTTTACAAAAAAGTTGAAATAGTTGAGTATTTAACTGTTGATTTTGGAACAGTTGATAAAATTTTGGCAGTTTTTCCATTAAGTAACACAATGATTTTTAATAAGTAATTTAAAAAATCTCAAATAAGAATCTTTCTTCAATCATAGTTACTTTTTAATTATTTTTATTTATTTAACTGAGAAATACTCTGTAGAAATAGGGTGTTTTTAGTCTTAAAAATAAAAAACTATACATTTAAAAAGGTTTACTATAAAACCGTTATGTAAATACAAAAAGAAAAATTCTTCTACTTTTTTGCATCTTTTAAAAAAATGTTTTCTTGTTTTCTAAAAAATCATATTTTAAAATCAAGAAAAGGAAAAAAAGTTTTTAAAGAAAGAACTTCAAACAATGAGGGATCAGATGGTATGAAAATTGGAGCGCCCAATTGTCGTAACAGATATGAGCGGAACGCTCTTCACGCATTTAAATATGCGAGATTAAACCCATTCCTCATTTCCCCTTTAAACCTGAAGGATCATATTTTTAAATAGACGCACTTCTTCTTCTTTTATAGGCCCACTCGTTATCACACGTCTCTCTACATAGTCGATGTGGGATAAATACAAAACCTACATTACAAACGATCAAGACCCTCGCTCGCCTATTTGCTTCTTAGATGGAAAGTCTCTGGTTCGCTTGGAGGGTTCCAAGCTCACAACCACCCATGTGCACGTGCCAGTGACACAATCTTTGCAGAACTCAGCTAAATTCAACATCTCGGGGATCCAAGCCATTGCTTGAGAAATGGATTCATCAATGAACAAATATTTGAGGTCGATTTAAAAGAAAGAGACTTGCCACTTGCTCTCTGTAATATGCAATCCAAAAATCATTTATATAATATGATTCAAGAGGTATTAACATAACAGCTAACTTCATAAGATAGAAGGTCAACAGAGTCTGATCGAGAGCAAGCTCTTAAAGAAATAAGAAGGCAATCTAACTTGATAAAACGTCTAGGTCGAACCTAAGAAACCTGAAGCCATGCCCACACAAAAAGAACAAAAAGCTAAAAAAGTCTCACAGTGGATTACTACTAATTAACTATTAGGTTGGATTCATCCTTGATGTTGTCTAACTTGATATTACAATGTTACACTTTCTAGACTTCCTTCGAATCCTTTTGATTTCCTTGATGGTTTCGCCGAAACTCTCACTTAAAGCTAGTTCCTTCAGGCCAGCACAATTCCTCAGAAAGTACCTTGCTAATTTCATCTGGCTCGATGACCTTGTTGTGACTGGTGTCCGAAGCTCAACAAACTTGAGAGATGATACGAAACATGGCGGCACGTAAGAGAGTTTGGTCGGCTCTCCCTCACTAACAACTTCAAATTCCTGATAATATACCCCGAACAAAGAGATATAGTTAAGTTCATATGAAAAATAATTTACATAAGAGAATAGTAAGCAAATGAGACACACCAGGACGAGTGTGTGTAGATTCGGGCAGCAACCAAGAAACGCTGGCAACGATTCCCCCAAGGATTCAAGAGACGAAGCATATAACCAAGACAAGTTAGAGAAAGGTAACAGTTCCAGTTTTAAGTAATCATGGATGACCTGCAAAATTTTACAAAGAGAAATGTCACAATCATGCATTTTGTATAAGTATAAAGTTATTGAATCAACCATGTGTATGTGTATGTACGTACCTCTAGAGTAGTAGAAGAGATGATCATGTCACTGACTATAGATATCTGGGTGAAGAAATTATGAATCATAGTCCTCTTGGAATCATCATCATCATCATAATCATCATCATCATCATCATCGTCATCTTGGTCCAGCGACTCCACACCAAAGTTAACATCGATGTTAACCACTGGAGAAGGAGCAATCCTGTGAATGACGATGCTTTTAGAGAAGTGATCACGGAGACACATATACTCAAGCCTTGGAGCATAGATTTCAACAGCATGATTATCGATGACATGTTCTTCTTTGCAGTGCTCATCAATCACTAAGGTGAAACTTTTCAATGATGGAGATCGCACACAAACACGTTCAACAACCTCAAAAGGATCCCTGACGATAGACAACTTTTCAAGAACAGGGCAGCTAGTTATGAGCGTCTCCAACATCAATTCTTCATCATACCTTACCCTATCTAGATGCATAATCTTAAGACAAGGCAGCGAAACAACAGCTTCCGTATCATCCAAGGCTACGTGGTAGAGACTTAAGTTGACCAATGTGGTACATGAATATAGCGAACTAGGCATACAAACCAGTTCATTATCATCTGACTTCACCTGAAAATCAAGATAACGAACTCTACGCCTAGCCAGAACATCCATCCACGACTCGAAAGTACTACTATCATCGGAGGAACACTCATCTTCATAGTAGTAGACCAACTTGAATCTATTCAAGTCTAGCTTTTTTTCCTCAGATTTTAGAAATCTATCCACGAAGCCCACAAATTCAACAACATCATTACCGAATTGATCCGAGTCCAAGTCGAGAACAGGAACCTGTAACCAGAGGCTTCTCCAACGTTTCGACAAAACGCTACTTCGAACTGAATCTTTCGTCGAGAGGTAAGAGAGGATGTGACAAAGCAACGGATCTGGTAAATCGTTTATCTTGCTTCTTCTTTCCTCCTGTGAGTTCCTCTTTTGCTTCAATCTGCTGCTTCTTCTTCTTACGCTTTGCTTCTCCTTCACACAGCTTTTCTCCATTTTTTAATACCCTCTAAACCCTAAATTTCAAAGAAGCTTTTTTAAATCCAACTCTAAAACCAACCGTCGACACGATTCTCCCACTAAATCACACCAACACGATTCTCCCACTAAATCGCACCAACAACTTCAGTTCTTTTTTTTTTTTTTTTTTTTTTTCTTCTAAAGGGTTTTATTAATGAGAGAAAACTACATCACGATGTAGCTGAGTGTTTAATACACTTGGTACATTATTATGCGAAATAAATAGTGAGTTATCTGGTATTAAGGCCTTTGCTAGAACATCAGCGGCTCGATTACAATTCCGAGTGCACCATGAATATAGTACTGTGCCCAATTTTCCTTGCCAGAAACGTATATCTTGAATCCAACTATGCATCGCGAAGTTGAGAGTCTTCTTGTTTAAAATGTCAACAAGCACCTTGCAGTCTCCTTCAAAGATGATGTTACGGTAGCTCTTACTCCAGCTATGCTGCATTGCTAAAATTAGTGCTTGACATTCTACTTCTAGTGCAGAGTTCGCTTGATTGAAAGTGCCTTGTCCTCCACCCCTGAAATCTCCGTTTGTATCTCTAAATATCCAGCCAGCAGATGATGATGAACGTTCTTGATGATAGGATCCATCATAGTTACATTTGATAAATGAATAAGGAGGTCGTTGCCAATGTCCATGGTACCTTGTAACTATTGTACGGGAACCACCAAAGTTGTCAGTGCTTGTAGAGTGATTTGTTGCTACTTGAGTATTGATCCATTCGATAGCGTTTTGTTTAGCCTCTCTTAGTAGTCTCCGCCAAGGGATGTTCTTACGTTGATAAAGTAGGATGTTTCTGCTTTTCCAGAGTCTCCACAGGAGCCATAGAGATGTGTGATGCACAGTTTCATCGAGATCTCCGCGTGGGTTGATAATTGCTTGGAGTTTGTTTGTGGGCGATTCCTGTGGATCATAGACCACTGGGTTAGGAAAGCCAGAAGATCGCCATAGCATTTGCGCATAAGGGCATTCAAAGAAAAGATGAGCTGTTGTTTCTGGAACTTGGGAGCATCTGGGGCAATCATTAGTGCTATTGATGTGGCGTCGTTGTAGGTTTTCTGCAGTTGGTAGGCTTGAGGATAGAAGTCTCCAGAAAAAATGCTTTAATTTAGGAGCTGTCTGTAGTTTCCATACGGCTTGTTTGAGAGGGATAGATCCCGACGGTGGAGTAATGTGAGGTTGTTCCGGTCGATGTGTTGCCAGCCAATATGCGGATTTGACAGTGTAGATACCCGTTGAGGTGTAGTGCCATCCCAGACAGTCAAGTTGTTCCTTGTGGCTCAGATGTATGGATAAGACTAGGTTAACATCATCGTGATGGACCAGTTGCCTTACTTTTTCTTCATTCCATTTCCTGTTTGTTTGAATCAAATCTTTCACATGACTTGGGGGTGTGGTGACATCTCGTTGTCGTGGCGCTCTAGGGGGATTAGTCGGTAGCCATGGATCTGTCCAAGTATTCACTGCTTCACCCGTGCCTATCAAAAAACGCAGACCCTGCTTGAGTAAGTCTCGCCCTTTCAAAAGGGAGTTCCAAATATAGGAACTCTTCCGGGGTTTTTGAACTGACAGTATTGAGCGTCCATAGAAATATCTGCCATGGAGGATTCTGGCCATTAAGCACTGAGGATTCTGCATTATACGCCATACTTGCTTGCCTAGAAGTGCTAAATTGAAACACTCCAAATCTCTAAAGCCTAACCCTCCTTCTTTCTTTGGTAAGCTCATTCTGTTCCAAGAAAACCAGTGCATTCCTCGTTTGTCCGGGCTCGAGCTCCACCAGAATTTTGCTAAAATCCCATTGATTTCTTCACAGATGTGTTTAGGTAATTTAAACACATTCATTGCATACACTGGCATTGCAGCCGCAACAGCCTTGAGCAAAACTTCTTTCCCACCTGGTGATAGGTATCTTTTACTCCAACCCTGTGTTCGTTCTTTGACTTTTTCCGTGATATAGGTGAACATTTCAATCTTCTTTCGACCAAATTGTTCAGGCATGCCAAGATATTTGCCTCCTCCACCTTCATTATGAATGCCAAGAATATGCCTCATTTGTGTCTTGACTTGATGTCGAACCCGACTCCCAAAAGTGATGGAGGACTTTTGGAGATTCACTGCTTGTCCCGATACTGACTCGTAGAGAGCAAGAATGTTCTTAAGGGCTCTGCATGAGGTAGGGTTTGCCAAGGTGAAAAATAAAGAATCATCTGCAAAAAGTAGATGGTTTACAGATGGACTGTTGATGCCGACTTTCATACCCTGAAGTTTTCGTTCCAAATTTGCTCTGTTCATCAAGTGGGATAAAACCTCTGCGCATAGGATGTAGAGGTATGGTGATAGTGGATCTCCCTGACGGAGTCCACGGCTCGGTGTTATCATTCCTTTTGGTGTCCCATTGATTTGTACAGAGAAAGTGACAGAGGATACACATGACATTATCCATGTTATCCAAGTCGAGTGAAATCCCATATTGATCATGGTATCCTTGAGAAAGCTCCATTCTAAGCGATCATATGCTTTGGTGATGTCCGTTTTTAGGGCCATATATGACTGAGATTGTCGTTTCCTCGCCTTGAGTGCATGAAAGAGTTCGTGGGCGACGATGATGTTGTCCGTGATCATTCGTCCAGGAATGAAAGCTACTTGGTTTTCAGAAACTATTGTCGTCAGATGAGGCTTGAGACGATTAACCAGAATCTTGGATATAATTTTGTAGCTTACGTTGCAAAGAGCAATCGGACGAAACTCAGCCATTCGAGTTGGTGATGAAACTTTGGGGATCAAACATATATTTGTATGGTTGTGTCTCTGATCCAGGGCACCAGTTGCAAAGAAATTCTGTATCTCTGTCGTGATCGATGGATGAAGTATATCCCAGAACTTGTGGTAAAAAGCTCTGGTAAAGCCATCTGGACCAGGGGCGCGGAAAGCACCAATAGAAAAGGCTGCTTCTCTGATTTCCATTGCTGTGACTGGTCTAGTAAGATCCTCATTGACTTCAGATGTGAGTCTCTGGGGAAAATTGCGAAATACCTCCTCAGTTACAGTAGGGTTACTTCCTTGCGAAGTATAAAGCGTGTTGAAATAGTTTTGTGCCACGGTTGCTATATTGTTGTCTCCTCTATGGATTGTACCCATGTCATCCTGAATGGCACTCATACGGTTTTTGGTGCGACGAACCTTTGTGACAGAGTGGTAGAATTTAGTGTTGCGATCTCCCAGTTTTAGCCATTGGTTTCGGCTTTTCCGTTTCCAATATGTCTCTTCTTCAGAATAGGCTTCATCTAGTTCTGCTTTCAGTCGAGTCCTTTCAGATAAGGTGGAATGGCGGGAAGATATGGCACAGTCAAGCCGGTGCCGAAGTAATGTTATTCTTTCTCGAGCATTGGTATGGTGTTGTTGTTTCCATCTACTGATGTGTCTGCGACAAGTAATCAGACGTTGATATAGGGACGGTGTTGTATTAGCTGTTGTACGAGTCCATCCACGAATTACTGTCTCTCTAAAATCGTCTTTGTCAGCCATGCAATCATCATAAACAAACCGACCTCTGCGTGGTTCCCACCCATGTCCAAAGAAAGTTACCAAAGGTCGATGATCAGACTCTCCAAATTCAAGGAAATGTGTTTCAGAGCCTGGAAAAACCCGATGCCATTCTGTATTTGCCATTGAGCGATCCAAGTAACATTTAACATAATGTTGTCCTCTTTGCCCCGCCCATGAGAAACGATCTCCAAAATGTTTCAAATCAGTGAATTGACATGCTCTGATCATTCTATGGAATTCAGAAAAAGATGCTTCAGGCCTAACACAACCACCTTCTTTTTCCTCATTGCTGTAAATCTCATTGAAATCACCGTGAATGAACCACGGTTCAGTTCTTGTGGTGGCTAGTCTCTCAATTCTCTCCCATAGATCGTTACGAAAAGATGGGTCCGGGTTTCCATAGACAAAAGAGTAATAGAAACCAGTACCATTAAAATTAACATAACAATCTACAAGATTAGGAGAATTAAAAGAAACTGAAAGATCAACAGAAGGCTTCCATAGAACTACTAAACCACCACTAAGGCCTAATGGTGGAACTGTTACATGATTGTAACCCATTTCACAAGCTAAATCGCGGATGTAGTTGTCTTGTTGCTTGGTTTCGGATAGGCATATTATGTCCAGGAGATAGGTCCGAGTTATCTCCTTAAGGCGTCGAACTGTCGAGTCATTGCGTAGACCTCGACAGTTCCAACAGACTGTCCTCATGGCGGAAGAGGTGGTTCTGGGCCCACCGCGCCTCGCATCATTGAAGGAGAGACTGCTGACTGTTCACCGCTGCCTTCACCTTGTTCACGGATAGTCAGTTTGTTGTTGTGTTCTTTTTTTTCTTTTTATCTCGGCAAACGTGTTAATAATGAAATGTTTTAAAACATTAATTGTGTAGAGGACATTTGTCGAAGTCTAAACCTTCCAATTTACAAGCGTCACCACACCCCCATCACATCCAAATGCCAAGAGTAAAAACCTATGCATAAATAGGATCGGGAACCCGAGAACCGAAATCGAATATGGAAAAAATAAAATTCGGTTTGGTTTCAGTTACACCTAAAATAACCATTAAATTTTTGAGTATCGGTTCGGTTTTGTTTCCTTTCCTAAAACTAAAATGAAGAATTGAGAATATATAACTATATAAACATTAATATATTAGTTTATCAAACTTTTGAATTTGTACTGTGGTTTCTTTTAGGAGGTGTTATTGGTTGTCTAATTTAAAATCAACTCTATTACATTTAAAATATATCAGATTTAAAAAGTTTTGATTCATTTTACAATTCCGGATATATGATTTTCAAATCTCTATCACTACAAGAAAACATTGATATTCTGACGGATTTTCCGAGGGAAAATGAGTTTCTCGGAATTTTCTGACAAAAAACCGAGGAAACTCCGAGAAACGTGAGTTCCTCGGAATTTCCTAGGAATTTTCCGAGGAAGGAATTTTCCGTCGGAATTTTCCTAGGAAATTCCGAGGAAACAGGGTCCGTGGGAAAAAACCGACAGATATTTCTAAGATACCGAGGAAAGTTTGTACCCGTTAGAGACCCGGTGGGGCAGCCGTGGGGCGAATTCAATAATTCCTAGGAAATTCGAGGAAATACATAAAAAAACATATTTCCTCGGAATTTCCTAGGAATTTTCCCAGGAAATTCCTAGGAACTGGATGTTTTTTGGAATTTCCTCGGATTTCCTAGGAATTTTCCCAGGAAATTCCTAGGAATGGGGTTTTATAACCGAGAACCACGTTTTGCGTATCGAATAACACATATCTAACCTTCATTGAGTGTCCTAACTAGATTATGAAGTCAAACCTTAGTGTTTTACACAATAACAAACACTTTTACGATTGCTCGAACAAAAATCACACAACATAAGATAAACACTTCTACACTTTAACAAACGTTAAAGGAAATACTTACTATTATTTTTTAAATTTTGTTATTTCATGGTTTATGATCATCTATACAAAGTATCCTCAATGGTATGAATTGAAATTGTATTAAAAATGAAATTCTGAAGAAAAAAAAATCGGAATTTGAAACCCCAAACCACGTTTCCTAGGAATTTCCTGGGAAAATTCCTAGGAAATTCCGAGGAAATACATAAAAAAAAATATTTCCTCGGAATTCCTAGGAATTTTCCCAGGAAATTCCTAGGAACTGGATGTTTTTTGGAATTTCCTCGGAATTTCCTAGGAATTTTCCCAGGAAATTCCTAGGAAATGGGGTTTTATAACCGAGAACCACGTTTTGCGTATCGAATAACACATATCTAACCTTCATTGAGTGTCCTAACTAGATTATGAAGTCAAACCTAGTGTTTTACACAATAACAAACACTTTTACGATTGCTCGAACAAAAATCACACAACATAAGATAAACACTTATACACTTTAACAAACGTTAAAGGAAATACTTACTATTATTTTTTAAATTTTGTTATTTCATGGTTTATGATCATCTATACAAAGTATCCTCAATGGTATGAATTGCAATTGTATTAAAAATGAAATTCTGAAGAAAAAAAAATCGGAATTTGAAACCCCAAACCATGTTTCCTAGGAGTTTCGTGGGAAAATTCCTAGGAAATTCCGAGGAAATACATAAAAAAACATATTTCCTCGGAATTTCCTCGGAATTTTCCCAGGAAATTCCGAGGAAACATAGAGCCGTCGGAAATGTACGTACCGGGAAAACCAAAGCGCTTGAATTATTTCGACATCCGCGGGTTAGGTTTACATTTAATGATTCCGACAGAATTCCGACGAACCCTGTCCGTCGGAATCATTAAATATAAACCTAACCCTATTTCTTCTTCTTCTTCTCCGCCGCATACCTCATCTCCTCCTCTCTCTCAACCTCATCTCCTCCTCTCTCTCATCTCGTCCTCCTCTCTCGCCGTCCTCTCTCGGCTCCTCTCTCGCCTCCTCTCTCGCCTCCTCTCTCGCCGTCCTCTCTCGCCTCCTCTCTCGCCGTCCTCTCTCGCCTCCTCTCTCGCCGTCCTCTCTCGCCTCCTCTCTCGCCGTCTTCCTCTCTCAATCATGTAAGGGTCGATTTGAACTTCATATTTTAGGTGGATAGTTTCGGATTTTAGGTTGTTAGATGGATAGTTTAGGATTTTAGGTGTTAGATGGATAGTTTAGGATTGAATTGCGGATTTTAGGTTCTATTTTTAGTTTTTTTTGCAATTATTTGTACTTTTAAAAACGTTTTTTAATTTTAAGTTCGTTTTTTATTTTTTTTTAAATAGTTTCTCAATTTTTTAAAACGTTTTTCAATTTTTAAAATCGTTTTTCAATTTTTAAAATCGTTTTTCATTTTTTAAAATCGTTTTCTCTTAATTTTTTAAAATTGTTTTTCAATTTTTAAAATCGTTTTTCAATTTTTAAATTCGTTTTTCAATTTTTAAAATCGTTTTTCATTTTTTAAAATCGTTTTTCATTTTTTAAAATCGTTTTCTCATTTAAAAACTATTTGTATAAGTATTAAAACTTTTTTTTACTATTGTTTTTAAAAAAGGTTTTTGATTTGTAATATCTAAAATCACTATTTTCCAAAGATTTTAAAAAACGTTTTTCAATGATTTTTACTATTGTTTTCTGTTATTAAAACTATTTTTATAAGTATTAAAACATTTTTTGATTTGTAAAAACGTCTATATGATTTAAAAAAGGTTTTTCTATTTTTTAAAAAGTAAGCAAGTTTCTAAAACGTTTTTTTCCTGATATTACAATATTTTTTTAAGTATTACAATATTTTTTGATTTTTTTAAAACATGTATATGATTTTCAATAATTTTTACAATTGTTTTTCTGTTATTAAAACTATTTTATTAAGTATTAAAACATTTTTTGATTTGTAAAAACGTGTATATGAATTAAATATTACTAACACATTATAACTTTTGTTTGGATTTTTATATCTTCAAACTACAGGTCTTACGATGATCAGACCCGCCTCCTCGACAGCGTCGTGCTCGTGGTCGTGGCTCGGGGAGCCACTCCGTTCAGGATTCCCGCAGCTCCCACGATACATCTCCCTCTCCATATCCCGACGCTCCTTCTGGCTCTCAGGCTGCACCCGTTATTCCTCCGAACTATCAGGCTCCTGCGGAACTGGCGAGGGTTGCAGAGTTTGTTCGACAGCCTGGTCGTCACCATCTTCCGTTTCTCACTCCCTATCCATCTGGACCGGGTCAGACATGGTTTGATCGATCCTCGAACGGGATCAGCGCATGGATCAACCGTATGATGTATCTGGCCTTGGACGTGGGACATCCTACTTTCACCGACTTTCCTATAGGCAAACAAATTCTGTGGTTTGAACAGTTTGCGGTAAGTATTCTTTATTTTTTCAATTAAATTTTTTTCAATATAAATATTCTACTAATTGTTTCTTTTTTCAGCAAGAATTCAACTGGAATCCCGATTATACGGCGTTTGTCTATTACCACTTCGTCCACAAAGTTATGACCAACTATGGTTATCAAATTTACGAGTGGAAGAAGAAGTGGCGAAAGAACAAGGTTTGCTTTTTTATTTTTAAAACCTTTTTAAAATTTATTACATTATATTTTAATTAATCTAACATTTTTTTTTAAAAAAGGTCCCAAAGTTAATGAACCTCGACGTCTGGGCACAGTTGATTGAGCATTGGAGTAAAGACGAGACGAAATCGACTTCTTCCACCAATTCCACCAACCGCAAGAGCGATCGTAAAGGAAAGGGCATCTACAAGCACAACTTGGGTGCTCAGTCCCAAGCCACTCTGAGAGATCGCATGGTAACTTCAATCGCTTTTTATTCTATTTAATAATTTTATAATTTTTGAAATTAAAATTCTCAATTTTCTTCTAATTACTAATATTTATATTGATATCAAGGTGGAAGCAAATGATGGTGAGCCGGTTGATGATTTCGCGCTACTGAAAAAGGCGTATACGAACAAGCATACCGGCGAGATCGATGACGTTGTCGTGAAGGGTGTCGTCGACCTCATCAACAGTCAGGTGGAAGAAGCAGCGTCTCAGCTTCCATCGAAGACGAAGATTCAACGGGTTCCCAATTGCCTCGGGATCAGATCAACAAAATCGTTCAAAAGGTAAGTTTCATTTCATCTCAATTATTATTTACTATTTTTTATTTTTCTATTTCAATCGGTTCCAATCTTAATTATTATTTACATTTTGGTTATTTTCTATTTCAGTCGGTTCCAAAGAAGAAGGGCAGAATGGTGGGTTTGGCTCGTCCGTCACGGTCAGTTACATCTTCTGCTGCAGCCCCGCCCTTTGTTGATCCCGAAGCACTTATGGGTCAGCTGCAGGACAAGGACCAACGCATTTCTGCGTTGGAGACTCAGATGGCGACCCAACAGGCGAGCTTCGAGGCACAGATGAAGCTGAACGAGCAGATGATGGAAATGATGAGGAGGTTGCACCCGAACGTCGATTTCCCGACCTTGCACGACCCGAACACCCAAACCCGTAGTTTTTTTTTTTTTTTCAAAAACTTGGAATGTTTTTTTTTATTTGTAAGACTTTCAATTTTATATATTTCATATTTCATTTTATATTTTCAAATTTAATTTTCTAATATCTTTTCTTTTAAGAAATATTTTTTTTTAAAAAAATTTATTTTTTTTTAAATTAATTTTAAATATTTCCGACGGACGCCTTCCGTCGGGCGTTTCAGACGGATACATTCCGTCGGAAATTTCCGACGGATACATTCCGTCGGAAATTTCCGACGGAAGGCGTCCGTCGGGAGTTTACGACGGAAGCCGTCCGTCGGAAATTTCCGACGGAAAGCGTCCGTCGGAAACTAGCGACGGACCCCTGCCGTCGTAAACTCCCGACGGACGCCTTCCGTCGGAAACGCCTGACGTCGGCGTCCGTCGGAAACTTCCGACGGACCCATCCGACGAATTGTGTTCCTCGCTTTTTCCTCGGAATTTGCTTTCCTCGGAATTCCGTCGGAAATTTCCGAGGAAATTCCGACCGAATTCAATATTCCGACGACTTTTTTCCGACGGAAGAGTTCCTCAATATGCCGTCGGAATACCCTAATTCCGACGGAATTCTGAGGAATTCGTCCGTGGGAATTTGCTTGTTTTCTTGTAGTGTATCAAAATATTTATAAAATCAATATGATATCATTTGATTTGTACAACAGATTTTGGTTAGAATTTTGTTATTGAACTTCAACAAATTCGGGTATCTAAGTTTTCCTTTGCACAATGGATACTTTCTATGTTTTCCTTTTTGTTTCAGAATTGAAATTCATTTTTTCTATAATTCACTTTTTTGCTTCTGATTTTTTTTCTTGAAATATAATATTAATATTTTTCTCTATTTGACACATATCAAAATCTTAAAACAATAAAATATCACATGGTACAATATTCTAGTTAATTACTAAATTTTGAAACCATATTTTATATAATAAGATATGATAATAAGAAATCTACATATCTATCAATAAGGAAATATACACAAAAAGTAACTTTTTGCTTAATTCAATCTCTCCAAGATCTACTACTAACACTTCCCGCAAGCTCTAGTTGTTGTTCAGTTGTTGGAATAACACGATGGAGGACGAGGCTAGTGCCACTTATGAAATTGGATAATATATAGTTAAAAACTTAAAATCTATAACACCAGAACCTCCTCTGGCTCTGTTGTCTATTCAAACACCGGAGTCACAAGTCTAATTAGTAGCTCTTCAAACTTCTTATCCACAAAGAAACTTGTACCTTAAGTTAAATAAATAATGTTTATACCTCGTGTATATATAGCTTTGTATCCCCATTACACAATTTCATGAGTTGAACCTATATTAGTTTGTATGGTAGAGCATGGCTATGATTGGAAATTTGGAATGCTGGAATATAAGACCCATGGCTTTCTTTAAACAGAGGCTAAAAGTCAAAAAGTTGATCTTTTACATCCCACGGCTTAAACAAAAGTTGCAAAAGTCTCTACTCTTTTATTTAATAATCCCATGTTTAATGACTAAGCCAATAATACGATGTCACGATGTTACTATGAATGTAGTGAGTTACATTACCAAAAAAAAATGAATGTAGTGAGTTGTTGAGTTAGAAACAAAAAACGGTATTTTTTCCTGTAAAGTTGAAACCGGATCTTGCGTTAGTCAATTGTAGACAAAGTCCTTTAGTAACAACAGCAAAAAAAGAGTATAAATTTCACCGATAGTGAAACTTGGCCCGGCAACAAAGGTTTGATAGATAATATTCTTTCGTTAAATGTGATGAATCCTTATCTTCATTTAATTCAGTTTAAAGTCTCGTGAAGTTAATTAGGTTGCTTCTCGCAAAGGCCGCCCTATTACTCCCGGTGTTATGAGATAGTCATTGACTCTTTTGTACCTGCAGGACGCTGATTAAATCCCATGTGGTCAATGACCAAGCCAATAAATATATAATGCAGTTATCATGAATGTAACGAGTTGTTGACTTAAAAAAAAAGAAAAATACGTTCTAGGCTCACTATACAGAGAGGCTCTCACGCTTTGGAGCTATAAACAAACACCAACTACCCTTTTTTCCAGCTTTTGGTGTATATATTTCTATGTTGCTGTTTGTAATAGTAAACTGCTTTCTTCCTGAAAGGCAGTTATATCTTGGTCGGATTAAACTCGATCGGAAATGTGTTTGGGTTGCCTTGTTATATACGTTTCCCTTCCTTCCTTTGTTTTTCTTTTGTTGTTGTCGTGGGTACTCGGTTTCATCTTTGGTCACCGAAGCACACCAAGGGTTTGGACCATTTGTCTCAATCAACTTGTTTATAAAATGTTTGTTCAAAACTTCCTTGTCTCTTTCTTGAAGGCACAGTGCGACTTCCGTGAAATTGCGATGCATGAAGTATTTATTATTAGTGAAGTAGTTAAAAGGAGTCTCCAAGGGGAAACAAAGACGGTATTTGTTAAATAAAAGCTTTTCTTCTTCTTTATCTATTACTTTTTGTAAGAGAAAGCTTTTTCTTTTCTGAATCTATTATTTTTGTTTACGCGTTGACCAACATTTGTTCATCGTACTATAATTTATCTCTCTTCGATCGTACTATATATATGGGGGGCTGTTAGCAGCACAAAACCACAAACCTCGTACTCAATCACAAATAGCACAGATCCTTGTTTCCCAAAAAAAAAAAAAAAACAGGTCATATCATGGATATTTGTTTTAGTGCACTCTCGGTGGTGATGAAGCAGGTGCTTGGAGAGCTCAAGAAACTGAGGGACTTCGATCAATCGTGCAAGGATTTGGAGTCGACGATGAAGATGTTAGCTCCGCTTGTTAAAGAGATCGATAAGGTGCAGAAAAGATTTGAGCCAGGTAATAAAGATCTAGCTTTTCTTCACAAAACGATGCGAAGAGCTAAAAGAGTGGTTCGCGAGTGTTTAGACGTCGGGAGATACAATTCACGCAAGAAAGGTTCGTATATCAAAGATATAGAAGAAATCAATGCCGATTTCAAAAAGTTCTTTAGGTATCACTTGCCGCTTTCTGAGTATTTGGACCGGATATGGTCTCGTGCACGAGCAAGCCTGGAAGAAAATAGCAACATTTCCACTGGAAGAGCTTCCTCTGATGGATATGAACAGTTTGTTGCAGCTGTTCAGGAGAGCCTTTACATGGAAGAAACTAGCGCAACATTTCCACTGGAAGAGACTCGTTGGATGAAGATGCTGCACAGATTGCTGCAGCTACTCAGGAGAGTCTAAACATGGAAGAGTCTTCTCCTGATGAACAGCGGGCTATTTTGGAGAGTTTGAATGACAAAAGCAAAGGAAAGAAAGTTCAGGTAAATAAACAGGTTCTTCAGGAGAGCCTAAAGATGCAAGAGCCTTCTCCTGAATTTAAAGATGAACAGCGGGCTCTTTTGGAGAGTTTCAATGTCAAAGGTAAAGGAAAGCAAGTTGAGGTAAATGAACAGGTTGCTGCAGCTTTTCAGGAGAAGCTGAACATGGGAGGGCTTTCATTGCGTGAAGCTTATCAAGAGTTTCAGTCGGCACTTATAGAATCTTTTTCTCTTGGCCAAAGAGAGCAACAAGTGGCCAATACGCGCACAAGAGAGTTATACGATGAAAGAGAATGGGTAACAAATGGTTCATCTTCATCCACTAAAGATCTGTTGGATGACGAAGACCTAGAAGAACAGCGGATGCTTTTGAAGCTTTTTGAAAAATAAAGACAAAGGAAATAAGCAATATGAATAAGAGTGGTGTGATGAGGTTCAAGACTAAGTCAATCGACTAGTGTCTCTTTTCTTATTTTCAATTTTTTTGCAAATAAGAGAGTGGTGTTATGCTCCTATTGTTTAGGACAAACCCTACGTTTCCTTTATTTCCATGTTCTCTTTCCATATTTTCCATGTTCTAAGTTTGTAGGAGTTGAAAACTCCATTTCATTATAAATTGAAAAAAAAAACACAAATCTTGTATTCTTGTTTTTTATACATGCTTTGATTGGGATATCATTAAGGTGGAAGAAAATGGATAGCTCCCAGACGTAAATCATCCCCCTCTTAGGTAAGTTTATGTGGTATGTTGCTAGTTTACTTGCAATACTTGAATCTCAAAATTAATATATAGAATATTCCTAATCTCTGCACTTGTGTATAATGGTGGCCCCAAGGCCCCCAACTACTACATACTCCGGTTATCAGTTTGACACACGTGGAACAATCATTTATCAAAGGGGATTTTACAAAATGCCTTATTTAAGAATTGATATTTGAAAAATACCACAATATTTTTGGATTTTGAAAAATACACTTTTTATATGTTAAAAGACTATCTTGACTATATTTAAACAAAATATTATTAGATCATTATAAATTAAAAATAAAATTCAACAATAATATTGTTAAGATTGATATTTTATTTTTGTTGCCGATATAAAAATATCTTAATTATTTAAAATTATTAATTTTAAAATTGATTAGTATATTTTCAATTTTAAATTTTATATCTAAACAAACATAATTATTTTTGGAACCTTATATAAAAAACTTTAATATCCCACTTATAATCTAACTTCATCAAACAATTGCCATAATTTTGAAATAAAGTTTTATGATGAAAAAATATTAAGATTATAAAATCTAATTAATCACCATGTATGGATCAAAGTTATAAATAATATTTTGGTTCAAGAAAAAAGAGAAATTAATATTTATAAAAAAAAAGAAAAAAAGAACTTTTATCATTTTATAATGAAACAAAATCAAAATAAAATTTTAAATTTTCTACTTTTTCTTATTTAAAATTCATTTTATTTAACTTAATTATAAATTTCATTCTATGATAATTTAGTCATTTCATTTCAGAAAAAGTGTAGTTTTCAAAATAAAAAAAAACTAAGGTACTTTTCAAAACAAAAACTCTTATTAAGGTATTTTCCCAAATTTTCTCTTTATCAAACACAAGCGTGACACTCGCACGTTTTGTTTCCAATTGTCAAAGACTCTTACATAGGATTATATTTTGGAAGTGTTGTGATTTAATTTATGATATATGTATGATTTATTTATGTGTTTGTATTATATAAGTATATTATATTTGGCTTGTGAAAAGAGAGAGTTTAAGGAGAGGTATGGTAATAATATTTTTGGGATGATCAAATTACAAAGACAATGACTCCTTTATATAGAGGAGTAATGAGTTGGTAGGTGTAAGATTTTTTAGATCAAATATAAAATAATGTGAATGGATAATCATTTAACACATGTTTTTTAACACTCCCCCTTGATTATCCATTTTGTATTACGTACTGCCTCGTTAAAAACCTTGTTATAGAAAAACCCATTTGGGATAAAAACCATAACAAGGAAAAAAGAGTGCAGTAACGCTCCCCCTGGAAAGGATATCTATAAGTCTTTTAGATGACGCATTCCGATACTATGAACGTGTTTTCTGAATGTAGTTGTTGGAAGCGCTTTCGTGAATAAATCGGCTACATTGTCGCTTGAACGAACATATTGAATATCCACTTCTTGATTCTTCTCGAGTTCTCGGATGTAAGAGAAAAATTTTGGAGGGATATGTTTCGTCCTGTCGCTCTTGATATAATCTTCCTTAATTTGGGAAATGCATGCAGAATTATCTTCAAACACTTTTGTGGGTTCTTTCTTCGTGAGAATTCCACTTGATACTTGTATGTGATGAGTCATTGATCTGAGCCACACACATTCCCTACATGCTTCGTGAAGTGCAATGATTTCTGCATGATTTGAAGAAGTTGCAACCAATGTCTGTTTTTGGGAACGCCAGGAGATAGCAGTTCCGCCAACTGTGAAGATGTATCCAGTCTGCGATCGAGCTTTGTGCGGATCTGATAAATATCCTGCATCTGCAAAACCAACCAAACCAATCTCGGGGTTTCTTGGATAAAATAATCCTAAATCAACTGTACCTTGAAGATAACGGAATAAATGTTTTATTCCGTTCCAATGCCTCCGTGTAGGTGCTGAGCTATACCTTGCAAGTAGGTTAGTAGCGAAAGCTATATCTGGTCGAGTACAGTTTGCAAGATACATAAGTCCACCTATAGCGCTCATATAAGGTACTTCTTGACCTAATATTTCTTCGCTATTTTCACAAGGTCTGAATGGATCTTTGTTAACATCAAGTGATCGATTGACCATTGGGGTACTCAAAGGAGTCGCTTTATCCATATAAAAACGCTTCAAGATTCTTTTGATATAATTTGACTGATGCACAAATATTCCATCTCGGAGATGCTCAATCTGGAGCCCAAGACAGAATTTTGTCTGCCCTAGATCTTTCATTTCAAATTCTTCTTTCATATGAGCTCTTGCATCATCAATATCCTTTTGCGTTCCAATTATATTTAGGTCATCAACGTATACAGCTATGATCACAAAACCAGATGATGATTTCTTAATGAATACGCATGGGCATATCGCATTGTTCATATAACCTTTTCTCAACAAATATTCACTTAAGCGATTATACCACATTCGTCCGGATTGTTTTAATCCGTAAAGTGATCTCTGTAATTTGACCGAACATATATCTTTGGATTTTGAGCTTAATATTTCAGGCATTTTCATCCCTTCGGGGATTTTCATGTATACATCATTATCCAGTGATCCATACAGATATGCTGTCACAACATCCATAAGGTACATATCTAAATTTCTAGATGCTGCTAGACTCATCAAGTACCTGAATGTGATTGCATCCATGACCGGAGAATATGTCTCTTCATAATCAATTCCTGGTCTTTGAGAAAAACCTTGGGCAACAAGACGGGCTTTATATCTTGTTATTTCATTTTTCTCATTTCTTTTCCGCACAAATACCCATTTGTACCCAACTGGTTTTACATTTTCAGGTGTTGCGACAATAGGTCCAAAAACACTTCTTTTATTGAGGGAGGATAATTCAGTTTGTATTGCCATTTTCCATTTCTCCCAATCATGTCTTTTCTGACATTCCAATATGGACCTTGGATCAGGATCATCACTTTCTTGATCAATTTCTTTTGCTACGGAAAATGAGAATATTCCATCATCATCTTTTATTTCATTTCTAATACATAACTCTCCAGTTTGGGCATAATTGATGGAAATCTCATATTTTTCTGTTTCTTTTTCATCATCTCGATCTTCTTCCTTTTGTGGTTCTTCTAGAACCTTTTCACTTTGTTCTCCCAAATTCTTTTTCTTTCGTGGATTTTTATTTTTTGAACCCACTGGTCTCCCCCTCTTCAACTGAACCCTAGGTTCATTTGCTAAGTTCCTGTCAGTATGTTCTTCAGGAACAATAATTCTTGAGGGGACATTAGCAGCAGGTATATATGACTTTGTCACTCTTTTTGTATCTGTGAACGCATCTGGTAATTGATTTGCCAAACTTTGCAAATGTATAATTTTCTGAACTTCCAGTTCACGTTGATTCGTAGGAGGGTCAAGATGTACTAAAGTTGGTGAAAACCACATAATATCTTGTGAGACTTGCTTAATTCCTCCCCCTAATGCTGGAAATTCATCTTCATTAAAATGGCAATCGGCAAAGCGTGCCGTAAACATATCACCAGTTTGTGGTTCAAGATATCTTATTATGCTTGGGGATGTGTATCCAACATATATTCCCAATCTCCTTTGTGGCCCCATTTTTGTTCTTTGCGGTGGCGCTATAGGAACATAAACCGCACACCCGAAAACACGGAGATGAGATATATTTGGTTCTTGACCAGAAGCTAACTGTAATGGGGAATATTGATTATATGCGCTTGGTCTAATCTGGACCAATGCTGAGGCATGCAGTATAGCATGTCCCCACACAGAAATTGGGAGTTTTGTTCTCATTATCATTGGCCTTGCAATTAGCTGCAATCGCTTTATTAAGCTCTCAGCCATGCCATTTTGTGTATGTACATGGGGAACTGGGTGCTCAACATCAATCCCTATTGACGTGCAATAATCATCAAAGGCTTTTGAAGTGAATTCACCAGCATTATCAAGTCTCACTTTCTTTATGGTATAATCAGGGAACTGTACTTTCAGTCTGATTATTTGGGCAATGAATTTTGCGAAAGCCGTATTTCTTGTGGTCAAAAGACACACATGTGACCATCTGCTAGATGCATCAATTAATACCATAAAATACCGAAATGGCCCGCACGGTGGATGTATCGGTCCACATATGTCTCCATGTATTCTTTCCAAAAATACAGGGGATTCATTTCCAATTTTAGCTGGTGATGGCCGAGTTATAAGTTTTCCTTGAGAACATGCATTACATAAAAAATCGCCCGATTGCAGAATTTTTTCGTTTTTCAACGGATGGCCATTAGAGTTTTGCACAATTTTTCGCATCATGCTTGAACCAGGATGTCCTAGCCTTTCATGCCAGACTTTAAACGTATTAGTAAACTTTGAGTTTACTGTAATATATGATTCAATCGTATTTATTTTTGTGCAATATAATCCGGAGGACAACATTTTCAATTCTTCCAATATATGTTTCCTCTCCGATGTAATGCAAAGATACTCAATGCCATTTCTATTCATAGTCTCAATATGATATCCATTTCTACGGATATCTTTAAAACTCAACAAATTTCGGTGAGACTTTGGGGAGTATAATGCACCATTAATTTCGAACTTTGTTCCCCTTGGCATTGAAAAACTGACTTTTCCAGAGCCCATAATGATTTTTGCATTACCGGATATAGTACTCACGCTTTCAGCGGAATCATGCATTTTGAGATAAGAGAAATATTTTTTATTATTAATAATCGTGTGCGTTGTAGCACTATCTGCAAGACATATATCTCCATCTTGAATCTCAAATTTTGACATTTTCTGAATCATAAAACATATATTAGTAAATATTTAAACAGGAACACAAAAACTTAGAAAAACACTTATATACAACAAACACTATTTTACAAAAGGTATATAATACATTAAAACGATCCAACTTTTATTCTTAAAAAGATAACCATATCACTTGGATTTTTCATTATTAGTTGATGTTCTCGGGATCAATCAGGAAATCTGAAATATCGAGATGAGTGTCATCATCGAGACCATGTGAGGAAGATCCGGGTTCATTTGATATGAAGTTGACTTCACTTCCTTTTTCATTTGCCTTTTGTGATTTCTGGTACAAATCGACAAAATGTTTTGGGGTACGACAAACACGTTCCCAATGCCCCTTCATGCCGCATCTGTAACAGGCATTAGTTTGTTTTCTCACTTCCCGGTTATCGTCATTTTTAGGGAATTTTTTATGATATCTTTCAGAACTTGAGTTACTTTGACGGAATCCTCTTCCTCGTCCTTGCCCACGTCCTCGTCCACGACCACGACCTCGGTATCTACCGCGTCCGCGTCCACGCTCTTGCCAATTATTGTATCTGGATGATGCAGCATTTACTTCTGGTAATGGTGCAGATCCAGTTGGACGAGCTTGATGGTTTAATGTCACGAGCTCATTGTTTTGTTCTGCAACAAGGAGTACTTGCATCAACTCCGAATAACGAGTATATCCTTGTGCTCGATATTGTTGTTGCAGGATTACGTTTCCAGGATGAAAGGTGGAGAGTGTTTTTTCTATCATATCATAATCACTTATTTCCTCTCCACATAATATCATTCTTGATGTAATTCCAAACATTGCGGAATTAAACTCACTAACACTTTTATAATCCTGGAAGCGGAGATTGATCCACTCGTGTTTGGCTTTTGGTAAGATCACATACTTCTGGTGATCAAACCTTTCCTTCAATGATTGCCATAGATCTGCGGGATCTTCTTTTATGATATATTCTGCTTTTAAACCATCATGAATATGGTGAAGCAAGAATATCATGGCCTTTGCTTTTTTTTCATCCGACGTCGTTTCCGACTTATCGATGGTTTCAAGGAGCCCGTTTCCTCTTAAGTGCATTTTTGCACTTATTGCCCATGTCATGTAATTTTTTCCCGTTATATCAAGGGCATTGATTTCGAGCTTCGCCAAGTTTGACATAATGACTGTATAAACAAATTTAAAGCATGATTAAATATCATAATTTAAATATGAAATTTAAAATTATAATTCAAAATATAATTTAAATTGCAGAAAAAGCAAAAATAAGTGCAGAGGCATAAACCCCTTTTATTAGTACATTTATTTTAATTTCTTAAGATAAACAATTGATGAAGCAAACGATTACAAGGAATATTAATGCATAAAAACATAATACAGCGGTAATGATAAATTCTCCGGGAGTAAAATCTCCAACAAAGAGACTATAAATAGAAGCAAAAATAAGAATTGCATATAAAGTTAAAAATATGCGAAACAATATGCGAATCATCTTCTCTTCTTTTCTTCTTCTTTTCCAAAATAAAATTGTTTGAAGAATATTTGATGAAAACTTTGATGAGAGAGGATGGGATGAAATGAATGAAGAATGAGTATATTTATAGATCGAAAATTACTGTTCATAGCCGTTGTACTAGCCGTTTGAAGGGTAAAAAATTTTGAAAATTATTTTTGTGACCGTTTGAAAAGTTAGATTTAATAATCATGTAGTCAAATTTTATTTATCATATTATTATAGTAATAGAATTATTTATAAGAAAATAAATACTGAATTAAGATAGAAAATAAATGCAAAAATTTAATAGCATGAATTTAGATGCAAAATTTAAATTACAGAATAATTAAATTGCAATAAAATTAAAATTAATTTAGGAGGCATAGCCTACCATAAATTCAAGGAGGAGGTATAACCTTCCATTCCATAGATATTTGATCAAGGAAGAGGTTTAACCTACCATTCCATAAAATGATCAAGGAGGAGGTTTAACCTTCCACTCCATTTATATATGATCTGAGGAGACACAGTCTACCATGCGATCATTTCGGAGAAGGCAGTGCCATTCTTTCCGTATGAACATAAAATAAAAAGAATAAATGAATAAATTAAACATAATTTAAAACCCACCTTTTCGGTATAAGAGCACTCGTGCTGATAACGTGTTGTGATTTAATTTATGATATATGTATGATTTATTTATGTGTTTGTATTATATAAGTATATTATATTTGGCTTGTGAAAAGAGAGAGTTTAAGGAGAGGTATGGTAATAATATTTTTGGGATGATCAAATTACAAAGACAATGACTCCTTTATATAGAGGAGTAATGAGTTGGTAGGTGTAAGATTTTTTAGATCAAATATAAAATAATGTGAATGGATAATCATTTAACACATGTTTTTTAACAGGAAGAGACTATAATATTTTTCTTTCAGATTTATTCATTAGTCAGTAGACTTAATTATAACAAATTTATTCATTAGCTTATTTACATATATGATAATAAGAAATCTACATATCTAACAATAAGGAAATATACACAAAAAGTAACTTTTTGCTTAACTCAATATCTCCAAGATCTACTAATTAACACTTTCCCGCAAGCTCTAGTTGTTGTTCCAGTTCTTGGAACAACGCGATCGATGACGAGGCTAGTACCACTTACGAAATTGGATAATATATAGTTAAAAACTTAAAATCTATAACACCAGAACCTCCTCTGGCTCTGTTGTCTATTCAAACACCGGAGTCACAAGTCTTAGTAGCTCTTCAAACTTCTTATCCATAAAGAAACTTGTGTCTTTAAGTTAAATAAATAATGTTTATACCTCGTGTATAGCTTTGTATCTCCATCGTTTCACTTTCACCATCTATCATCGCCCTTACACAATTTCATGAGTTGAACCTATATTAGTTTGTATGGTAGTGCATGGCTAAAAATTGATCTTTTACATCCCACGGCTTAAACAAAAGCTACAAAACTCTCTACTCTTTTATTTAATAAATCCCATGAGGTTAATGAGCCAATTATACGATGTAATGATGTTATTATGAATGTAGTGAGTTGTTGAGTTAGAAAAAAAATAAGACGGTATTTTTCCTGTAAATTTGGAACGGATCTTGCGTTAGGCAATTCTATCTTCGTCGATTAAACCTGGAAGTATTTTCTTTTTTGTTGGTTGTTGTTGTGGCTAGTGGTTATCATTTATGGTGTCATTATTATTACCAAAGCACACCAAGTGATGATGGACCATTTGTCCCAATCAACTCGTTTTTAAGAATATTAATTGGTTCAAATCTTTTAGATATGAACATGATCTGGCTCAGATGTTTCCTTGTTTTCTTTTGTAAGGCACAATGTGACTTCCGTGAAGTTGAGGTATAATGAACTTGAGTGAAGTCAAAAAGGTTTTGAAGTCTCCATCATCCATGGGGGCAACAAAGACGGTATTTGTTAAATAAAAGCTTGTCTTCTTTTCTTTTATCTACTTTTTTTTTGTTCACGCGTTGACCCACATTCGTTCATCTTCTACGTTATATTATCCTCAGAGGCCAAGAAAGTGATGGAGTTCAAACCCTTTGTTCAAGGAATTGGCGTTGACTATGGAAAGATTAGTTCCTATTATTCAAGAGATAGATATCGGTTGCAATAAACAGTACTGGATCGGAACCAGGTAATAAAGAACTAAATTTTCTTAACAAAGCCATGCGAAGAGCTAAAAAATGGTTCGCAAGTGTTCACGTGTCCCGCGTATACGAACCACTCAAGAAAATTTCGTATAAAAAAAATACAAGGAATCAATGAAGATTTCGTCAAGTTCTGTCAGCTTGAATTGCCGCTTATTCAGCATAGGAACCAGTTACGGTCTCTTTCACGAACAAGCCTCAACATGGAAGAGTCTCCTCCTCTACTTGAGGAAAATAGCAACATTTCCACTAGAGATCATGGAGTTGAACAGCGGGTTATTTGGGAGAGTTTCAAGAATAAGGCAAATGAAAGCAAGTTCAGGAGGATGAACACGTTGCTGTATCTCTTCAAGAGAGTCTACACATGGAAGAGATTTCATTGCGTTCGGCTGTTCAAGAAAGAGGAGCAAGTGGCAAAAAGGCGCGCAAGACAAGAGATTAGAAAAGGATGAGCAGATAGCAAATGCATTGCTATACGATGAAAGACAAAGGATAACAAATGGTTCATCTTCATCCACTAAAAATAGGCTGGATAATGACGACGTACAGCGGATTCTTTGAGACAGTTTCAAGGATAATGGCAAAGGGAAAGCAATCTTAATATAAGGTTATATGGGACAGCGATCAAGGAGATACAGGCCCAAACCAAAGTTTCATCAAAACTAAAAAGTCAATCAAAAGTCTCGTTTCATTGATTATATGAAGAGCGGTGTTGTATGCTCCGATTGTTTAAGACAAACCATACGTTTCCTTATTTCCATTTTCTAAGTTTGTGAGTTGGAAACTCCATTCCATTAAAAAATTTGAACATAAAAAATAAGGGCAGCAGAGAAATTCCCTAAAGCCTTGTGTTCTTTGTTTTACTTCTAAAAAATTACAATCAATATAAATAAGATAATAAAAAATTACATTTGGAACAATCTAATATTCTTTTTACGCTACTAATTTAAAAAAAAAATCCAATGCCGAAAAAAGAAAAAATTTAACCCCGTATCCAATGTGTATTAGTTTTAACCCCGTATGAAGCCCTCGTACATCTTTGTTTTGTACTAGTTTTGTGCACGTTGCCACGTTGGACTGAATAGAATGTCAAAGCATTCCATTAATACTGACGTTATAGAGGAAAAATACTTGAGTAACATAAATTTGTTATATAATTATTAATCTAACACCTTAAAAATCAAATTTACTAATCTAACATCAATATTTAGTGTACAAGATATAAAACCAACATTTTAAAACTATTTACAAATACGATATTATGGTTTACTTCTAAAAAATTACAATCAATATAAACAAAATAATAAAAAATTTACATTTCTTAGATGTCTTCGAAGAAGAGGAAGATCTAGAAGAAACAACCGCCCCTGCTCTAGCTCCGCCGAATTCATTCCCTCCACCTTTGCCTCATACTCCCAAGTGTATGCAGCGGCTCGATTGTTTGGGTGGTGGGACATAGAAAAATTATCTAGTCCGAAATGACTGAAGGCGGAAGACGTTTTAAAATGGTTCCATCGAATGTTTCGTTCACTTGAATATCAACTGGCAAATGATATTCAAATATCAGTGGTAGTTGAAGCATCAAAGTCGAAGAATGTCCTCCTCTGAAAACCTAGGCCAAATGGGTGAATTCGCGTGAGGGAAAATAATACATAAGAATAAAAAAAACATAGCCAATGAGAAAATTATAGCCTAGATATTAGACTGGATGGATGTGCTTCCAGATGGGGAGATTGTTATTGATGTGTTGCTCTCAAATGATTACCGTATTTTGAGTATGTGTGAGTTTCTTAGGGGAAGAAACATCAATGTTATAGTTATTGTAATGAAAAAATCTATCAAAAAAGGGATGCGTGAGTATGTTACATGGTTAAGGGTAACAACTATTTGTGATTGAGACTGGTTTATGCTGATTTCGGATCATTGTAGACTAATCATTATATCGAAAAAGCCAAGAACCGAATATGAAGATAGATATGGAGATAGAATAAATTCCGATTAAGTCACTTGCACTTGTTTCTCGATCTTGATAGCTATTACGTAGTTGAAACTCGGTATTCAGGATTAATTCCAGACCTAAGCGATAACTTTATAATACTTTTTAGGTTGATTTAGTTTTATGCTTGGTACTTTCCTGCATGCTCGGTATGCAAGTGTCAACACGCACATTGGGACTGGTGAGAACTGTTTTCATGTCACACATTAGAACGACTCTCGTTTCATATTTGTGCTTTGATTGTTCAAAAGAGAGAGGTGTGTAAATAAATATTGGTGGAAAACATTATAAACAAAAGGGCCTATTAGCTCAGTTGGTTAGAGCGTCGTGCTAATAACGCGAAGGTCACAGGTTCGATCCCTGTATAGGCCAATTTCCTTTTTCATTTCGTAAACTTTACCTTTGCTTTTGGCCTCACGTTAATCGATTTAGCACACGTGGAAACAATCACCCATCAAAATACACGTGTAACGACAGCATTCGACAACCGTAGAGGAAATGTGGATTACGTCTTCAAAGTTGTTTTGATCGGAGATTCAGCGGTTGGGAAATCTCAGCTACTCGCTCGGTTCACTCGAGACGAATTCAGTATGGATTCCAAAGCCACGATCGGTGTCGAGTTCCAGACTCGAACGCTCGTCATTAGCGAGAAGAACATCAAAGCTCAGATCTGGGATACCGCAGGCCAGGAACGGTACTAAAACAACCTTAACCTTCTCTCCATCTTCCTTCTTACTACCACGAATTCTCATCTTATAGTTGAAAATTAAGTTGGTTTGACTAGAGTTTGCTTGTAGATCTCAACTTTTCATTAGCCAAAGTTGTCTCTGTGATTAGAGAATGTAATCTTCAATGATGTGCAATTAATCTCCAATTGTACTTTGATAAGTGACATTAAATGTTGTTTTGCGGTGAGCACAGATACAGAGCTGTTACAAGCGCCTACTACAGAGGTGCTGTTGGTGCAATGCTGGTTTACGACTTGTCAAAACGTGATTCCTTTGACCACATTCCTCGATGGCTAGAAGAACTGAGAGCACACGCTGACAAGAACATTGTCATCGTCCTCATCGGTAACAAGTCTGATTTGGAAGATCAGAGATCGGTTACTATGGAAGACGCCAAAGAGTTTGCGGAGAAAGAAGGGATCTTTTTCCTAGAGACCTCAGCGTTTTGAACTCCACCAATGTAGAGAACTCTTTCAACACTCTCTTGACTGAGATCTTCAACACAGTCAACAAGAAGAGTCTTGCTTCTAGCGAGAATCAAGGCGATTCAAACAACAAGGGATCAATGGCGGGGAAGAAGATTGTTATTCCTGGTCATGCACAAGAGGTCCCCACCAAGAACACCGTGTGTTGTAGTAACTCGTAAGTCCTCTTGATTTGTTGTTCCATTACAGCTGAAAAGAGAAAAAATCTGAATTGGATGTTAGGTAGGGTGGGCTTTTTTCATTGTATATTCATTTTGGGATCTAGAAAGTTTTGGTCCAGTGGTTTCAGATTCTGGAAATATAACAAGTTCTGAACAAAAGCTTTCAATTTTTTGCCCATCCATTCATCAAAGTCATCATATGATGCTTGAATAAAAAATGAATTTGGAGGCGGAGAGTAAATAGATAATCAAAAAGGCACAACAAAGGAGTACAGTTTGAAGTTATGATGTTGAAAGATGAGCTTTTTTAAGCCGTCTCCATGGCTTCAGGACCGCCTGAATCGCCATTGCTTCCATTTACCGAATCACTTTCGGTTTTTGGTGTTCTCTCGGCAAGTCTCTCTAGCAGCTCCTGACAATCCGCAGAAGTGACCATAACACCCAAACTATTCTTCCCTCTCCAGCAACTGATGGCTATTGTTGATGCATCCACTTTCACCGGTTCTTCACCTGTGAGATACCAAAACTGTTAAAAGACCACAATCCTACATGAACAAAGCATCTTACATTAACAAAAACAGTACTCACCGTCGCTGAGAATCACCACGCAGCATCCCAGGGCGAGGTCAATTGCTTTCTGCCCCAACTGTTGATTGACAAAATCGGGGAACTTGATCGATTTGTATTCCAGAAGATGCTTGAAGTCTGCCATTGGCATGTAAAGAACTTGTTTGGTGATGTATGGAAGGATCACAGGTAGTCCCTCGGATGATATACGGAATGAGCACGGCTTGGCTGCACCTTCTTTTGCCGTTTGTCTCTCCTGCATTTCGATTGGTTACAATTAATATGCATCTTGCGATTAATCAACTGAACTGAAAAAAAATTAACATTTCTACTTACAAACATCTTGAGACCAACAGACGCGATCTTAAGCTGCTGTCCGACTGCGAAATTCAGCTGAAGAACCTCTTTAACCGATTTTGAAACATAGTAGATCCTCTTCACGCTGCTAGTGTCGGTGTTTCTTGTCACGAGGTGACCATGCAATGGGAATGACTCATCTTTGATGCCGTAAAATTCCTTGACGCTATCTATTAATGTTTCGTCTTTCAGGAAGACAACAGGGTCAAAGCCTTTCCACTTCCCTTGCATCGGTACTTTTCTCTTGTCTCCAGCGTGACTCGAATTGGTTTGTTTCTCCTCTGTGCTGCTTTCTCCCTCTGCGTTTTGCTTCTCAGGCTCCACCAAGCTATCATCTTTCTCATTGTTTGCATCTGCTTCTGAAACTTTTTCCACTGGACTCTCTACTGGTTCAACATCAGTAGTAACAACCGCTTCTTCAGCCGGAGACTTTACTTTCGTGTCAGCATTTTTGGTAGATGAGTGCTTTCTCGGATTTGGCTTCTCCTGGAATTCTGTCAGAAAAAAACTACCAATAAGCACTACAGAACCATATGTGATTATCCATAGTTCAAGGAACATGTTATTCCAAGAAAGAGAAATACACCTGGCAAGGGTGAAATTTTGCGAAGGACCGTGATGAAAAAGGCTCCGGTGTTCTGATCATGAGGCACAATCCTCATGCAACGTTCAAGTGGAAGATCAGAGACTTCAACAACTGGTTCATCAGGAATAGCATCCACCACAGAATTATCTGTTTCCTTGCACCCATCTTCACTGCCGTTAACACCACCATTCTCATTCTCCTGCGTTGTTTCGGCTGAGTCCTTAAGGTTTTTCCCAGAAGGAAACATGCTCACAAGAACTCCGCCTCTCCGGTTTTGAGGAACGTCTTTGTAAGAAGTAAACCACCCACCTTTATCACGCACCTGGATCCAATAGAGACGAGGCAAATTACATGAGCAATCCCATCAGATTTTATAGAAGACGATTTGTTCAATAAGGTTGAATTGTAGTAGAAACTCACCTTCCATGTCTTAAGACCTGGTCTTCTTACAAGTTCAGGAAGCTTGTCAGAAACATCTACAAGTTCAACAGAGTCTCCACACCTCCTTAGAATCTGAATTCAAGCAAGAGTTTTTACGCAGCTTTAGCAATAGCAGATTCACAATGAAAGGTGAAGCAGTTGCTTGAAAATTACCTCAGCAACAACAGCTTCATTTTCAACTGGGTTCATTGAGCACGTTGAATATATCATCTTCCCACCAACTTTCAACAGCGATAAACCTGGACAAGACCAAGCATGCATGTTTAAGACAGGCGGGTCATTCTACAGCGATTTCATGGAACATTTAGTCCCAGACATAGAAGAAACGCTTACCTCTCATAGCAAGAATAACCTGTAGGCTATGAAGTCCATTGCCCATTCCAGAATTCCTGGGCAGAAACCAAAACGAATTAGAATCACAACAACAGATGCCTCAAAAAGAACGACGAATAGGAGAAAAGGCAAAGGTGAAAACACCATTTCCGCCAGATGTCTGGAGCCTTGCGCAGAGTACCATCACCACTGCACGGAACATCACATAGAACACGGTCAAAGGAAAGTTGATTAATGGGCATATCTTCACTTAGTCCTTTCTCGGAAGCTCGGGATTTGTTCAAGCGGCAACCAGGAAACTGTTGCCCTTCATGGTTAGTCACTATCAAGTTGGATGTGCACATTCTCTTTGTTTGGTGAATAAGAAGGTTAGATCTTTGGAAATCAACATCGTTAGCCACCACCTGTTTTTTTTTTTTCAGGAAAAAACACAATCAATCATCCATCTACCTAAAACCGGAGTTTGTAAATTAAAAATATGAAGAGAAACACAAACCAGTCCGTTAGGTAGAGTTCCTGGTTCTGATGCTCCATGTATAATCTCAAGCAGCTGAAATGTTTTGGAACCCGGTGCAGCACACACTGCTCAGTCACAAACACAAGATAAGTGATCAGTAACCATTAGTGGATATAGTCTTCTGGTCAATGACATTTCTTCCTTTCACAAGACGGATACTTCTTTGTGCCCTTCGAAGATCTTTAGGTCTCTCAAACGATATCAAATGAAAATTCACTCACTGTCAAGTACAAAATGATCTGGATGTACGTCGAGGAACAGAGGAGGTACCTGCATGGTTAAGTTCAACAACGGTTTTATAAACGTTAATAATGACAAAACAACCTTAATGGTAGAAGTGGAAGAGAATATTAAGCTATATCTTACCATGCTAACAGCTTCCTGCCTAGTCATGTTTCCAACTTCATTTTCTAATTTCAGAAATTCATGAAACCTGTCAAAAACACAATGAAGAACCCATCTTGTGTAACACAGCTAACACACAATCTCTTTAACCATACAAAAAAGATAACATTCAAATGTACCTCTCGAGTGTCTTATTTTTCCTAATCTGCTTTCGAGAAAAATTAGAGTGCCAAGCAAGATTCTTTGGATACCAAGGCAAGGGCTTAATAGCCTCCAATTCACCACCTTCTATGGCCTAAAAAAGCAAACACCAATGTGTGATCAAATAGACGTTCGGTTATAATAACAAGACGTTATGTAAGTACCAATCACAAACATTGTACTTTTACCTCCGCCTGAAGAGATTTCACGAAGTCATTCTCCAAGATCGATATAATATCATCGCAAAACTGACTACTGCAAATCATAAAACAAGGAAAAACGGAGGAATCTAGTTAGTAACTGAATCTCCAAGTTGCAGTTCATAACTTTACTTGAAGGTTTTACATTGGAACTAAACCCTACACCTCATTGAGACATAGTGAAGAGAAAGAAAAAAACATTACTTGGAGTTAACCCTAAACGCAGCAGGTAAAGGCTTGCGAAGAATCTCCATGAACAAATCCCACTCTTCTGCTTTCACTATCCCTTGTTCCTACACACAAACACAACATCACTAAATCAGACCCATTAACCAAAGGCAAAGCCTTTAAAATCAAAACCCTAAACCCCCAATAGCTAATTTCCTCAACTTAAAAGCATAGGAAAATGAAAAAAACGCCAAAAAATAGACAAAATGTCTCGATTCGATACGGAACGACGAGTATGTTACCTTGTAATACTCCTCGAAATTAGGGTTATCAGTCAAAATAGGTTCCCAGTTGGGTTTTTCAGCGACGGCGTTGTCGGAAGCATCGACGGTAGCATCGGATTTGGGGCGTTTCCAGACATTCTCTCTGCTCTCTTTGAAATGTTTTCTCTGAGAACGACCTCTGTGTCTTCCTCTTCCCATTCTTGCAGCTTTCGTCGGAAAAACAAAAGTTGGATTTCCGCCGCCGGATTCGAAAAATCTCTGGGAACAAAATCTACGAAGGACTGAAGCAAGTGTTGTTTCTTCTTCGTTTTCTTCTTAATTTTTCAGGGCTTTGTTAATGGGCCTTAGGGTTTTGGTTTAGAAAATATATCTGTAGGCCCAGTTACTTGGTTGAAGTTAAGAAAATCATTTTTTTTTTTACAACAGAAAATCATCCATTGAAATACAGAAACAAATAAAATTTTCTTAGTTAATTTAAAATTTAATATAAAATTTGCAAACTCTTATAAATTTAATAATTTTATAACAATTAAATTCTAATTAATATTTTTACATCTGTAAATTTTTCCTCGCATTTATATCTTAGTATTTTAAAAATAAATTTCCTTTTAAATCTATTAAAATCCATTTTAAAATTAAATTTATAAATAAATATGTATAGCTAAATAACACTAATTTACAAGTTATTAATAAAGGATAATTTTGATTAAAATTTTTAAATTATTAATTCAATAACATTTGATTTTCCTTAAATTTTTAATTTTATTAAAATCATATCACCAATATCCCTCATTCATTAATTCATTTACACAATTTTCCCTGTTATGTATACAAGGCGATTAATTACATTCTTGCAAAAAAAAAAACGAAAAACTCATGTCATTTCAGGTGCTTGGGCTGAAACCATGAAACTAAAGTAACCAAATCAACAAAATGACTTCTTTTTATGTAAAAATAAAATAAAAAAATTGGTCGAGTAAAAATAATGAATTCAAATGCGGTTCAATATTTAGTGATTCTTTGTTTTGTATGGTCCGTATGGATTGGTTAGGTAAATTTTCAAATTCAATGTCCTTCATGTGCGTTCCAAGTTCTATAGGGCTTTTCAGGAAACTAGATACCTCCGAGTCATATGTACTAATTATGACTGTTTGTCCGAAGTGAATACTATAGTATAAAATTGACAACTAAAGATGGGGACAGCATAATATCTCGAAACGGCAGCGTATCAGAACCCACGAACGCGAATTCATGATGACGATTGACGACGACTTACTTTAGTGTGAGTCACTTTTAAAAGTTTCAGATAAATAAATAAAATGCTACTGTGTTAAAAAGGCAATTTGTTCGGTTGCAGGAAATACGAACCAATGGCTCAAATTGTTGCCTCCTCTTGTGACAACAATCCTCTTATCTCACGACACCCAATCACTCAACTCTCCAACTATAATTACTTATATTATAAGTATATTATGACAAAACAAAATTGTTGAGTACTGGTATTTACTATTTGTGTTTTTTTCCCTCTCAAAATTTCGTTCTTTAGTCTATAGATCAAAACCAAGATTTATAGTTTGATAGTTTGTAGTAGTGTTATTATTGTGATATATGAGCTTTCTTTTACAAAATTTACATCTTGAAATGCACATATTTAAATTACCGATGACCAAAAAATGTTACAGAAGCTAGCAGTCTAGGTTTTACTTGGTATTTTTCATTTTTGGAAGTAAAGATATCACGACTTTAATGGATGTTGCCTTCAGCATGTTTGTTTGGTATGGTTCAACGCATCTGAAACACAACTGTGGATGTTGCCTTATGTTAAGAGTCATAAATTAGTTGGAGCACCACTTAAGGAATATTTATTTTGTTTATGGTCATAATCTTATTAATTACTAGTACTTTTCAAAAAGTAACCAGTTATTTTAATATTTCAGCTTTATCTTTTTGTGCAAACAATATTTCAGTTTATATCATATTTTAGCTGAACAGTAGTAACGATAGCATTGATCACCACAACTGTACTGATCACACACAGTAAACAACGAAAGATGCTCTCTTTTATAGTAGTATGTACTGTATAATTGAGGTATTTTACCAACCCAACGTAACTGTGAGGATAAGGTTTATATTCCCTTTTACAAAGTCAAAAGTTGCCTTTAAAGTTGAAATCACTCAGTTTCTTGATGACCGTTAAAAGCTTATCAATAAATGTGTTTACACTACTATTTGATTATGAACCTCCTATCTATGAACATTGACCAGGATTAATGTTGGATTTTTTTTATTATACTGGGTATTCTGGCCCCACCAAGGTAAATCCAGACTAGCCAACGGGTCATTAACAGCCTATGTTGTCGGCCTGCCTCACTGTCGGTCTCCAGTTGCCAGTGATACCTAAATTTTAATCTCCCGGTGATCGGTGCTCGAACTCAGGTGGTGTGATTGGTACTACCGCTCCTTTCACCACTGAGCCACAAGCACCCGGTTATTAATGTTGGATTCTAGATCAGTCATATTTAATAAAAATACATAAAATTTCGAAATTTAGCTTACCATTGGTTTTCATAGTATATAAACTGCATCATTTTCTTTCATCTATACGTTACATAATGATGTACTTATTGGTTAATGAATGCAAATATTAGTATTCGGAAAATCAATACATGAAGAGCGTTCGTGTAAAATTTTAAACTCACACATTATGTAAACATAAAAACCAATTCTGCATTTCTATAGTTTGTTTGATACATGCTCTTTTAGCAGAAAAAGGATAGAAAAAAAAACTACTCCAAGTTTTTGTTGAAAACTAGCCAGTCAAAAAGAAATTAGCAAAAAAAATTATTTAGTCTCAAATCCTTCTAAAAACGGGAAAAAAATTTCCCTTTTAAAAATTACAAATGGAGAATTTTTAAATTCTTTTTTTTTAACTTTTCTTCCCTTTTTGTTCATAGTTATTTTAAAATTACAATTGAAGTAGAAAATCCACTTTTTCAACTTTTCTTTAAAATTAAACCAGTCAGTAATTCTTTACAACTCTAGTGAATTCATATTTTCTCTATTTTTAAATAATATTCTCTCCATATTCAAACAATATATTTTTAGTGTTTTGACAAGTATTTAAACTGTATCAAATTCTGAAAAGGAATATATGACAATTTCCAATAATTTTAAACTATAGTAATTTTTGAAAAATTCAAATATTTTAAAACTTTTTTTACAATTTATAAAAATACTACACTAAGTATCCACAGGGACCAAATAGTATCTAATAGTAGGAATTATTTCATTTGTATCAGATATTGAAAAATGACATTTGGAAGCTCACCACCACACTTGCACAAAATCCATTTTAAAGAAAAGCCTTTAGAAATTGAGAAATCATTCTCGAAAACCACCCAAAAACTCTTTATATAACCAACAAAGTCTCTTCTTCTTCCATCACTGAAAACCAAACACGAAATAAGGAAGAAGAAAAATAACATTTTAATTTAAAAAAAAGAAAAAAAAAGTATGTCTCTGCTTCTTTCTCATCTCATCCTCTACCTACTTCTCTTGACGGTGGTTACCGGTGAAATTCTCCGACCAAGATTCTACAGCGAAACATGCCCTGAAGCTGAATCCATCGTAAGAAGAGAAATGAAGAAAGCCATGATCAAAGAAGCCAGAAGCGGAGCTTCCGTTATGCGTCTCCAATTTCACGACTGTTTCGTTAATGTAAACACAATGAATCATTAATAATCTTCGTCTCTCTTCTTGATTCTTTTTTTTTGCTGATTTTTCTTTTTCTTTTTGTGTGTGTTTCTCCGATGAATCAAAATCAAGGGATGTGACGCATCTGTGTTGCTTGACGACACACCGAACATGCTTGGTGAAAAACTATCACTTTCCAACATCAATTCACTGAGGTCTTTCGAAGTTGTAGACGACATTAAAGAAGCTTTAGAGAAAGCTTGTCCTGCTACTGTTTCTTGCGCCGACATCGTTATCATGGCTTCTCGTGACGCCGTTGCTCTAGTAACAACAAATCTCTCACTCAAAAATCTCCAATTTTTTTTTCCAGTTTATTGAATTTCCGGTTTTGTAATTTCGGTTCTTGTGACAAACCAGACAGGAGGACCGGATTGGGAGGTGAAGCTAGGGAGGAAAGACAGTTTAACAGCGAGTCAAAAAGATTCCGACGACATAATGCCGAGTCCAAGAGCAAACGCGACTTTCTTGATTGATCTCTTCAAAAGATTCGATCTTTCTGTTAAAGACATGGTGGCTTTATCTGGGTCACACTCGATTGGTCAAGGTCGGTGTTTTTCGGTCATGTTTAGGCTATATAACCAATCCGGGTCCGGTAAACCGGATCCAGCTCTCGAACCGGTTTACAGGAAGAAGCTTAGCAAGCTTTGTCCTCTGGGTGGAGACGAGAACGTGACGGGAGATCTAGACGCAACGCCCCAGGTTTTTGATAACCAGTACTTCAAAGACTTGGTCTCAGGGAGAGGGTTTCTCAACTCTGATGAGACACTGTACACGAGTAGAGAGACGAGAGAGTATGTGAAGAGGTTTAGTGAGGATCAAGATGAGTTCTTTAGAGCCTTTGAAGAAGGAATGGTGAAGCTGGGTGATCTGCAATCTGGGAGAGCTGGTGAGATTAGGTTTAATTGTAGGGTTGTTAACAGAAGGCACAATGATGTATTGCTTGTCTCTTGAAACTAGTACAGAGACATGTTATGATATGGCTTTTAAATAGATGCAAAACTCCTAAACACTTATTACGTGTCATGATTCTTGGTTCTCGAAATTGCATTTTGAATAATGGTCATTGTCGAAACTGCAGTTGCAACTTTGGATCTGTTAACCGGTTACAATGTCTAATCAGTGAAAACGTATAAACAAGCATATTATGCAAACACTCAAAATTCACCGGAGAACTCAATTATGCAAAAATCTAAGTTTGGGTTTTTAATGGGCTGAGTAAAGGCCCATTTAATTGATATCGTGCCGGTTAATGAGTACACCGAATCTTCCGGTTAATGTCTAAACCGAATTTCGAGGTCATAAGTTTTAGTCAAAGTCTCTTCCTTCTTCCCAGTGAGATCAGATCCTTGTTTTCCATAAAATCGAAATTATCGTTCGTCGCGTTTAGTTTGGATCCAAATCGAAAGGATCGAAGGTTTTTGATTCTTGTGTGGATATGGATTGGCAAGGGCAGAAAGTGGTGGAGCAGCTGATGCAGATCTTACTGGTGATCGCCGGCGTCGTCGCGGTGGTCGTCGGGTACGCGACGGAGTCGTTCAGGACGATGATGCTGATCTACGCCGGTGGTGTTGTTCTCGCGGCTATGATCACTGTGCCTAATTGGCCTTTCTACAATCGTCATCCTCTCAAATGGTTAGATCCGAGCGAAGCCGAGAAGCATCCCAAACCTCAAGTCGTCGCCGTTGCTTCGAAGAAGAGATCTCTCAAGAAATAGGTCTGATGAATCTATCTCTGTTTCTTTATCGCTGTTGTTGTTTAGGAATTCTGGATTTGCAATCCTTATAAATGAATTGAGTTTCTGTATCTTTTTATGGATCAATTATGTTCTTCGCCAATGAATTCATAAACCAATGCTGGTCTTGATGATTAAAGTGTTGTCGAAGCAGAAACAGTTGGCGACTTTGAACCACAAAAGCTTGACCATCTTCACTTTTTTTTTTTTTGGGCAAACAACCATCTTCACATCTCTGAACCAGAAGTTCATATAATAGAAGCACAATGGTAAGTCTGAATGTGAGAGCTGTATATTCGCAAGAACGAGAAAATCTATAAAATTGAGTAACTAAACGTCTCTAAACGTTACTCACAACAAGTCGAAAGCCTCTCTGTTGTGGTCTTGTATCTCTCTTTCAAATGGTTTCAACAAACGTTGGATTTCAAGTCTTTGGACGGTTTAGAGCATCATTAACGGTTATAACCCCTTAAGGGGTTCTTACCAATTTTTATAATTCTAAATTTTATTTAAGAATCCCTTCCTTCGTATAATTATTTTTTGTCCTCCAATGGTAGAACCTCGAAGGTTCTTAAAAAAAATTCTTAAACTTTTTTCGCTTATTGATATGTTGCCAAATGTCTTGAGCAATCTCTGCATATTAACAATTGAGTGGTACGATCATTGATATGCCACTAAAAAAACCACTAAACTATGTACAAGAATCACAAACGAGCTCAAATAGTTAAATGATTTCACAAGCATATCACATCTTTGGTTATGTACTCTATAAGAGTATCACATTCAGTACCATGTCAATACCAGCATTGATCCCAAGCTTGAACACAGTTACGGTAGTTTAAACCTTGTGCCAGTTACATCTTTAAAATTAAATGGATGCCTTAATACTAAGAGAACATAACTTGGAACCATATTTCATAGAAAGTGTCATATCTAGTTAGAAGGCAAATCATGTAAATGAGGCCACAAACTACCACCACTGATGACGTGAGGAACAGTATAAGAATGAGGCCACAAAATAAGAATCTGCTACTAATCACAAACAATCCAGTGATAGGCAAAAATATAGTTTAAGTGTTTTGTTTTTGGGAAAAATGCAAAAAAAAACCTCCAACTTTATATATAGGCAAAAATACCAAAATTATTTTGGTGAAAAAAAAATCTAAACTTTTTGTTGACTTTCAGAAAAAACTAAAAAACTACGGTTGACATGACTTAAAAGAACACGTCGTTAATGACCCGTTTAAAATGATGTTTAACTGTTAAACGATGTCGTTTTGATAAATTGGGAAAATGCCAAAAGGTTCAACTCTTCCAATCTAACAAAAAGATATTCAGATTTTGTTGGTGGCCGAAAAATACCCAAACTTTTCACGATCCGTTTAAATGTTAAACGATGTTATTTTGATAAATTGGAGAAAATACTAAACCTATATATTATACCGAGGTTTGAACTTGGGCATGTGTGATATATAGAAGAGGTGTGTCACCACCTTGGCTGTGGTGATTAATTCAAATGATCAAAAAATAAAATGTAAAATAACATATATAATTCAGATTATCAGTTTTTCCTATATCATTTTAGTTAACAATTTTAAAGAAAATTTTGAGAAATACCACTTTAAGATATATTTTTTTCTAAAATATCATCACTCCTAGAGACAAAAGTGGTATGGGCCCCACTCTTATTTTGTCTCAAAGTGGTATTTTTGAAAATCCCCCCAATTTTAATTATATATTTTGTTAACATATATACAATAATAATTTATTTATATAAAAACATCTAAGTCTTTTAATATTACTAACTTTTTAATATTATTATAATTTTTGTAATAACTAAAAATTATAACAGTACTAAAATTAAAATAAAAGTAATTATAAAATACAAAAACGAAATGCCACTGTCAAAGTGGTGATATACCTCTTCCACATCGCACATACACCCGAGCTCAAACCTCATGTATAACAAGTTTTAGTATTTTTTCCAACTTATCAAAACAACGTCGTTTAATATTTAAACTGGTTGTTAACAGCGTTTTTCTTTTGCCAGGTCAACCGTAAGTTTCTTAGTTTTTCTGAAAATAAAAAAAGTTTGGGTATTTTTTTGCCACCAAAAAAATCTGAGTATTTTTGGCCAGATTGGAAGAGTTCAGGTTTTTTTGGCATTTTCACAATTTATCAAAACGATGTCGTTTAACAGTTATGACATTTTAAACGGGTCACTAACATTATGTTCCCTTCGGCCAGGTCAACTGTAAGTTTTTGTTAAACGACATTTTAAACGGGTCGATCAACCGTAAGTTTTTTAGTTTTTCTAGAAATCAACAAAAATTTAGATATATTTTTGCTACCAACGTTATTTGGGTATTTTTTGCCCAGACAATGTTGGAGTTTTTTTTTTAGTATTTTCCAATTTGTTTTTGCTTCTTCTTTAAACCAAATTGTTTCATATTATGGTTAGAGAAGAATCGAACCCTGGTTTTTGGAGTTCAGAAGACCACTTTAACCAAAAATGCTGCCAAACTCTTACTGTTTTACACCTATACATAATTTTATTAAAATTTAAGGGGTGTCCCATCTTTCTTCCTGGGTCCGCCTTTGCGAGCACTTGCGGAGGAACATAAACCCCAAAAAAAGGCAAACTGAAGACAATGTTAGTGCAAATGCATAAAATCCCAAGAGATAGCTAACGAAAAAAACAAAGACGAATCTCAACAAGTTCTGTCTAAAAAAGCTACTGTCAAAGGACGAGTTACTCTTTAGGCGTCGGATAACAGCTTCTTAAACAAGTAGAATAGATCCTTCACCCGCCCAGGCCTATTCTCCTCCAGCATCACATATGTCAAAAACTTTACACCCACGTTAGATTTCATGGTGCCCGTCATTGCAGACCAAATCGTCTATTTAAAAAAGAACACATTACATAAATCTTTCTGTTAATCACTGTGGCGGCGAGCCACCTTCATCCTCGAGAGGGATCGATGTCACTTGTGAGTTCTGCAGTCGATGAGAAGCACATCCGATAAGGTTCTTTTGCATTCGTGTCCACCGACTACGTATATCTCCTGTCCGATTGTGACGACCGCGATTCTGTGCAATCTTGGGGAGATATCTTTGCTGCTTCGGTAGAGAATGTACGATTCTGTGTCATAAAAGTTTCATCAAAAGCCATTTTTAGCTGACTTAAACAGTAAAATTGTTGTTATGTGGATTGAGATAGAGGAAGAAACTTCTCATGACACTAATTTCAGTAATTCTCAAAGAAAGTATGGTAAAAATGATTGAAGATAAAGTAAATTGCTTACTTTGCTTCTAAAAACATAATTACATACATGCTTACATTATCATTTTTTTGTCAAAGTTATCACTATATATTTATTTTTTTTAAAATCTTCAAAAATACTATTTTGTAAAACATGTTAATAAAATTTATAAGATTTGTAAAGTTGTATGACATCATGTTATAAGATGATATCTTTGAACAATTCTTGAACAATTTGATAGTATTTATGGCAACCACTTTTATTATAACTTGGGAGCTATATGGATTGGTGACTTGAAAATTAACAAGTTGTTTTTGTCGCTAACGATAGTGACTTCATCTTAGCCCTAATCACAAACAACTAATCCCAGGGTAATCACATTTCGAGAGCGTGCGACGCATAGTTCTCTGGCATCTTCGGGTAATGTTTCAAAACAGTTATTTCGATTCGCTACTTCTTCTTCCTCGGCTTTCTCATTTTGATTCTCTGCTCCTTTGTCTGTTTTATAAGGAAAACATTTTTGTAATTTTACATTTGCATTTCCATAAATTCATAAACTTTCGTTAAAAAAAACAAATGTTCATCATTTTATTTTATTAATCCAAAATGAAAATTTGAACTAGATCATCTTTTTTTTTCTTTTATATCTTAAATCCCATTCTAACAAATTCATTATTTATTTTTCGGCACCTTCATAGTGGCCATTGTTCTTTTTGGGGCTAATACGAGATTATTATATGTATTTTTTAACAAAAATTCTCCTATGCATAATTTTTTTTTGTGATTTACATTTTAAAAACGATTTTAAATGATTCAAACTGTAAAAGTAAAAAACTTTTTCAAATATTATAGAATAGTTAATACCTATATTATTCGATTATATGTTAGTCTAGTAATTTTCTCTATAAGATTATGATTAAGATTAAGATTATGATATGTTAAGGTTAATGTTTCATGAGCTGCAGTTTTTCATAGGTTATTCCATCAAACATGCAAAATATTTAAAACGATTATGAGACAAACTAAAAAAAAGGATTAACACATTTGGATTATAAGAACTTAAAAAAATGAATATCAGCAACTGAAAAAGGAGGTGGGAAGATATGTTACCATTTCAATCCCCTATATATTATTTGAGGATCCTTTTTAAAAGACTAACATTTACTTCATGTGTTTATTACAAGAGTGCCATCCTTACTTATATTAATTACATATAATGCTATTATATGATTTGATCACTTATATTAATTATCACTATTACATAATCAAAACTATGATATATCTCATACACTCTAATTAAAATACATGTTATTTATTCATTCAAAAAATATATAACTTTAATTATGTATTTGACCAATATAATCAAATAATTTTATATTAATATATATATCATGTTTATTAAATAACTTTTACATGAAAAAAATATATTATATTTCAGTATAGTTATTCATAGGGGTGGGCATAATTCCCGTCCCGTTCCGACCTGTCCCGTCCCATCCCGTACCCGTTCCCGAATTCCCGTCCCATATATATCCCGTATTCTCATATGGGATAAGTTTTCAATTCCCAATCGGGAACGGGACGGGACGGGACGGGAACGGGAATTCCCGTAATTCCCGAAATCCCATTTAAGATAAATATAAATATGTAGTTTATATATATTCTATGCATATGTTATGTAAAATAAAATCATATCTTATATATATAATAATATATAAATATATAATATATTACAAAAAAATTTCTTTAATTGCTTAGAAGTTAAACCTAATTATAAAGTTGAACAAGAATACAATCACCAAAATTTCAAACTTTTAATTTACATGGAATATTCTTTGATGTATTTTTCATAATTAAAGTTTAAAACATATATGCTGTGATAATAAATAAAAAGAATACAATAAATATATTTAAATTATAAGTTTTTTTTAAAATGGGAATTCCCGTTCCCATCCCGTTCCCGTCCCGTCCTATCCCGTTCCCGTCCCGAATGTTAAACGGGATATAAATGGGATGAGTTTTTGTGTTCCCGAAATTCCCGTTCCCGTCCCGTTCCCGACAAATCCCGTCCCGAATTCCCGAACGCCCACCCCTAGTTATTCATTTTAACTTATATTTATGAATTACAATAATAACTATATCACTTCATAATAATTTATTTACATAATTTTATATTATATATATTTATAATTCTTTAATCTTTATTTAATATAAAACTTATAAATACTTTTACTTTATTAATATTATATTATAATCTTATAATATAATAAAAAGTATATATTATTTTTCTTAAAGATTATAATATAATAAAAAGTATATATTATTTTTCTTAAAAAACAACTTACAAACAATTTTAATATATAAATAAAAATCACTAATTTATATCAACTTACCATGATTATCAGATATATTTATTATAGTATATAACTACAGCTATAATAAATTTCATTGTATTTAAACATAATTCAAATTTCCTAAAATAAATCAATATAAAATATTTGATTTGTATTGATACCAATCAGTAATTAAATTATGGTAATGAAAAATTATTCTGTTTCTAAACTTAACTAATAATATAGATTAAAATAAGTAACTACACATTTAATTAAATAAACATATAGTAGTTGAATTTATGCATATTCATATCAATTTAGAAATAAATTCAGATATAAATAATATACCATAATTTTCTATTTGATCAATAATGATAGAAAAATAACTGATTTTTTAGCAGTGTTATCCTATATATGATTTAATTGTTTTGCATTTATTAATATACAATTTTTAAAAAATTTGAAAATGTTGAAATCACATTATATATCTATATAAATGACTATAAAATTATATTTAATTAATATTTATATAAACATTTTACTCCGCGCATGGCGCGGGTAACTACCTAGTTATAAAATATTACAAAATTAGACCGGCCAAATGAATGGATTAACTCATTTTGACTCTTATTAATTTCTAATTATACTTTATAAAAAATGTAAATCCTACTTTGAAAACATTAAAAATAAGTATAGATTTTTCAACTAGTATATATTGTTTTATAAAAAAAACTAAATTTACATCACATCAATTTTATAACAATTATTTTGTTAAACCAAATTATCACAAAAGAATTTCAAAAACATAATTCTGCACATGTAACCTGATAGTTCTTAAGTTATAATTTACTAGATGGATCGCCCGCGCTCTCGGACATGATATTTTCCAAGAATGACTTACATATGTTGTTTCATTATCTCTCTCGCTCTCATTCATTGTGTCTCATTATCTCTCTCGCTTTCACGCTTTTTGTCTCACTATCTCTCTCTTTCCCAAGCTTTTTGTCTCACTATCTCCATCTCACTCTTTGTATCTCACAATCTCTCTAACTCGTTATTTTGTCTCACTATTTCTCCATCTTTTCTTCTCTCTCTCTCTCTCATCATCAATGAACAAAAGAAATATAATAACGCTTATGATATATTTTTTTATTTTGTTAAAAATAAAATAAGAGTAAGATTAGAAAAGAAATATAATTACGCTTATGATATAATTATATTTGAGGAAATTTGATTAAATATTCTAGAAATTTTAAATATTTAGAAAACTAACCCCTCTTTTTGAATGTTTGAAAACTAACTTTCTGAAATCCAAAACCATCCAAATACCATAAATAAATAAAACATATACATTATTTTAATTCAATTTTATTATTTACAATTAATACAGAGAATCTATTATTAATATTTTCTAAATTTTATAAAAATATAAATAAAATCATCATTTTTAACAAAATCAGTATCAGAAACAAAAAATTATAAAAATATAATGTAAGTTTTTGTATCCAATATCACTAAAATTCTCATTTCTACTTAATTGAATTTAATATTTTTAAATTTTTCATTTTTACTCAATCAATAACTGAATTTCTAAATATATGATGTTGTAAATTTTTATTTTTTAAACTCATGGCACATATATGACATAGTTTTTTTTACCTCTTATATGACATAGTTTAGTAATAACATTATCTGAAAATATAAATAAAGAAATTTTCAATTTAGTTGATTTTTTGATAATTTGATATCAGCTAGCCAAAATTATATCTAAAATATAATATACTATTGAAATATTTTATTTACGATATATATAAAATTATATCAATTGATTTTTAAAGTATATATAATTTTTAATTATAAATTCTCAAAGCTGATTATGGTGTCGATAATTTTTTATTTAATAGAAAAGTTAGTTTACAAAGTTTTGAAAACATGTGTTAGTTTTCAAATTATAAATTTTTTTGAGAATATTAAACCAACTTTCCCATTATATTTTTGGTAGCTAATATCTTCATACTTATATATGATTAAGTTTATTACATTTACTATGATCCACACTTCTTACACACAGAAAAACAAAATTAGGTACGTCTATTAAAGCATATAAAAGAACATAGCGTACCTAAAAAAGGTACTTCAAACCTTATTTTGTATGAACACCGTCTATCACAGTTTATACATCTAGGCCGAGTTGAACAAGTGTTAGGATGGACATAAATATCGTATAACCACGTCTTGCAACTTTGTCCAGACTTCATATATGAATCTTTTCCTAACAAACATTCGATATTGAGTGTAATTCCACATTCATTACATGCATATAATCCTTTCTTTGGATCTATATCTTCCTCGCATATTTCACACCAGTAAACCTCATCATTTTTATCTTTTTCGTAAGAATAAGTGAGCAAATGTTGATCGTTCTCGTACCTCGTCTTATGTGGAAGTGTGGCACAATGAAAACATAGAAAAAACTTGCAGTCAGCACAATCTAAAGGTTGTCGCGTCACCGATCCACATATGGAACATAATTCGAATATGCTTTGTTCAGAAGTGACGAACAAAGGATGTGGATGAGTGTGATGATATAACGGCTCACATATAGAAGCACAAATTGTGTCTAACACCCATTTACACCGTTTAATACTACAGATATACCTGAAACCGCACGATACACGACGACATTGTTGACATGAAAACCATTCTGCATCATCGCATTTTAGAGTCAACGGATGGACATGTAGCATGAATTGTTTCACACGGGGAATATGCGCACATGATTCATGGAGAATAAAATCACATTGCTTGCATTGATACACATTATCATCAACATAAACATAAACAGGAAGTCTGCACGCTTGACAATACTTGGTTTCACCATACACTCTTTGGATTTTCTCGTCAAGTCGCATTTGATGATGTGGATGACTCAAATGTCGTATAATTCCAACACCTTCCTCCAAAAACATTTTAGTATCTTCGTGTGCATCTTCAGGTTCTCCTTCATGTTCTTTTCCATCACACACATCACTTCGCATCGCACATTTAGAATGAATGGCATAAACGCATCCCTTTATGCAAGAGTATTCTCCGTAATTTTCGTTTATCTTTGCATGACAAACTCCACAATTAGTCCACTCCTTAAAAGGAAGACTAGGAGTAAAATTGAGACGATGAATGTGACGAGATACTTTTATAACATACGGTAAGTAGATACACCGCTTGTGGACAATAAAATCGCATAAGAGACATACATATAAACAATCGGTTTTATCTTCTAGACCACAAACATCACAAACCAAAGCAGCTCTCCTTGGAAAGTAATGGAGGGTGTGCCTATGTCTTTTTGGATTGTCTATAGTAAGGGGTGTTGGGTTTTTCGCACAAAAAGGATGTATCATAAAATCACAAATGGAACAGTAATACAATGAATAGCTTTCTGTATCTCCACAAGAATGACACTGAGTTGGATTGATCGAGCTTAGTTCAGGAAACCAAAGAAACTGAAGAGGATGTTTTGGATGATCTGAGGAATGGAACACCGAAGGCGACTCAACACATTCTTTGTGGTAGTTGAATTGGCAATAATTACAACTGAAGTAATAAAGGTTACCTTTTATTAGCTTTCTCAGACAAGCGTAACACCATTTCAGACTGTCCTTTTCTTCTTCTGTCATGTTGTGACGGGACAAGGAGTGGAGATGATTGGGCTTTTCGTTGTCTTCAGCATCAGCAACTAAATAGGAAGTGGTAATTATGTGATAGATTTTCCGATTGACAGTTATCACTCTGCGATTTTTATCCTTTTCATAACGTTCTCGTAGACATACAATATGAGAGGAAGGAATGTGGTCAAGAGTCCATGGATTTTTCAAGGCTTAAGAACTTCTTTTGCTTTTTTTTTGCTATGGAAAAAGTTAGAGGTTTAATTTGTGATAAAATGTGGTCAAGCTATACTAGATCTATATACTATCCGATAATTTTATTGTTTACGAAGACAACATCTCATGCAAGGTATTGCAATTGATGTTTGTTTCAGACTTTCTCACGAAAGAAAAAATTCGATTCTTTTGAAAATGTTAAGAGTTAACTTTTGTAGTTCTTTTTCGAACAGCCTCTTTTGAAAGAATAAGTAAGTGTTAGGAAACCGAAAACATTCTATATTCTTTTCTTAACTAATTGGTAACTATTGTTCTTACTCATTGCATCACAAGCTTTCGAGTAAGACAAAAAACAAATATTCAATTTATCATTTTCCATGACATGAACCTTTAACAAAAGTGATGCTTACTAGTGTACAAGGTGAGATAGATTTACTGAATTGCAGAATCAAATGTTAAGACTCGAGACCTCAATTGAATCCACAAAGTTGGGAATTTTGAAAGGAATTTTACAATATTCTAGAGATAAACTGTGCCAATGAAATGGCAATGAACATAAATCACAGGAATTTTCCAAATGTAAATTAGCATAAGAAAATCAATCGAACAGGAATGAGATCACTGAAACTCTACAGTTTCTGACTCCGAACTGATCTGCTCATCGCCGGATAGAGGATTTCACGAGTTTTTGGGAAGAAGATGGGTAAGTACGGATGACTCACGGTTCTCTGTCCGGTTGAAGGAAGTGACCACTAACCAAGGCTGGTCTAGATGACTAAATCATCAACTGCACCAACCTCAAAAGCTTGACCATCTTCACATCTCTGAACCAAGCCTTCACATACTAATCTGTGGTACATTCATGTTGTTTAGTTAAGTTAATCCAAACAGAGATTGAGAGAGCTAACAAAAGATGCATACTCAACAAGTTTGGTAAGAATATTATTGTGTCAAAGTCTAAAAGAAGGGCCAAAACCCTTTTTACAGTTTTAAGTTTAAGAAACCTACTCATAAAAATGGTAAAAAGTATACTCATGATCAAGGCTAAAAGAGTACGTAGGAGATCAACAAGCTGCTTAAACAGTCACATGTAACATGAGATCCTTCACCTGTAACAAGTTGATGAAAGTCTGACTAAGACCATGTGCATTCCAGAAATTTAGTGGATTCTTAAGGGTTTTCTATTATTATATTTATTAAAAAAATTGTTTTCTGATTCTTAATATATAGAAACGGATACTATAAAAGGATTTATAGGAAGCAATTTTAAAACACACGTGTCAATAGCACAATTTTTGGTGACAAAAGAAAAAGAAAAAAGCTTCTCTCACTCTTCTCTGCACTTTCAATCGATTTGGAAGATTGAAAGTCGATTTTTTTGTGAGATCAAAGTCGGAGAATCTAGTGAAAAGGGTATCCGATTGTAGTGTTTGATGCAATTATTGACTTGGAATTTCAATCAAAGTCGGAGAATCCGGGGATATCTCGTCGTCGTCGATGCGGAAGATGGGATATCTCGTCGTCGTCGATCCTTGAAGAAGAATCTGATGGAGTCTGAATGGAAAAAGAGCGAGCCTTACCCAGGAGGAATGCTAAAGATGGGTCCTTTCAGGGGAGAGATCCGAATGTGAAGAAACTTTCTTGGTTTGTTCTGAATCCGATTAAAGTCCCACTCTTTGTATATTTTTCTGACAACAGTCTAGAGATCAAGTTGGGATGAAGAGAAGGGAAGTCATGTTACAGATTGCTTCATCTACCTTATTCTTTCCATTGATCGTTTCCCCTGCATTTGCAAAGACAAGTATTGTTGATTCGAAAATCGTTGTGAATTTTGATGTTCATTCCCTGAGAGTGTTGAAGCTAATAAAGCCAAACTATCTCTGTTTTTCTTTCTCAGATGCATCAGAAGCTTTCCGTGTGTACACAGATGAAGCTAACAAATTCGAGATATCAATTCCACAAGGTTAACTAACTATCAAACTCTGTTTTCAGATAATCATTATAGTGACCAAATCATGATTGACGAACGAATCTGATTGCTTTCCCGCAAAGACTGGAAAGTTGGCCAAGTGGAACCCAACGGATTCAAGGCGATCACAGCTTTTTACCCTGAAGAAAGTTCGACTTACAATGGTAATAAAAGCTTGTCTTAATTTTTCCAATGAACTCCTTTATACAATTAGACTTCGTTGTAATATATAAATGGGAATGGATTCGTTAAGATACATGATCTAACATTCATGTTTTCCAGCCAAAGTTAAAACATATTTTTGGGTCAATCGAGTTTAGATTCATGTGTTTTGTCTTGATGTATCGAGATTCATATTCATGTGTCTTGTTAACACTTGCTCTCTTCCTTTTCGGTTCCTTCAGAACACTGAGTTTTCAGTTCGCATTATTCATTTCTTCACGATTCTGATCACTTCTTGCTGATCTCATTTTCCCTTCTCTTGTTCTTCCTTTTCTAACTCGTTGAAATTTGGCTTAAGATGAGTATATTTGGTGTTGCATTGCTTGTTCTTTTATGTTATGTTGATGTATGTTTAAGAAAAGTGGAATAAGAACCTCTCATAAGGTTCTGGGTTGAACATAGGAAAACAAAATTATCTTAATAGAGGTTTTTAACATCAATTTTATAATTAAATATGGAATAAGAACCTCTCATATGATTCTGGGTTAAACATGCTCTAAGATTATAAGGGTCTCTTAAACATGAGGTCATAAAATCGAGTTTGTCGTTGGTCTGCGTTTAGTTTGGATCCGAATCGAAAGGATCGAAGGTTTTTGATTCTTGTGTGGATATGGATTGGCAAGGGCAGAAAGTGGTGGAGCAGCTGATGCAGATCTTACTGGTGATCGCCGGCGTCGTCGCGGTGGTTGTTAGTCAAATAACACGTTTTCTTTGTTGGCCGTGAAGTTGGTTGGTGAAGATGGACGGTGCAACGTTTGTCAACAATTACGTCCACCTACTCTCCAAAATCCTCCTATAAATATATGCATGAAGATGAAGAGCAAATCATCCCATAAATTCTGGTCTTACTCCGCAAAATTGACCGCGTATTTCCTAACAACTGGTATCAGAGCCTGAGTTACGGTAATCGGTCAATTTTTTTGGCGGAGTTACTGTTCACGAGGAACAGTACTATTAACGCATGCAAAACACTGTTCACGTGTGCATGCAATCACTGTTCACGTAAATAGTGAATTTTGTCGGTAACATCGGTTTGTCGACGGAGGTGTTTTTTAACACGGTGGTTCCAGAAACGATGGGAGGCGAAGACGGTTCGGCACACGGTATCGGGAAATTTGACGGTACAGATTTTGCATTCTGGAGAATGCAAATCGAAGATTATCTGTACGAAAAGAAACTTCACCAAAGAAGCATGAGAAGATGGATCAAGAAGAGTGAGATCTTCTTGACAGAAAGTTTTAGGTGATATAGATTAACAATAGGTGGAGCAAGGATATTTGTGTCGAAAGTCTTCTTAACCAGGTGTAGTTAAGCGGCGGGTTCTGTTGACACCAACAGCGGTACAAATAGATGCTCAAGTACGGTGGGTTCAAGTCCCACTGAGTGTTCAAACATGAGGATTTATATGGTGGTTGCTAAAGGTCATAAAAGAGGCACTCTTTATATGACGACGAGTAATCAAGATACAGTTGCCGTTGTCAAAAATGCCAAACAAACCAAGTTGTGGCATTGTAGGTTGGGACACATGAGTGAGAAATGGATGAAACTCATGGTAGAAAAAGGCGCTCTTCCAGATCTGAAGACGGTGGATCATCAGATGTGTGAAAGTTGCATCCTTGGAAAGCAGAAACGGGTTAGTTCTCTAAAGGAGGAAGAGAGCCAAAATCGGAGAAGTTAGAGCTGGTACACACTGACGTGTGGGGATCTGCTCCTGTTGCATCGCTGGGAGGTTCATACTACTATGTGACCTTTATTGATGACTCCACAAGGAAGCTGTGGATTTACTTCATGAAGAACAAGTATGAAGTGTTCTCGGTTTTCAAAAGATGGAAAGCCATGGTTGAGATTGAGAAAAATCTCAAGTTGAAGTGTCTAAGGTCTGATAATGGTGGAGAGTATATCAGCGGCGAGTTCAAGAGTTATTGCGCTGATAACGGGATCAAGATGGAAAAGACTATTCCTGGAACGCCTCAACAAAATAGAATAGCAGAAAGGATGAATCGGACCCTGAACGAGCGTGCAAGGAGCATGAGATTGCATTGTGGATTGCCGAAGACGTTTTGGGCAGATGCAATCAGTACTGCAGCCTACTTAATAAACAGAGGACCGTCAGTGCCCTTGGGATTTAAGATCCCTGAAGAATTATGGAGCGGTAAGAAAGTAAATCTTTCTTATTTGAAGATATTTGGATGCTTAGCTTATGTTCACATTGATGATGATGCAAAAAGTAAACTTGACTTGAAATCTAAGAAGTGTTACTTCATCGGTTATGGTAACGAGGAGTTTGGTTACCATTTTTGGGATGATGAAAATCGGAAGATCATCCGCAGCAAGAATGTTGTGTTCAACGAAGAAGTGTTGTACAAGGATAAGCTAAGAGAAGGCTCAGGGAAGAAAGAGCCTGAAGCTGTTAACTTAGATGATATCCTGAAATCGAATTGAAAAAGGATACCGCAACAGCAGAAGAGAAAATCTCTCAAGAAGAGAGTGGTGAGGCGGATGAGAATGATGATTCTGAAGTGGTCCCACATACACCAGTCATGGAGCTACGACGGTCAAGTAGAATCATCAGAAAGCCTGTACGATTTTCTCCATCGCTCAACTACATTCTGCTCACGGACAGAGGCGAGCCTGAATGTTATGAAGAGGCTATGCAAGTGGATGAGTCAATCAAGTGGGAGCTTGCAATGAATGACGAGATGGACTCGTTGTTATCCAATCACACATGGGAGTTAGCAGATTTGCCTAAGAATAAAAAGGCATTGCATAACAAGTGGGTCTACCGAATAAAAGAAGAACCTGATGGGAGTAAACGCTATAAGGCGAGGCTTGTTGTGAAGGGATTCCAACAAAAAGAAGGCATTGACTACACTGAAATATTTTCTCCTGTAGTCAAGATGGTGACCATTAGAACGGTTATCGGGCTGGTAGCACAAGAAGATTTACACCTTCAGCAGATGGATGTAAAGACGGCATTTCTTCACGGTGATTTGGATGAAGAAATTTATATGAAGCAACCCGAAGGCTTTGAGATCAAAGGAAAAGAAAACCTTGTTTGCAAGCTGAAAAGAAGTTTGTATGGCTTAAAACAAGCTTCAAGACAGTGGTACAAAAGATTTGACAACTTTATAAAAGGTGTCGGTTTCTTGAGGTGTGAAGCTGACCACTGTTGTTACTTCAAGAAGTTTGAAGATTCCTACTTGATACTGCTCCTATACGTTGATGACATGCTGATAGTAGGAGCAGACTTCCATGAGATCAATAGCTTGAAGACGAAACTCTCAGAAGAGTTTGCGATGAAAGACCTTGGAGAAGCAAGACAGATTCTAGGGATGAGAATCAGTAGAAGCAAGGAAGGTCTCAAGCTATCACAAGAGGAGTATGTGAAGAAAGTCCTCAAGAGGTTTAACATGGATGACGCGAAGCCAGTTAGTACTCCTCTGGCAAGTCATTTTCGGTTATCCAGAGAACAGTCTCCAAAGACGGAAGACGAGATGGCATATATGGATAAAGTTCCATATGCTTCTGCTATAGGCAGCCTTATGTACGCGATGATATGTACAAGGCCAGACATTGCACATGCAGTGGGAGTCGTCAGCAGATTTATGAGCAATCCAGGAAAGGAACACTGGGAAGCCGTCAAGTGGGTTTTCAGATACCTGAAAGGAAATCCAAGCTTGTCGCTGTGTTTCACGAAGACTAAGACGGAATTGCAGGGATATGTTGATGCTGACAACGGAGGTGACATTGACAGCACAAAGAGCACAACCGGTATGTCTACACTTTTGGCGGTACTGCAATTTGTTGGGTTTCAAAGTTGCAGAAAATTGTATCTCTATCAAGCTGTGAAGCTGAGTACGTTGCGGTAACAGAGGCAACAAAAGAGATGATATGGCTACAGTCTTTTCTAGAAGAGATAGGCCATGACCAGGGGAAAAGTGTGTTGTACTGTGATAGTAAGAGTGCCATTGATTGGCAAAGAATCCGGTTTACCATGCTCGGACGAAGCACATACATCGTCGATATCATTTCATCAGATCGGCATTAGAAGATGAAATGTTGGTGCTTGAGAAGATCCCAGGAAGTAAGAATCCGGCAGATATGCTGACAAAGGTCGTGCCGTATGATAAGCTGAGGTTGTGTACAACCTCAGGTGGCTTGTTGGAGTAATAAGCTGGGAAGACCTGCTACATTGGTCAAGGTGTGAAGACAGATTGAAATCAGTCTTCAAGTGGGAGATTGTTAGTCAAATAACACGTTTTTTTTGTTGGCCGGTGAAGTTGGTTGGTGAAGATGGACGGTGCAACGTTTGTCAACAATTACGTCCACCTACTCTCCAAAATCCTCCTATAAATATATGCATGAATATGAAGAGCAAATCATCCCATAAATTCTGGTCTTACTCCGCAAAATTTGACCGCGTATTTCCTAACAGTGGTCGTCGGGTACGCGACGGAGTCGTTCAGGACGATGATGCTGATGATCTACGCCGGTGGTGTTGTCCTCACGACTATGATCACTGTGCCTAATTGGCCTTTCTACAATCATCATCCTCTCAAATGGTTAGATCCGAGCGAAGCCGAGAAGCATCCCAAACCTCAAGTCGTCGCCGTTGCTTCGAAGAAGAGATCTCTCAAGAAATAGGTCTGATGAATCTATCTCTGTTTCTTTCTCGCTCTTGCAATCCTTATAAATGAATTGAGTTTGTGGGTTTTTTTTATGGATCAATTCTTAACTATTTATAATTGTTTTGAAAATTTTGAATCGTAACTTATATATACAAAAATATATTTTATTGCATAAATGCTGTATTTATTTTTTATTTTAATAAAAATAAAATAAGAGTAAGATAAAAGAAATAAATACCTATTATGATCTAATTATATTTTTGGTAGCTTGTGTCTAAATACTTATATGAGACTTATATATGATTTTAGCTTATTACATTTACTATGATCCTCACTTTTTACAAACAAAAAACAAAATTAGGTACGTCTATAGAAGCATATAAAAGAACATAGTGTACCTACACAAGGTACTTCTAACCTTATTTTGTATGAACACCGTCTTTCACAGTTTATACATCTAGGCCGAGTTGAACAAATGTTAGGATGGACATAAATATCGTATAACCACGTCTTGCAACTTTGTCCAGACTTCATATATGGATCTTTTCCTAACAAACATTCGATATGGAGTGTAATTCCACATTCATTGCATGCATATAATCCTTTCTTTGGATCTATATCTTCCTCGCATATTTCACACCAATAAACCTCATCATTTTTATCCTTTTCGTAAGAATAAGTGAGCAAATGTTGATCATTCTCGTACCTCGTCTTATGTGGAAGTGTGGCGCAATGAAAACATAGAAAAAACTTGCAGTCAACACAATCTAAAGGTTGTTGCGTCACCAATTGACATATGGAACATAATTTGAATATACTTTGTTCAGAAGTAACGAACAAAGGATGAAGATGAGTGTGATGATAGAACGGCTCACATACAGAAGCACAAATTGTGTCTAACACCCAATCACACCCTTGAATACTACACATATACCTGAAACCGCACGATATACGACGACATTGGTTACATATGAACAACCATTTTGAATCATCGCATTTTAGAGTTAACGGATGGACATGTAGCATGAATTGTTTCACGCGAGGAATATCTGCACATGATTCATGGAGAATAAAATCACACTGTATGCATTGATACACATTATCATCAACATAAACAGGAAGTCTGCACGCTTGACAATGCTTGGTTTCACCATACACTTTTTGGATCTTCTCGTCAAATCGCATTTGATGATGTGGATGACTCAAATGTCGTATAATTCCATCACCTTCCTCTACAAACATTTTAGTATCTTCGTATCTTTCTTCACGTTCTCCTTCATGTTCTTTTCCATCACACACATCACTTCGCATCGCGCATTTAGAATGAATTGCATAAATGCATCCCTTTACGCAAGAGTATTCTCCGTAATTTTCGTTTATCTTTGCACGACAAACTCCACAATTAGTCAACTCCTTAAAAGGAAGATTATGAGTAAAACTGAGACGATGAACGTGACGAGATACTTTTATAACATGCGGTAAGTAGACACACCGCTTGTGGACAGTGAAATCGCATAAAAGACATATGTATAAATAATCGTATTTGTCTTCTAGCCCACAAACATCGCAAACCAAAGCAGATCTCCTTGGAAAGTAATGGAGGGTATGCACATGCCTTTTCAGATAGTCTATAGTAAGAGGTGTTGAATTTTTTGCACAAAAAAGATCGATCATAAAATCACAAATAGAACAGTAGTAAAATGATAGGTTAATTTCTGTATCTCCACAAGAATGACATTGAGTTTGATTGTTGAAGCTGAAGTTAAGAAACCGAAGAAGTTGAAGAGGATGTTTTGGATGATCTGAAGAATGGAGCACAGAGGGAGACGTAACACATTCTTCGTGGTACTCGTCTTTGCAATAGTTACAACTGAAGTAATAAGAGTTACCTTTTTTCAGCCATTTTAGACAAATTGAACACCGTTCGAAACTGTCTTTGTATTTGTTGTGATGGGACAAAGAGAGGAGATGATTGGGCTTCTCGTCTTCAGCATCAACAACTAAATAGGAACTGTCAATTATGCGACAAATTTGCCCATTGACAGTTATCACTTTGGGATTTTTATCTTTTTCATAACGTTCTCGTGGGCATACAATATGAGGGGAAGGAACGGGATCCATGAATATTTTAAGGCTTAAGAAGTTTATTGCTTTTTTGTATGGCAAAAGTTAAAGGTTTAAATATTTGTGATAAAATGTGGTCAAGCTCTACGATATATATACTATACAATAATTATATTGTTTACGAAGACAACGTCTCATGCATGCAAGGTATTGCAATTGATGTTCGTTACAGACTTTCTCACGAAAAGAAAGAGTTAGATTCTTTTGAAAATGCTAAAAGTTAAGTTTTGATATAGTTGTACTTCTTTTCTCAGTGCTCCTTTTTTTGAAAGAATAAGTAAGTGTTAGGAAATCGAAAACATTCTATATTCTTTTCTTAACTAATTGGTAACTGATATTCTTTACTCATTGGATCAGTATGAGTCGTAAGACAAAGAAAACAAATACTCAATTAGCATTTCCCGTGACATGAACCTTTAACAAAAATGAAATAAGCACAAATTTGAGAATTTTGAAAGAAATTTCACAATATTCTAGAGTTAAACTACGCCAAAATGGCAATGAACATAAATCACAGATATTTTCCAAATGTAAATTAACATATGAAAATCAATCGAGCAGGAATGGGATCACTGAAACTCTAAACTGTTTCTGACTCTAAATAGGAACAGAGACTTCACGAGTTATTGGGAAGAAGATGGATAAGTACGACAGAGTCACGGTTCTCTGTCAGGTTAAAGGAAGTGACCAGTAACTAAGGCTGGTCTTGATGAATAATTAATCATCAACTGCACGCACCAACCTCAAAGCTTGACCATCTTTACATATCTGAACCAAGCCTTCACATACTATAAGCACAATGATAAGTCTGAATGTGATCTATATATTCACAAGAAAGGTAAAATCAATTGAGTAACCAAACGTATCTAAACGTTACTCACAAATCTCTGTTTTCTTCTTTGAAATGGTGTCAATAAATGCTGATTTCAAGTCTTTGAGGTTGAATTTTTCTTGTAGCTAACAAAAAAGGATGCATCCCAACATGTTACGTAATAATGAATTGAATTTCCAGAATCAAATCTTATAATTTCTCTTCTTAGGCAACGAATCTGTGGTACATTCTGAAGGGAATGTCCTGAAATCATACTTGTATTTACTCTAGTAGAGTCGTGATGTAGAGATAAGACAATCATATGATATTGGATGGTTATAATGTTTTGCTAGAAGCCGCTTATAACTTATGAGTTATGAACTCATTACCATTACCATATGATCCTATAAGGTCACACACCTAAGTAAACTGGATAATATAAACTGGGTTTGATCATTAGAGTAATGATCATGATCAATGTATATAAGATATACGTTGATATCAAGTTTCTGTGAGGGTGTCGATCGACACCAAAGGTGAGTGTCGATCGACACCACTCGGGATCAGAAACCGGTTTTTGATTTAATTGAAATCAAGCCGGTCTGGTCCATCTGGTCAACTAGGTTTCTTTAAGTCTCCTATATATAGGATATAGGGCACGACTTTGAGACTATCAGAAGTTCCTGGCCGTCACAGAAACACAGAGAGAACCCTAAGGCGAACCGTTCGCAAGGCACTAGCATCCCTGTCGTCCAGTTTGTGTGCGTGTGGACTTCTGTAGAGGCGCAGCACTTGAGGAGCTTCTGATCTCATTACCTGACATCTTCCGCTGCTTAATCTCCAGGTATACTCGAGATCTGATATAGATTCAATTGACACATGATTTGTGGCTTAGGATTTGTTGTTAGGGCTGTTTTAATTCGATTAAAACCTGTACAAATTCCTTCAGTGGTATCAGAGACTAGTGTTTTTATTGAATCTGAAGCATGTTAATGAATTAGTTGAATTCAAATCGTATATCTGATATATAGGATTGCATGCTAGAGTTTAAAATCGGTTTTTGCTCTTGAAATCGTTCGTTCTAGGGTTCATACGAAACGGTTGTCGATCGACACCATTTGAGTGTCGATCGACACTGATCGGGTTTTCGCGTGAATGTTTAGGTCACGATCTTCGATCGTGTTTCCTCAAACCACTGGTGTCGACCGACACTAATGTAGTGTCAATCGACACCGCTCGGTTTATCGCGATTGGTTCAATTGGATTGGACCGGGTTATCGCGATCGGTTCAAGCGGTAAATCGGTTATCGTCTTTGATCCGATTTGGTTGGTGTCGACCGACACTAAAGTAGTGTCGATCGACACCGGTCAATTTTTATGATTGGTTCGATCGGTTTAATCGGTTAAAATGTTTATCGCGATTGAACCAGATCGGAATCTGTCGGTCAACACAAACCAGCTGTGTCGATCGACACTGAGCTGGTGTCGATCGACACCAGTGCAGAATCCGCGTTCCTAACTTATTTAACTTAAGAAAATTTATAAGTATAAAACAAGTTGAAATATCTAGGATATATAATTGATATAAACTAGATTTTAAGGTTCCGTTCCTCAAACCTAATATTAAGCACCTTATGTCTTCCCAATCTTGTCAACTGTCAAGGCTCGTTTCATTGTGTGATGGGTCTGCCAAAGCAGGGTGTCCGCAATTACACGAGTGAGGCAGGTTGTAATCGTTACTGCGTGACTTTAAAGATTGGTTTGCTTAACTGGGCTATCAAAATAGTTTTGGGCCCAGAGATATAGGATTGGATTCGATATAAGATATCAATCCAAGACCAAGAATTATATATGATATAATTAGCAAAGGGTTGCTTACCTAAATAGCTAAAGTTTGGGCGATGGGCCAAAGCTCACTCAAATTTTTGTGAAATATGGATCTTGGATCGTTATATTCAATTGAGGAAAATTGTTTTGAATATAATGTGAGTTTCTTAATTGTTAAGATTTCTCATTTCTTGAACATCGAAACTAAAACTCTCGTTTTGTGTATTTTCAGCTATGTCTACCTCCACTCACTCAAACACATTCTCACTTCGATCCGTCCTTTGGATCGAATTTCCTCGAATGGTATCGGAACTTGAGAATTGTTCTCAAGCAGGAGAAAAAGGAATATGTCCTTGAGAAGGTTCTCCTTGAGAAACCAAAACCCAATGCTGCACACACTGAGAAGAATGCTTGGGAGAAGCATTCTAATGATGTGGTCATGTGAGTTGTCTCATGCTGGCTACCATGAACTCAGACTTGCAGAAGCAATACGAGAACGTGGCGTCGCCAATTGAGATGATCACTAGCCTGAAAGGTATGTTTCAGGAGCAAGCACGAACTGAGACATACTAGACGGTTAAATCTCTCATTGAGTGCAAGCTACCAAAGGATGGTTCAGTTAGCCCACACGTCATCAAGATGATGGGTTATATTGATAACCTGGCGAAACTGGATTGTCCCCTTAGCCAAGAGTTGGCTACGAACATCATTCTGCAGTCGTTGCCGTCAAGCTTTGATCAGTTTATCATGAACTATAACATGAACAGCATGACAAAGACTTTGACCGAACTGCATGGCATGCTCAAGACAGCTGAGCCAAACATCAAGAAGGGCACTCCTAATGTACTTTTGGTACAAGGGGGTAAAAGGTTTAAGAAACCCGCTAAGGGCAAAGGAAAGGCTAAGGCAGTCCAGATTGAGAATCAGGATAAGCCCGAGGCCTCTTCCAAGCCCAAACGCGGCCCTACTGATGCTGATAAATGCCATTACTGCAATAAGTCTGGGCATTGGAAGAGAAATTGCAAAGAATATCTGGGAGATCTAAAGAACTCAAAGAAGACGTTTGAGACGACTTCTCCAGGTATCTATGTTATAGAAGTAAATGTTACTACTTCAGGTTCTAATTCTTGGGTATTGGATACCGGCTGTGGCGCTCATATTTGTACGAATATGCAGTGTCTAAGCAACAGTAGAACGCTGGAAAACGGACAAGTGGACCTGCGTGTTGGGAATGGAGCAAGAGTTGATGCATTAGCCGTAGGAACTTATCATTTGTCTCTGCCGTCAGGCTTGGTTTTAAAATTAAATAATTGCTACTATGTACCTGCTATTAGAAAAAACATCATTTCTATTTCTGTTTTGGATTTAGAAGATTTTCATTTTTCGATTAAAAACAAGTGTTGTTCTTTTGATCGTAATGAAATGTTTTATGGTAGCGCTCCATTAGAGAATGGGCTTTATATTCTTAACCAATCAATGCATGTCTATAACATAAGTACCAAACGTTTTAGAACCAATGACTCGAACCCCATTTTTCTCTGGCATTGTCGTTTGGGCCAAATCAATGAGAAAAGGATTCAGAAGCTTCATAATGATGGGCTTTTAGACTCATTTAATTTTGAATCATTTGAGAAATGTGAATCCTGCTTATTGGGCAAAATGACAAAGGCCCCTTTCAACAAATTTAATGAAAGGGCCGGTGACCTATTGGGCCTTATACATACCGATGTATGTGGTCCAATGAGTGTTAGCGCTAGAGAAAATTTTCAGTACTTCATCACGTTTACTGATGACTTCAGTAGATTTGGTTATGTCTATTTAATGAGACATAAATCGGAATCCTTTGAAAAGTTCAAGGAGTTCCAGAATGAAGTACAGAATCAACTTGGCAAAAGTATCAAAGCTCTTCGATCAGATCGTGGAGGTGAATACTTAAGCCAAGAGTTCAGTGATCATCTGAGTAGTTGTGGAATTGTTTCACAACTCATCCTCCTGGAACACCTCAGTGGAACGGTGTGTCTAAAAGGAGAAATCGGACTTTATTAGATATGGTTCGATCGATGATGAGTCAAGTAGATCTTCCATTATCCTTCTGGGGATACGCTCTAGAAACGTCTGCGTTTACGCTGAACAGAGTTCCATCAAAATCAGTTGAAAAGACGCCATATGAGATGTGGACTGGAAAAGTTCCAAGTTTGTCTTTTCTTAAAATTTGGGGTTGTGAAGCTTATGTCAAGCGGTTGATATCTGATAAGCTTGCACCCAAATCTGATAAGTGCTACTTCGTTGGTTATCCTAAGGAAACCAAGGCTTACTACTTTTACAACCATTCCGAGAACAAAGTGTTTGTTGCTAAGAACTGTGTTTTTCTTGAGAGAGAACAGTGGGAGTAAAGTACAACTCGAAGAAATTCGAGAATCACAGGAGCCTGCTCAACCTGTCGAGGAAGAGCAGCGGCTGGATCTACAAAGAGTTGTAGAGTCCGAGCCTGTGATGCCTGAAGTTCGCAGATCCGAAAGGATTCGTCACGAGCCCGAGAGATATGGATTTCTTGTGACTAATTGTCATGATCTCTTGATCATTGACAGTGACGAACCTGCGACTTTCGAAGAAGCTATGATGGGCCCTGACTCCGAAAAGTGGCTTAAGGCCGCTGAATCCGAAATGGGTTCCATGTCACAAAACCAAGTATGGACTTTGGGTGATTTACCTGATGGTGTAAAAGCCATGGAGTGTAAATGGGTCTTCAAGAAGAAGATCGATATGGATGGAAACGTTCAGATTTACAAAGCTAGGTTGGTGGCAAAAGGTTTCAAACAAATTCAAGGTGTTGACTATGATGAAACTTATTCCCCAGTCGTTATGCTTAAATCTATTCGGATTCTCCTAGCAACAGCCGCTCATCATGATTATGAGATTTGGCAAATAGATGTGAAAACAGCTTTCCTTAACGGGATTCTGGAAGAGGATGTGTACATGACACAACCTCCAGGTTTCATTGATCCTAATGCTGCTGGGAAGGTATGCAAGCTTCATAAATCCATCTATGGATTGAAGCAAGCATCTCGGAGTTGGAACCTTCGTTTTGATGAAGCAGTTAAAAAGTTTAACTTCATCAGAAACGAAGAGGAACCTTGCGTTTACAAGAAGATCAGTGGGAGCGCAGTTGCATTTCTCGTACTGTATGTAGACGACATACTTCTCATTGGAAATGATATTCCGTTACTTCAATCAGTAAAGGACTGGCTAGGAAGTTGTTTCTCGATGAAAGACATGGGCGAAGCCGCCTATATTCTTGGAATAAGGATCTATAGAGATAGATCAAAGAGGCTGATTGGACTGTGCCAGGACACTTATATCGATAAGGTTCTACACAGGTTCAACATGCATGATTCCAAGAAGGGCTTGCTTCCGATGTCTCATGGCAGTACTCTCAGCAAGAAGCAGTGTCCTTCAACACCTGCTGAGCGAGAGCGCATGAGTAGGATTCCTTTTGCTTCTGCGATAGGATCCATTATGTATGCCATGCTTTGTACTCGTCCAGATGTTGCTTGTGCGTTAAGCATGACGAGTCGATACCAGTCGGATCCCGGTGAGAGTCACTGGACTGCCGTCAAGACAATCCTGAAGTATTTGAGAAATACTAAGGATAAGTTCTTAGTGTACGGAGGAAGTGATGAGCTTGTAGTGAGTGGTTATACGGACGCCAGTTTTCAGACAGATAAAGACGATTTCCGATCTCAGTCTGGTTACGTCTTCTGTCTAAATGGAGGTGCAGTTAGTTGGAAGAGTTCCAAGCAGAGCACCGTGGCGGATTCAACGACCGAGGCTGAATACATCGCTGCTTCGGAAGCAGCAAAGGAGGCTGTTTGGATTAGGAAGTTCATTATTGAGCTTGGTGTGATTCCTAGCATTTCTGAGCATGTGGCATTGTTTTGTGACAACAATGGAGTCATAGCTCAGGCTAAGGAGCCCAGATCACACCAGAAATCCAAACACATTGAGAGAAGATATCATCTGATTCGTGATATCATTGAGAGAGGTGACGTCAAGATCAGCAGAGTTCCGACAGACGAGAACGTTGCTGACCCTTTGACCAATCCACTCCCACGGCCAAAGCATGAGAGTCATGCAGCTGCTATAGGCATTAGATTCCTTAAGCAGTAATCTTGTTTTTAGTGGGAGTTATCACATTTATGTTTTGATGTTCATGTAAACATACATTTGGTTATGTTTTATTTAATGAAATTGTTTCAGTATTATTTAATGGTGTTATTAAATAATTGTCCAAAAGTAATTTGTGGCATTCTTATAGATCATCAAATAAGTGATTTAATCATGAAACTCTATAAGTAATAGATGACATAGATTATTTGTGTCCATAGTCGAGGTTATTAAAGTTGGACATTAATAACCGCGCGAGACTAGTATGTGAGGTGACTGATGACTAAGTTTCATGGAGTCATTAATAGGAGTATTGAAGTTAATCACATAGGTATGTGTTAGAGAACACATGATCGGACCTGACCCGCTAATGAGAACTCTACAAGATTTTTATATGAGTGTCATAAGAGTTTCTCATTACGACTATAGAGTATAGTCCTTAGACCTGAGTTCATCATGTTTTCTTACATATGAATTGGTATATTTTGACTTTGTCAAACGTCAGCCGTAACTGGTGGCTATAAAGGCATTGATTGGGCATATCATGAAGTGTGTAGGGAACAGGGATGGAACAAGATGGAATTTGTCCCTCCCATATAACGGGAGATAGATATCTCTGGGCCTATCGAAGATTTGATACTGGAAATGCGTGGCCACGCTCAAACGGATTGAATGTCAATCGTTTGTCTTTTATCAGTATAAATCGGAGTTCGATAAACATGGTTTGGTTGATTAAGGATGACACGAGTTCTTGCCTTATGCCAGATCGAGATATAGAGACAAAGGGATTATGGGAATAGTTGATTCCAGTACAAGTGGGAGACTGAAGGGAATGTCCTGAAATCATACTTGTATTTACTCTAGTAGAGTCGTGATGTCGAGATAAGACAATCATATGATATTGGATGGTTATAATGTTTTGCTAGAAGCCGCTTATAACTTATGAGTTATGAACTCATTACCATTATCATATGATCCTATAGGGTCACACACCTAAGTAAACTGGATAATATAAATTGGGTTTGATCATTAGAGTAATGATCATGATCAATGTATATAAGATATACGTCGATATCAAGTTTCTGTGAGGGTGTCGATCGACACCAAAGGTGAGTGTCGATCGACACCACTCGGGATCAGAAACCGGTTTTTGATTTAATTGAAATCAACCCGGTCTGGTCCATCTGGTCAACTAGGTTTCTTTAAGTCTCCTATATATAGGATATAGGGCACGACTTTGAGATTATCAGAAGTTCCTGGCCGTCACAGAAACACAGAGAGAACCCTAAGGCGAACCGTTCGCAAGGCACTAGCATCCCTGTCGTCCAGTTTGTGTGCGTGTGGACTTCTGTAGAGGCGCTTCTGATCTCGATTACCTGACATCTTCCGCTTCTTAATCTCCAGGTATACTCGAGATCTGATATAGATTCAACTGACACATGATCCGTGGCTTAGGATTTGTTGTTAGGGCTGTTTTAATTCGATTAAAACCTGTACAAATTCCTTCACATTCATGTTGTTTAGTTACGTTAATCCAAAGAGAGACTGAGAGAGCTAACAAAAGATGTATACTCAACAAGTTTGGTAAGAATATTATTGTGTCAAAGTCTAAAAGAAGGGCATAACACCTTTTTACAGTTTAAGAAACCCACTCATAAAACTGGTAAAAGGTATACTCATCAAGGCTAAAAGAGTACATTAGGAGATTAACAAGCTGCTTAAGCAGTCACATGCAGGTAACATGAGATCCTTCATCTGTAACAAGTTGATGAAAGTCTGACTAAGCTTTTAAGGGTCTCTTAAACATCAGAATTCAATCAATGCATACTCAAATATCACAGGAACATACCTGTAAGTATCATCAGACTGTAACAGTTCGATACTGCTCGATAGTAGGCGTGAACTCTGGTTGTAAACACAAGATAGACGATGGCAAACGTAAACCTTGTCTTACATCACCGCATTTGTCACAAACCACCCACGCAGGTTAGATAGAAGCCCCATGGTCGTTCCATATCAAATCTTGTCCTTTTATATCGAACACTTCGATCCAATCAGTAAGTCGTAAGGAATGGGAGGCTTCGTGTTCGGATAAAGTGCAACATAGGGTCCTCTTGGCACCGTGGCAAATTGTGTAGGAGGAGCAGTTTGGATCCTGAGAAATGAAGAAGGAAATGTTATTTTACTCATGTGGACAATGATTTGGCGGCAAGTGTTGCTAGCTTGTTATGGGCCTAAAGATGAACCAGATTACTTTTGCAACCGATCTCATTGGGACAGTTACTCGGCCACCGGCTTGGCGATCTTTCAAGTTTCAGTCCTTGGAATATATTAAGAGATCTTGCTCTTTTGACTGAATGTAAAGTGAAGCATGAAGAGCGAGCGGCTAACCATGGTGCCTTGACTAGAGAAGACCTTCATCACTCTAATAGTTCAACGGGTTGTCTAAGGTGGCTTTGGGAACTTTTGAGTCCAAAGGTAGTATTGCCTGTGTAGTACTCTAGTTGGCTTCTTTGGCGGTTAAAGCTTTGAGTGTTTTAGTTGGAGAGGTCTCCTTTTTGGTGAGCAGTTCTTTCCCCTTGAAGCATCGCAGGTCACGTTTATTCTTTGCTTTGGTGAGTCCCCCGTCTCTTGCTTCAGGGTATAGTGTTGGGCCGTGGGTCATTGGGCCGTTTTTAGTCTTGTAGAAGTTACAACTCCTCCCATTATTACATGTGTTGTGTTCGTGTGTAGAGGGAGAGAGGAGGTTGGTATTAAGATAGTTGTTGAGGGATATTAATCATCATGTCTGCCTAGTGCGTAGTGCGGGGTTGTGACTTGAGTTTGCTATATCAATAAAAATAAGAAGGTTAAAAACAGTTAGAAATTAATATTTCAAATGTAACAATTTATAAATAAAAAACAAAATTTAACAAAAACTCTTTGAAATATTCCTGCGAAAAAGGATTACAAAACATATAAAAGTTATAGTGTATTGTAATTGGAAAAAAATTATAGTAAAATGGAAACAAAATACAATAAAATGTATTTAGCGAGATTCCAATATATGCATACACAATAACACAACTATTTAAGGTTTTTTTTTAAAAAAAAAATGTATTGTTCACGTGGAGCTAAAATTAGGCCGTAAAAAACTAAAAATGATAAGAATTTTTTTTATGCGTAATAATTAGAGAGATTTTCAAAACCAAGTACAGTAGTTATCAAAAATCAATCATGACTTTTGTGTGTTGTCTTTTCGAATAGCTGTAATTGAAAAACTCAAATCACTATTTCGCTTAAAAAACTAATCATTAAATATAATGACAATCACAATAAAAAAGTGAATAAATGTCGGTTATTGAAATTTGGAAGTGGGATATGTTTCACTTAGTGGCGACGTGGCCATTTTATATTTGAGTTTCTCTATAAAAGGAAAATAGTGAGCGAGAAAAAAATCTCCACGCTAGCTATATCGCCGGCAAGTTATCAGTGGTTTCGTCTTCTCCTCTTTCTTCCGCTTGTTCTCCGCCGTATCTCTTTACTTCTCTTCAAAAGAAAAACCTAACTCCGAAGGTAACTCGTTAAACTCTTTTTGTATTTATTTTAAGTATACATAAGTCTATTGGATGGTATATTTGCATATTGATTTGTTCATTTCTGTGAAATTTAAGCCTAAACCATGGTTAAGTTTAGGAAGTTCAAGAAATCTGAAGGGTCAAGTCAAGATAGGATAAGCAATTTATCAGATGATTTGCTCTCTATCATCCTCTCTCAGCTCTCCACGAAGGAGTTGCTATGCACCAGCCTTTTGTCAAAACGATGGAGAAACTTGTGGTTAAGTGTTCCTGCTTTGGACTTGGATTCCAACAAATTCGAATATGATTTCGAATTTTTCGACTTCATAGATGAGTTTATGGAGTCCAAGGAAGAGCGTGACATAAAGAGGTTCAACTTAATCTATGATCCTGCTGAGCATGATCAATCTGAATTTGAGTTGCGAATCCATAATGTGATTAAGCGTAGAGTTCAGCATCTAACTGTTATCAATCGGGTAGATGTTGACGAAGCGTTGGTTACAATGCCTCGCTCGCTTTATTCATGTGGTATGTTGGTGAACTTAACTCTATACAGTGTTGTTTTGAAAAGTCTCAAACCAGAGTTGGTTGCTTTACCTTGCGTCAAGACCATGCACCTAGAGGCGGTGAAGCTTGATGGAACTTGGGTTCTGAAGAAACTCATTTCAAGCTGTTTGGTTCTTGAAGAGTTGGTTATAGTCACACATCCTGATGATTATTTGGGAGTTGTACTTGTGCGTTCTCAGTCACTTAGAAGCTTCAAACTAGAGTCCAGGCGTGAGGAATTTGGAGATCCAAGTGTTGATCCTAGGGTTGAAATTGATTCTCCGAGACTTGAGTATCTGAGTATCCGTAGTTACAAATCTCCAAGTTTCATCATACGTGGGATTAGTCCATCTGCGAAGGTAGACATCGATGTTGTGTTTGATGTCGTGTATGATGATCCATTGAAAAGAGCTAGGATCCGCAATTTTCTCACTGGGATCTCCACAGTCCGAGAAATAATCATCTCCCCTCGAACTCTAAAGGTACACAACATTTGATTATTTGATTTAATAATATTAAGCTCGTCAAGTTTTCTTGTGACATTTTCATTCTTTCTTAGGTCATCAAATTTTACTCCGACTTCGAACCGTTGCCTCAGTTCTCTAACTTGTCTCGCTTGGATGCTTCCTTTGTTGAATCTACTTTGGAGTTGTTGCCAATGTTTCTTGGTTGCTGTCCAAATCTACAATCCCTCTTCATGGTATGTCTCATCTGCCTATGCTTATGTACTCACGTTGAGATTCATATTAAAAATAAACACTTAAACTTTTTGTCTTTTTGGTTATATGTTCAGGAATTTGGTTGCGTTCCAGAGACAGATGAGGTTGAACTTTCATATGTACCTCAATGTTTCTTATCATCTCTCGAGTTTGTTCAGATGAAGATGGCGATCACAACCACAGAACCATCGATTAAGATGAATCTTGCAAACTACTTTATGAGGAATTGTGCAGTTATGAAGAAGCTGGAGGTGAGTAAGAGTTTCAGTAACATCATCAACAAAATCAAAAGGATTCCAAAACGGTGTGGAGAGTGTGAAGTTGCCGTGCTAAAACCAACTAACAAGGTTGTTTCTCGAACATCCAGTTTATTAACAGCTTATGTACCACTAGTTGAATTTTCATCACGTTTGTGGACACAGCTTTAGGTTTCGTAAGGTTTGACTAGATTGTATTTACTTGATCTTTTTGCGAACTCTTTTGTTACATCATCTGAAGACTCTCAAGCTCTAGCTCTATCTGCCGTTATGAGTATTGTCCCTTGCTCGATACTCTTTCTTGTTTATGTAAGTCTAGTGTTGGGCTTTCCATGGGCTTGATTTCATCAGTGTTTATTCAGCAGAGTTCTATCAAATGTCAAAATTTATAATGTTGAATGGTGGAAATCGCGATATGTAGAGGTTACATGGACATCTCACGATTCAAATCAAGCGGTGGGACATTATTTTTTTTGTCTCTCAAAATAATCTCAGTTGATGTTCAATATTGAATGAAATTACACTACCATTATATGAGTTGCTTCACATATTAATAAAAATTTGTTTGATGTTGAAAAACAATTTTAATATAAAATAAAATTTCTAATACATAATTTAGAAATCAACATCCTCATGCTAACATATCCCTATTTAAACTGTAGATGAATAACGTTTTATATGTTCTATAAGATATTTTAGATTAACATAGAATTTATATTGCAACTTAGGAGTAATTATGTCAAAATAAATGTATATATTTAATTTCTAACGATATAGCTATATTATTAGTTTTGATTTTTTTTTTCGTAATTCTTCCAATCCTAAAATCCATTATGTGCTCCAAATTTTATATTTCAGTAATATTTTTATTTTATTTAAGTAAGAGTCGATCTGCCGGAGCCGTCAACATTAAGACATCGGATAGATTTCAAGAGCGAAGGCTGATCAATCTCCGGTCTTGTACTCTTTCCTCTCGAGGACTCAAAAGACATTTACGTCACTTTCGTTCAAGCTTCAGATTTCTCCGAATCCAATTGGTCCAATATTATGATGACAAAATGAAAAAAAAAAAAAAAATGTTGCAGTTATGCACGCTCATCTCAAAGGAAATTTAGCATTCAGTTAAAAAAAAAAAAAAACACTAGTTCACTTTATGGTGGTGTTTGTCATAACAGAAAACTGATTATTACTAGACACGTTTACTTAATCCGACTTTAACGTAGAACCTTGAATAATCCTCATTTTCTATTATGCTTTGTTGCATCTGTTGAGACATTGCCTATCGAAGCATTTTTGGGATTGACGAGTATATTTATCTGCTAATCTTAACTTGCATGAGAAAATTGTTGTATAAAATAAAACTAAATTTTATTGATCTGAAGTAATTTTAAAAGTTTTTTTTTCCCTTTTATTACCCGTAAAGAAAACAAGGGATGGTAATACTATTGTTTTTGCTAATTAATCTATTTTATACTTATAAGAATAAATGAGTCGAAAAGTCAAATTCATTAATCGACGGCTAGGAAAAAGCGATCTTGGCGTGGCGTGTGGGAAGCGGACACTGTTGATGGAGACAGCAACTAGCATTAGAAAGCACGAGACGTCGCCGTTTAGAGACAAACCTCACCGGAGCGAGAGCGACTCACCTTCCTCCTTTTCTTTTGTTTTCTTTTTAGTTTGTCAACAGTATGTATATTTGTAATGTCTTACGAACTTTTTAAAAAAATAAAAAATATATATATATATCTGTGTCATTCCATATCTTGAAGTATATATGCTGGAATTGCTAACTACGCCATAAACTTTCCCTCAATATATAAAATTTGGATTTAGAAAAAATGTTTTTAAAGAACTAAATTACCTCTAACTACAAGTCTATAACTCCAAAATCCAAATATATCACATTTCACATAATTCTGTAATTTATCGCCGAAGTATCTTTGTGTGTATCGTTCTTTTATAAAAAAGCTTAGTAACCATATTATTGTTATTTTTTGTTCAAAACCATATTGTTAAAGTTTAGTAACCATAAAAATACATGTAACGTTTGGTTTGTATTTGTCATCATGCTTTGGACATAGTAAAATTAGGTTTACGCCACTGAAATAAATAAATTATTTTTATTAGAATATTATAAATTCTAGTAATTATGTGAAAAAATCACATTTTTTATTTATACGAACCACCATTTCTTTACTTAACAGGTTTTAACTTAAATATATGTTGATTACAAAAATATCGTAGTACTAATTTTCTTTTAATATCTATACTGTTAGGAATGTCAAAGAAGGGAGGAAAAAAAAAATTGATTGTGGAGTCCACTGTCACTATTTTCACAGTAAATTTTCTTATATATATGATCGTTTCGATCGTTGTAAAATCACACCTTCTTCAATAACAAACAACAAGAGAATTCTCTCTCTCTTCTTCTTTTATTCTCGGTGTTCCAAAACTCTGCGGGTATTAAATTTTTGTCTTTATTTATTATTTCTGATATAATAATTTATCATTATTATTATAACACGTTATCAGCACGATCGTTCTACGATATGGGCTATATATATGTAATATTTACTCTGTTATAATGGCCGGATACCCGCCTATATAATAATTTATTATTATTATAATGGTTGTTTAACGCACCATTATTTATTTAATATTACCGTGGGCGGTTTGTCGTCTCGTTATTTAATTTATCTGCACTATATCATGGCTGTTAAAAACACCATAATTATTTATTTACTGTTAATGTTATAATGGATGGCTGAGCCACCTGTATAATTTTATTATTAATGTCATAATGGATGGCTAAGCCACCGCATATTTATTTATTGTTTCAATGTAGATGATTAAATCACCATGATATTCTGATTATATATCTGTTTATATTATAATCATTATAAATTAAAAATGCATATTTTTGTGTTCAAAATAAGATTGCGGTCTCATTTATTCCTTAGGCGAATAAATCTAGACTCATATCAACGTACATCTCCAGGAACCCTTGTTCCGTTAAAGAGCACCTTCTTGTCCAACTAGGAAGAAGTAGTACGGATTTAATCAAAAAAAATTCAGTTTTTCCGGTAGCCTTTTTCATAACGGTCACAAAGATTTTTTCACAAAATTTTTACTCTCCAACGGCTACATCTAACGGCTATGAACAGTGTTTTTCAACGGCTATGAACAGTGTTTTTCAATATATAAATACACTCATCCCTCACTCATTTCATTTCACTCATCGATTTCATATCTTCTCTCTTCTTCTCTCAAATATTTCACAAATATTTTTCATCTAATTTTTGTAAAAATGATGAGAATGATGATCCGTTTGCTTTTAATTTTCTGTGCGATTTTTATTTCTGCATCGATTTATCTTCTTTGCACAGAAGATTCTAATCGGGCAGATCTTGCCACAAATGTTGTTTTACTTTTTTATGCATCATTTTTATTTGTAATCGCTTGTATTATTCATATAAACGGTTCATTTTAAATCATTAATATTAATAATATTTTATGTTTCTATTTTAGAAATCAATGGCAAAAGTTGAGAAGCTACAATTTCCAGCTCTAATGATTACCGTAGCAAATTACATCGCATGGACGACTGATGTCGAACTCCATTTAGAGATGAAAAAAATTTCAAACTCTATAAAAGAAAACATCGAATCGCCTGCCCATGAAAAGGCACAAGCGATAGTTTTCCTCAGAAAACATGTCGATGAAAATATTAAGCATGATTATGCTAATATAAAAGACCCAGCACAGCTGTGGAAAGCTCTGAAAGAGCGGTTTGATAACCAAAAAGATATAACTCTCCCCCATGCACTCGACGAGTGGAAATACCTGAGATTTCAGGATTTTGAGAAAGTTGAAGATTATAATTCAGCTATTCTAAGAATTGTGACAAAATTAAAGTATTGTGATAAACCTGTCACTGAGGCAGAAATGCTAGAAAAAACCTATCAGACGTTCCATAAATAACACTGTGTTCTTGCAGAACTCTACAGGAGTCGCGGATACACTAGGTTTTCTGAGCTAATGGTAACGCTCCTACTAGCTGAGAAGAACTGTGAACTTCTCATAAAGAATCACAATTCTAGGCCAACGGGAAGCAAGGCATTTCCTGAAGTAAATACCACGGATGTAAAATTTCCGGAGAGAAAGGATCAAACCTATCATGGTCATGGTCGTGGCAGTGGTCGTGGCCAAGGCCGTGGCCGTGGTCGTCGATTTAATCGAGGACGTGAGAGAAATTATCCCCTCATACTGATTACGAGTCCGAGTCCGATCCGAACAATTCTCAAAGGGAAAAGAACTCCAAGGGAGTTCCACCCAGAAACAAGAAAATGTATGTTTCAGGTGCGGATCGAAAGGGCATTGGTCCCATGTATGTCGAACTCCCCCACATCTTTGCAAATTGTAGCAAGAGTCAATTAAAAGTAAAGGGAAAGAAGTGAACCTTACGGAACATTTTGAGGGTATGACATACCTCGATTCCTCCGAATTTGGGAATGACTTTGATGAGACCATGATGATGGAAAATTGATATGCTTGTAATATCTCAAAATAAGCCATGTATAATTATTACTCATCTTTGCTTTGTTTTAAGAATAATGTTGTTTATACAACAAAATTAATGTATAATTATTGTGTGATTTTATGAATTAAATTTACTATCTCTTTTTCTTGATGTTTCTGTTACCTGCAGAAAATGGATCACAACACAAATAGGACAATATCCAAAAAGATAGTTAGAGAGATTTGTATACTAGATTGTGGAACAACCCACACTATTCTGAGAAACAAACAATATTTCTCTAACCTAAAACCGACAAATGTTATTGTCAGTACAATATCAGGTCCTACAGACGTGGTTGAAGGAATTGGAAAAGCCAGCTTTATGCTGCCAAATGGAACAAATTTTTCCATAAAAAATGCTTTATATTCTCCAAATTCAAAGAGGAATTTGTTGAGTTTCCAAGATATACACCTTCATGGGTATGACACTCAGTCAGCAACTGAGAATGGAAAGAAGTATATGTATATAACTTCTAAGAAATCTGGAAAAAGGCTTATACTTGAAAAAATTCCAAAGTTTCCTTCTGGCTTGCATCATACTTATATAGATGCAATAGAATCAAACCTTGTGATTAAAAGAAATCCAGAAGATTTCACATTGTGGCATGATCACCTTGGTCATCCAGGCACCACAATGATGCGCAAGATCATAGAAAGCTCACATGGTCATCCACTGAAAATCCAAGAGATATATCAGGGAAATAAAATGACATGTGCGACATGTTCCCTTGGCAAATTGATCATAAGGCCATCGCCAACCAAAATCGATAAAGAATCACCAAAATTCCTTGAACGAATTCAAGGTGATATTTGTTGACCAATACATCCACCTTGTGGACCATTCCACTATTTTATGGTATTAATTGACGCATCCAGTAGATGGTCACACGTTTGTCTATTATCATCTCGAAATATGGCATTTGCGAGATTTCTAACTCAGATAATCAAACTGCGAACTCAGTTTTCTGATTATCCCATTAAAAGAGTTAGATTAGACAACGCTGGTGAATTCACATCCCAAGCATTCAAAGATTATTGTATGGTAACGGGAATTGAAGTTGAACATTCTGTAGCTCATGTTCATACTCAAAATGGTTTGGCAGAATCATTAATTAAGCGTCTGCAATTAATTGCAAGACCATTAATCATGAGATCACAACTTTCAACCTCTGTATGGGGACATGCTATTTTGCATGCTGAAGCACTGATTCGGATAAGACCAAGTGCATACCATAAGTATTCCCCACTTCAGTTGGCATTTGGTCGAGAACCAAATATTTCCCATCTCAGAATCTTTGGTTGTGCAGTGTATGTGCCTATAGCACCACCACAATGCACAAAGATGGGACCACAAAGAAGGTTGGGAATATATGTTGGTTGTAATTCTCCATCAATTGTACGATACCTAGAACCACAGACAGGTGATGTCTTTACGGCACGTTTTGCCGATTGTCGGAAAAGTATTCCCGGTTCTAGGGGAAAAAATAAGCAAGTAGGAAAGGAAATCAAATGGAGTGTACCATCCTTATTACACCTTGATCCTCCTACTAAAGAGTCAGAACTAGAAGTTCGACGAATTAAGCATTTGCAAAGCATAGCAAATCAACTTCCTGATGCATTTGCGGATACCAAAACGGTAACTAAATCTCATATACCGGCTGCAAATGCTCCTGCTCGTATTGAAATACCACAAGACCGTGGGAATGCAGATGATACACGTGAGCCTGAAACACGCCGGAAGCGTGGCAGGCCCGTTGGTTCTAAGACTAAGAATCATAAGAAACAAAAGAAAGTTGAAACTCATGAAACACCCAAAGTAGCAGAAAGTACTTTGGAGGAAACAAATCATGAGACCCATGATAATGTAGAGCATCAAAATCCAGAAGAAAATCATGAGATTTCTATCAATTATATCCATAATCAAAAGATATGGAAAAGAAAAGAAATAGATGATCTCGATGATGTTTTCTCATATCTTGTGTCACAAGAAATAAATGAGGAAAATGAAGATCCAGAGCCAAAGTCTGTATATGAATGTCAAAAAAGACATGACTGGATAAAATGGAAAGATGCAATACAAGTCGAATTGATTCGCTTAATAAACGAGAGGTTTTTGGACCATTATGCTCACACCCGAAGATGTGAGACCAGTTGGATCTAAGTGGGTTTTCGTTCGCAAACGAAATGAGAAAAATGAGATCATGAGATATAAAGCTCGTCTCGTAGCCCAAGGTTTTTCACAAAGACCTGGAATAGACTACGAGGAAACGTATTCTCCTGTTATGGATGCAATCACGTTCAGATTCTTGATGAGTCTGGCGGCTGATGAAAATCTAGAAATGCGTCTTATGGATGTCGTTACGGCATACCTATATGGATCACTAGATACTGATATCTACATGAGAATTCCTGATGGTTTTAAAATGCCTGTAGCATTAAGTTCTAAACCAAAAGAGTTATGTGCAATAAAATTGCAAAGATCATTATATGGGTTAAAGCAGTCTGGACGTATGTGGTATAATCGTCTCAGTGAGCATTTAACGAAAGAAGGATATGTAAATGATCCTATATGCCCATGTGTTTTCATTAAGAAAACAGAAACTGGATTTGTAATAATTGAAGTATATGTTGATGATCTAAACATAATCGGAACTCATGATGAGATACAGAAAGCATCAGATTATTTAAAAGGAGAATTTGAGATGAAAGATCTCAGGCAGACAAAGTATTGTCTTGGCCTTCAGATTGAACATTCTGAAAAAGGTATATTTGTGCACCAATCCACATATATCAAAAGAGTGTTAAAAAGATTTAACATGGATAAGGCAACTCCACCACTCCCATGGTCGTGAGGTCGCTTAATATTCCGACCACATGAGGAAAACGAAGAGATACTTGGTCCTGAAGTACCATATCTAAGTGCAATCGGAGCTCTCATGTATCTTGCAAATTGTACTCGACCTGATATATCATTTGTAGTTAATCTGTTGGCAAGATTCAGTTCGTCCCATACACAAAGGCATTGGAACGGGATTAAACATATTCTCCGCTACCTTCAAGGGACCACTGATTTAGGTTTCTTTTATCCTAAAAACTCAAATGGTCAAATTATTGGTTTTGCGGATGCAGGATATTTATCAGATCCACACAAAACCCGATCACAAACGGGATACGTTTTCACGATCGGAGGCACTGCTATATCTTGGCGTTCTCAGAAGCAGACACTGGTGGCTACTTCCTCGAATCATGCTGAACTTATTGCACTCCATGAAGCAAGTAGAGAATGTGTCTCACTGAGATCAATAAGCCGACACATTCGATCAAGCAGTGGGATTCTAAGAGATACAGAGCCAACAATCTTGTATGAAGATAATGCTGCATGTGTTGCTCAAACGAAGGAAGGATATATCAAAAGTGATAGAACAAAACATATACCTCCGAAGTTGTTCATGTACATCCAAGAACTCGAGAAGAATAAGGAGATTGAAGTGAGATATGTCCGTTCATGCGACAACGCAGCTGATCTTTTCACGAAATCATTACCCACCACTATGTTCAGGAAGCATGTACATAGTATTGGAATGCGCCGTCAACAAGATCTCTAAGACAACCTTAATCAAAGGGGAGCTTGCGCAGTTGTACTCTTTTTACCTTACTATGGTTTTTTCCCATTGGGTTTTTCAAGGTTTTTAACGAGACAACAAAGGCGTTGAGCAGAATATGAATATGACATTGGTCTCCAAGGGGGAGTGTTACGAATGTCAAAGAAGGGAGGAAGAAAAAAATTGATTGTGGAACCCACTGTCACTATTTGCACAGTAAAATTTCTTCTATATATACGATCGTTTCGATCGTTGTAAAATCACACATTCTTCAATAACAATATTCTCAACAAGAGAATTCTCTCTCTTATTCTTTTATTCTCGGTGTTCCAAAACTTTGCGGGTATTAAATTTTTGTCTTTATTTATTATTTCCGATATAATAATTTATCATTATTATTATAACATATACATAATTAACTCTATTTCTAATTGGATTAAGTCTACATAAAGTAACTCCTTGTGTGCATATGTGAAGACACACGCATATGATAAAGTTTCTTTTCTTTTTTCAGCCAGCAATAAAGTTTTCCTTTTGGTGAAAATGTTTTTAAATTAAAAGGCCGAATTTTTTGACTTTGAATATCTGCAAAAAAATAGGTCCCACTAGCTGCTGACTCGAACTATTCTCCAGGACCACTTGCAAAAACCGACACGTGTCTTTCGAGGCAAAACAAAAATGTACCAGCTATCTTTAAGCCGATATGAGCCGTATAAGCTGTCTCCTTCAACGTATATTAGGAATTGTATACGTCTTTTACTACTTACATAAACTTTTTTGGTTATATACTTACATAAACTTTTTTGGTTATATACTTACATAAACTTTGTAAATTGTAACTAATCATTTATTTTTCTGTAATTCAAATTGGTTTGTGCTCACTACTCAGTTTTACTTATTAGATGAAAAGTGACTATGAACTGTCCAGAGAAAGCAGCACTAAATTTCGTAAACTAAAATATTGATTTTTTTTTCAAAATTGAGGCCTTGAAACTTGAAAGTGACCATTCTGAACGATCACATCTTTTATTTTCTTATTGATCAATTAATGTGACTTCAAGGCTTTATATGTTTATCTTTAAATAAAATATACAATCATCTTTGAATTTTGGACAATGCTTTAAAATATTATATGATGCAATTTCTTAGTTAACAATTGATTTTTTTACAAAGGGGCCCCAGAAACACGGGTGTGTAAAACGATTTGGAAAACTGTTTAATGTTTGTGACAAGCAGTTAGATGTTCACTAAAAGAATATCACAAAAAATCTTATATACATGTCTTTATGATTATATGATTATAATCAACATTTATCATTGTTTATTTTTCTGTAATATCTTGTATTTAATGAAGAAGGGAAATCAAATTATATAATTTTACCATATTTTCATCTGTTATATTATATTTTAAGATTTTTTCTTAGAACATTGCTATTAAAGATCCTCAATATTATTCTAAAAAAAACTTCGATTTTTTCTTTTTATTATAAGTTTATCAATCTTTTGAAATTACTAAATTAATTTTAGTATTTTTTTTCCATTCGGAAATCAAGGTTTTTTTACCTTGTATATAGGTTTTTTCAAGGGCTTCAATACCGTCCATGCATTGCTGGCTGTGTTCATGTGAGATTCTTCTTCGGGCCCTATGACATTCTAGAAGCATTTGAGTAGGTTGTTTCCCCTTGTTTCTTCTCGAGGTCCATTTCCTGATTTCGGCATTTTCAGTTTTTTCATATTGATCATGGGTAAAGTCAACATTTAGATTTTACAGGATTTCTCAAACATTTTGATTTCACGGGTTATGGTTTGTGATAAAGTTAGTTTATAGTTTTTATTTTGTCGCGTCGGAACCATATTGGCATGACTATGTAGTTCCCACTTCCCAGCGACAGTTTTGAGTTTACCAGAGATTAAGTTTCAGATTTTAATTATCATACTTTGATAAAAACAAATGTTATTTTCTAATTTTGCTTAGACACTTTGAAAATCTTCATTACTATATGTATACATCCGATAACGAATTAACGGAAGAAACTAACTTTCAAAACCTAATCTGTTAGTGGCGTAGTTTGGCTGGAAATACGTTTCTGTTATTATTATTGTTGGGCCACTTGAACTATGAACTTTGTTCCGGATATTTATTTGTAATAGACTTGTGAAACTCTTGCCCAAAGACCTATAGGGTTAAGGTAGATATACAGACAGAATCGTGCGAAGGTTGATAGAAGCTCAGGCTAATTTGTAAAAAAAAAGGGACCTTAATAACAAATAGAAAATAATATAAATTCAAAATAGAAGTTATTACAAATTTCCAGCCAACGAAACTGGTGGAACAGAACCACTTTGATACATTAGAAACCCTAAAACATTTATATATTTTTGAGAGCCTCTCACAAAAACCCCTTTTAACAGTACATACTAGGCATATAGAGCCGAACACCTATGTTAGTAAAAAAAAATTGTTCAGAATTAAATTGTGTAGAACTTTTCTTTTTTTAAAGCAATCATATTAATGATTTCGTTTCTTCAGAATTTTGTTGAGATACAAATTCATTAGAACCATGCAAAAGCATGAATCACGTAGAAACAGTACTTGTGCGGTGCCTCGAAATGCAAAGGGTACTAATTGACTATATAGTTTATACTTTATACTTTTATCTATAGGCATTAAAACCTACATAATATGATCATTATAGCTTTTAGTTAATTAATAATCAAATGGAAGATGCTTTGTTATCTAATTATAAAATAAAAGGGGGATCACAGAGATCCTACGATCCTCAGTGTTATTTGCCGAGGGAAAGTGAGACACACAACGCAAGTGTTCGCCACCTAAAAATTAAAGCAAATTAAAAATAATTTTCCACTAAAAATCAAACATATATAACATAAAAGATTAGCTAAAGCATATCGAAAACCAAGAACTTCACGCATAAGCCCATGACATTTGTTTTTATGCACTTCGAGAGAATATGCATTAATTATTTAAGTTTTGATTGGTATGCTGTAAAGTAGTGAAATTAAATGCAGGTTTATAAGTATTTTATCGATAATAATTTATAGAATAAAAAGTAAAACATAAATCCGTAAATTTGCTTTTGCTTATAAAAATACAAAAATAACCACTAGACAAAAAAAAAATAGTATCAAGTGGATTATTTATAAAAATTATTGAGTTAAATCATTCTATTAATTATATTATATAACTAACTGTACTGTAGACTTATCAAATAAATATCAATAATTTTTCAAATATAAATATTTAAATAATGAATAAGATTGTATGTAACACCCGTCTCCTCGACACTCGAGAACGGCGTGCCACTAACTATAATAAAATAATATATATCCAAATCTCATAATAAATCACGTCTAGATTTCCGAAAATCCATAAAATATATCTGTCGTCTCACAATCGCAATACCGTAAATAACTTGTAATACCAAGTCTGAAATACAATACGAAAATACAAAATAACATAAAGCCCAAAAGTAGCACCCGGTCCGATAAAACGTCTACTACTCCTCATTCTCACCTGAAAGGGAAATAAGAGGGGTGAGTAACAGGGGAGTCACTCAGTGAGGTATGGGATGCCAATCACAGAAAACGTAATCTGACCATAGCACGCCATACATAGGAAATAGACTAAACATGCAGAATCTCGGTACCTAAAGTACCCAAAGAACAGTCAACGGTGTCCTAGGCCAGAGCTCGTGGCCAATCTTATGGGATAGTGCCCAACTACACCGCCCGTAGACGATTTATCGATCTGACTGGGATACCGAACAACCGGTCGACTAAGCTATCGTACCCCTCCTCAAACAACATGCGACGCAAGTACAAAGATAACGTCTCTGTACCCCCGCAATCCCTAACGACCCACATGGTCAACTAATCCTATCTCTAACATGAATAAAATAATCAATTAACAATTTAATGCACAATAAATGGGTTGAATCATCTATTATTCCTAAGTCCGATTTACAAATAATCCTAAAAAGACTCTAGCATAGAAACGGAACACATTTAATGCTAAATCCTATCTACGGCGCTTTTCGATGAAAAATACGATATTCTGCAGAAAGCCCTCACCTTAGCTAAAACGGATGATTACTGCGGCTTCTGAACTCCGGATGCTAAAACGGGCACTGAATCTGAAATCAGAACGAAATTTCGAGTCAGAACGGCTTTCAGCGAAAAACGGTTAACGGTCAAACCGGTCAAAGTCAACGGTCAACGGTCATAAAGTCAACGGTCAACGGTCAAAGTCAACGGTCTGACCAGGTCAAAATCAACCCGTGACTAAACCGGATTAAACCGGATCGAACCAGACTAAACTAGACTCAATTGATTTAAACCAGAAATTGAACCAAACCGAAATCGAATTGAATTAAACCGCCAAACCGAACCGAACCGAAATCAAACCGATCGATTAAACCAAACCGGTCTCAAACCGGTGGCCAGATCGCCGGCGAGTCTCCGGCGACCGGCGACGGCGACACACGGCGGTTTCCGGCGACGGCGATCGGCGGCGACCGGCGGCGGAGAGCGGCGGCGGTGCTTACCGGAAAAATCACCGGCGGCGACGGCGGCGGTGGAGGCGACGGCGCGTGAGAGTCACGCGCGGCTTCTGCGGCGGCGCGTGAGGCGCGTGGGCGCGACGCGTCCGTCTTCTGGCGGCGCGTGCGGCTGCGTGCGGCGGAGTTGGAGACCGAGATTCTCAGCGTGGCTTCGTCTCGTCGTTCTGAATCCGGTGGTGGCCTTGGATTTTCGAGAAACGCTACGGTTAGAGAGATATGATCGATCAAAGATTCGGCCAATAATAAATCATATCGGAAAACGGTTTTCCGGTTACCTGAGTCGCGGATGACGTTGGAGGAGTGAGCAAACGAGATTTCTCCTTCTTCTACTTCTCTCTCTCTCTCTCTCTCTCTCTCGGTTGAAGAATGGAAGGGGTGATCAACTTATTAAAACAACAAGGAAAGCAAAGGGGGGGGGGGGGGGGGGGTTGGTGATGGTGGAAAGGAAGAAGAAGGTGGTGGTGGTTAAAGGTGGGGGGGGATGAGAGTGGAGAGGTCGTTACAATTCTCCCCCACTAACGAGGAATTCGTCCCCAAATTCTAATCCTGGGTCAACTGCTCGACATTCTCAAATAGGTCTGGATATTCGGATCTCATCTGAGACTCTAACTCCCAAGTCTCCTCCTGAATACCGTCTGTTTCCCAACTAACTCTGACCATCGGTAGCATTTCCCCCTGAATAACTCTATCTTGGCGCTCTAGGACTGACACTGGCTGGCTAACTGCAGTCAAATCTCTCCTGATGTCACTAGGTGGCTGCTGAAGGATGAGCTCTGGCTCTCGAACGACTTTCCTCAGAACAGACACATGAAACACATCGTGAAACCCAGCCAACTCTGCTGATAGCGCTAAGCGGTATGCTACTGCACCAATCCGCTCGATGATAGGATAGGGACCCATATATCTTGGCTTAAGCTTCTTCAGCTTCCTAGTCTTAGAACCTCCCTGAAATGTCCGCATCTTAAGGTATACCAGGTCGCCCACCTCAAACTCTAGATCTCTCCGACGCTTATCTGCATAGCTCTTCTGGCGATCATGAGCTTCCTTAAGCCGTCTCTTGAGCATTTCCACTTGCTCAACTGTCTCCTGAACCAATGCTGGTTCTATATCTCGGCGCTCTCCCACTTCTGTCCAACAAAGTGGTGTACGGCACGGTCTACCATAAAGAGCCTCATTCGGTGCCATCTCAATGCTCGAGTGAAAACTGTTGTTGTACGCGAACTCTGCCACGGTAGATACTTAACCCAGCTCCCTTCCCAATCCAAAACACAAGCCCTGAGCATATCCTCAAGTGTCTGAATAGTCCTCTCAGACTGACCATCTGTCTGCGGATGATAGGCAGTACTCATATGGACCTTAGTCCCCAATGCCTTCTGAAAGGCTTGCCAAAACGTCGATATGAACTTCGTATCACGATCCGACACTATACTGACTGGTACTCCATGCAGCCTCACTATCTCAGGAATGTACCTCTGTGCTAGCTGCTCTGCTACGTCTCTTTTCTTAATCGCTAGGAAGTGAGCTGACTTGGTGAGTCGATCCACAATAACCCAAATAGCATACTTTCCGCCAACTGTCTTCGATAATCCGGTGATGAAGTCCATAGTCACCATGTCCCATTTCCACTCGGGTAGTGGAAGACTCTGCAGTAAACCACTCGGTACCTGATGCTCTGCCTTAACCAACTGACAAGTCTGACAACACGACACAAAGGTAGCCACATCCCTCTTCATGCCGGTCCAGTGATAGTATCGCTTAAGATCCCGATACATCTTATTACTTCCTGGATGAATGGAAAACTGAGAATGATGTGCCTGCTGGAGAATCTCCCTCCTCAACTGTGCATCATCCGGTACGCACACTCGGTTCCGGTACAAGAACATCCCATTATCTGCAGTCGTATAACCAAAAATCCCTTTCTCGAGCTGATTACAAAGAGCCTCGTCTTTTCCTTGAGCAGCTCGAATCCTCCATAATAAATTGGCCTGATCCACGGCCTTAAGACCAACTGACTCATCCTCTGACGTAACTGCACATAATCTGAGACAAGAAAGTGTCTCTGCTAGCTCTTGCACCTCCTTGGTCCCTGATACATCACTCCTACGCCTACTCAAAGCATCTGCCACCAGATTGGCCTTACCGGGGTGATAAGTAATCTCCAGATTATAATCTGCCAGCAACTCGATCCATCTGTGCTGTCTCAAATTAAGGTCGGTCTGAGTGAAGATATACTTTAGACTCTGATGATCGGTGAGAACCTGCACCTGCTCTCCATACAAATACGCCCTCCAGATCTTCAAGGCGAAGACAACCGCTGCTAACTCCAAATCATGGGTGGGATAATTAGCCTCGTGAGGTCTCAACTGACGAGAAGCATATGCAATAACCTTGCCCTCCTGCGTCAAAACGCAACCCAATCCCGATCCAGACGTATCAGTGTACACTGCATATGGTATCTCTGGCCGCGGGAGTACCAGGACTGGTGTCTGTGTCAAGAGCCTCTTAAGCTCTGCAAAACTCTGCGAACAAGCGTCTGTCCACTCGAACTTGACGTCTTTGCCTGTCAACTGGTGCTGCTGCTGGAATCTGCCTGATGACTGGCGCATCCACTGGCTTAGCCTGGCAAGCTCTGGAAACGTGCCCTGTCCGACCACAGGTAAAACACCTAGGACACTCCCCAGTATGGTAGCGACGACAGTGTGCACAAAAAGGCAGCCCTGAAAAGTCTGGTGCCCTCCTCTGAATCTCTGGAGCCCTCATAGGCTTAGGCTGACTCGACCTGTAGAATTTCTGCTCCTCCACTAACCCTCGCTCCTCGAAGCAGCTTTTTCGACAAGATCGACCAACCTGTCGTAGTCTTGGACCGCACAACGGTTGCGGATGTCCACTCGCAAACCGTTCAGAAACTTCCTGATAAGGTCCTCTTCGTCAATGGTCATGACGGCAAATCGGCGAAGGCGAGTGAACTCTCGCTCATACTCCCGAACACTCATCGCCCCCTGCGATAGACTCTCAAGGCATTAGCATTCTCATGCCTCGCCTGTCGAGTGAAATACCTCCGATCAAACTCTCTCAGGAAATGCTCGAAGGTTAGCACAACCCGACCATGGCTACTCTCGACGACTCCATCCCACCAGTGCATGGCATCGTCCTTCAGGTACAGTGTGCCCATATCCAACCTGAACTCATCGGGGCACCTCATGCGGTCAAGGTTGCGAAGCAATGACCTCCTCCAGTTGTGTGCGCCGGCAGCATTTATACCTCTGATGAAGTGTTCTTGGCCCATATCACGCATCTGCTTAGCGATTGCCGAGTACGTGAGTCCCTCCTCAGCTCTGGGTGGTGGAGGTGGCGGCGGCGGTGGTGGCGGTGGGGGAAACTGAACACCTGGAATATAATCCACTGGGTGTGCCTGGCGGGCGGCGGTGGCTGCACGTTCCGCCTGAGCATCCAGCTGAGGGGTAATCTCTGCAGTAGCGGCACGAACAGCTTCCTGATCAGCAACCCGAACTGCTTCCTGAACAACGTTTCTGGCAACCTCCTCTGCGACCTGCCTCATCGCATCTGGTTGTCATCCTGAATGACATTTTCTGCGATCCCGCTAGCCTCAGTTGTGCGTCCACGACCTCTACCTCTGCCCCTAGTAACTCGAATACTCCTTCGTGGCGGCATCTGAACAAGGAAGAAAACTGGTTAGAATCTGTTGAATCTGTTGAAAGACGGAACTGAGATAAAAGAATAGTAGACTAATACCGGATAAGTGCAACTTTTTTTTTTTTTTAAATCCGCCTCCCGGTCGGAACCGGGATGGCAAACCGGCTCTGATACCAAAATGTAACACCCGTCTCCTCGACACTCGAGAACGGCGTGCCACTAACTATAATAAAATAATATATATCCAAATCTCATAATAAATCACGTCTAGATTTCCGGAAATCCATAAAATACGTCTGTCGTCTCACAATCGTAATACCGTAAATAACTTGTAAATACCAAGTCTGAAATATAATACGAAAATACAAAATAACATAAAGCTCAAAAGTATCACCCGGTCCGATAAAACGTCTACTACTCCTCATTCTCACCTGAAAGGGAAAGAAGAGGGGTGAGTAACAGGGGAGTCACTCAGTGAGGTATAGGATGCCAATCACAGAAAACGTAATCTGACCATAGCACGCCATACATAGGAAATAGACTAAACATGCACAATCACGGTACCTAAAGTACCCAAAGAACAGTCAACGGTGTCCTAGGCCAGAGCTCGTGGCCAATCTTATGGGATAGTGCCCAACTACACCGCCCGTAGACGATTTATCGATCTGACTGGGATACCGAACAACCGGTCGACTAAGCTGTCATACCCCTCCTCAAACAACATGCGACGCAAGTACAGAGATAACGTCTCTGTACCCCCGCAATCCCTAACGACCCACATGGTCAACTAATCCTAGCTCTAACATGAATAAAATAATCAATTAACAATTTAATGCACAATAAATGGGTTGAATCATCTATTATTCCTAAGTCCGATTTACAAATAATCCTAAAAAGACTCTAGCATAGAAACGGAACACATTTAATTCTAAATCCTATCTACGGCGCTTTTCGATGAAAAATACGATATTCTGCAGAAAGCCCTCACCTTAGCTAAAACGGATGATTACTGTGGCTTCTGAACTCCAGATGCTAAAACGGGCACTGAATCTGAAATCAGAACGAAATTTCGAGTCAGAACGGCTTTCGAACGGCGAAAAACGGTTAACGGGTCAAACCGGTCAAAGTCAACGGTCAACGGTCAGAAAGTCAACGGTCAACGGTCAACACGGTCAATGTCAATGGTCTGACCAGGTCAAAATCAAACCGTGACTAAACCGGATTAAACCAGATCAAACCAGACTAAACCGGACTCAATTGATTTAAATCTGAAATTGAACCAAACCGAAATCGAATTGAATTAAACTGGCCAAACCGAACCGAACCGAAATCAAACCGACCGACTAAACCAAACCGGTCTCAAACCGGCGGCCAGATCGCCGGCGAGTCTCTGGCGACCGGTGACGGTGAGACACAGCGGTTTCCGGCGACTGCGATCGCGGCGACCGGCGGTTACAGGTGTCGACGACCGGCGGCGACCGGTGGCCGGCGGCAGAGAGTGGCGGCGGTGCTTACCGGAAAAATCACCGGCGGCGACGGCGGCGGTGGAGACGACGGCGCGTGAGAGTCACGCGCGGCTTCTGCGGCGGCGCGTGCGGCTGTGTGCGGCGGATTTAGAGACCGAGATTCTCAGCGTGGCTTCGTCTCGTCGTTCTGAATCCGGTGGTGGCCTTGGATTTTCGGGAAACGCCACAGTTAGAGAGATATGATCGATCAAAGATTCGGCCAATAATAAATCATATCGAAAAACGGTTTCCCGGTTACCTGAGTCGCGGATGACGTGGAGGAGTGAGCAAACGAGATTTCTCCTCCTCTTCTACTCTCTCTCTCTCTCTCTCTCTCTCTCTCCACTCTCTCTCTCTCGTCTCTCTCTCTCTCTCTCTCCTCGTCTCTCTCTCTCTCTCTCTCTCTCTCTCTCTCTCCTCTCTCTCTCTCTCTCTCTCTCTCTCTCTCTCCTTTTGTTGAAGAATGGAAGGGGTGATCACTTATTAAACAACAAGGAAAGCAAGGGGGGTTGGCGATGGTGGAAAGAAGGCGGCGGCGGCGGCGGCTAAAGGTGGGTGGGGGGGGGGGGGTTTTGGTGATGTGGAAGGAAGAAGGCGGCGGCGGCGACTAAAGGTGGGGGGATGAGAGTGGAGGGGTCGTTTATTGTATTTCTACGGGATGAAATTTTAAGGATCTCTTCATATGATTTATGTACAGTTAGAGATGTTTACGACACATGCCGTTGTTTGATTTTGCAAAATTGACTCTCAGTGTTTATGATTTCGAATTCTGTAATATGATTAAGTTCTTATGATTATAAATATAGTAGTAAAAATTAGAAATAGTTACAATGAAAAATTATATTTCCTATAATTTTTGTCACTTTATTTATAATCAAACTATTCTTCAACCGATCTAATGCTTACTTACGAGAAAAGAAGAATGACCAACATACGAAGTCACATAACTCTACGTACAAATGTAGTTGTGACACTTCTTGAGCCTGTAACTTCTTATGCTAGTCTCATTATTTTGGAAAATCAGTGGGTTCTGAATTCATGGTATACATTCCAGCAAGAAAGGAAATTTTGTCATTTTTGGTAGAACTCGAGAGGAAATAATTTCAACGTAACAATACGAGTTTATTTCCTCTCAAATTCTACCAAAAATGACAAAAAAAATTGCGGAACAAACTAGGTTTAATAGATACACTGGACCTTTTGGCTTCACCAAATGTAACACCGAGTTTGTCAGAAACTCAATATTTCATCACATTCATTGTCGACAATTAAAAGAAAGTGTGCATTTATACATTCTTAAGATCAAAGAGGTTTATCATAAATTTATGGAATGGAATGTTATAGTTGAAAATCAAACTAGAAAAAACCTAAAATATCTAAGAACGGGTTTGTTGGAGTTCTGGAACAACAAACTCGATAAGTTGTATATCGATTCTGGAATGAATATTCATAATACATTTCCTTATATGCCTCAACCAAATGGAGTTTCTGAAAAAATGAATCGCATCATAATGAATAAAGTGAGAAGGATGATATCAAAAACTGGATTAAAAGGAATTTTTTGGAATGAGGCTGCTTCTACGATTGTGGACATCATCAATAGGTCACCATCGTCTTCGAAGTATTTCAAAATTCTAAAAGCTATGTGGACAAAGGAAAATCTGGATTATAGTCATCTAAGGAGTTTTTGATGATTAATATATGTTCATACAATAAGAGACAAGATAAATCACATGGCCACACAAAAAAAAAAAAAATTCTTGAATATGGACAATTAAGGAAAAAAGGTTACGGAGTGTGATTGTTGCAAGGCCAGAGAGTATCAGAAAAGATGTGATCTTTCATAAAGAAAGCTTGTTCAAGAAAGTGTAGTCATATGAAGGTAACCAGGCATAGATATACACAAAAAGAACTAGGAAGAGGATGTCATCTTCACTGACTTAGAGGAGGGAATCTAACCAAGGAGTACCTCTAATCAAGTTATAGCCAATTCAGACTATGAACCATCTGATCAGGGACATGTTGAATGAGTTCTTCATGTGAAAAGGGTGAGGTGGATTATGGAGCAAAGACTGATACAGGATCATGCAGAATCTGATATAGGAATTAATACTTAAGATCTGATGACTATATTCTAGCAAGAGATCATGGAAAAAGACATTTAAACCACCATCAAAGTTTGAAGATGTGGATTATATAGCATATGCACTAGCAAGTGCAAAAAAATAAGTATGATGAACGAATGTGATTCGTAAAAGTAGGGAAAGTCAGTTGTGGGAGTCAGCTATGGATGTGCATATGGATTGACTCAACATGAATCATACTTGGAACTTAACAGATAGAGTAGAGAATCGGAAGATTATGGGGTGTATTTGAATTTATAAGCTCAAGCTAGAAATTCCAGGTGTTGTGTATAAGTTTATTGTTGCAAGACAGTTATTTCTCGTTGTTAAAACTAGTTGAAAATTATTTTTAATATTTGTATACCTGGTAAATTGACCAAATTGTATGTATTTTAAATTGTTTAGAAAACATTTTTATAAATGATTTCTAAACTCATAGGTTCACCATGACCACATAGTATGCAAGTTGAATAACACACCAGGTTTTGCTCCGATCACTCGTAGCAAAGTGATTCCGAAAAGCAAGCCAAGTAATAAATGCTTGACAAGGAACTGCAGGATGATACCAATCAAGTTTGTGCCAATTAGATCAATCTAGTTAATTATGAGGAGAACGAATCATATTTTTGAATTGTTTTTAGGTATATATATAAATGTTACTCCCTCTATTCTAATTTGTATGATATTTTAGATGTTTTTATTTGTTTCATTTTATTTGATTTCTACAAGTTTCTATGCAAAATTAATACTTGTTTATTATGTTATGATCATTTATACTATGCAGTATCTTTTGTGATTGGTTAGAATAATGTTAATAGATTATTAAATAATTTTTTATATAAAAAATAAATACATTTATGATATTTTAATTTGTGCGCTTTTTGCTAAAACAACATACAAATTAGAACGGATGAAGTAATGATGAAAAAGGTCATGTATATATCAAAAAGCTTTATAAAAAACATGATCATATCCAAAAAAAACTTCCAAATTTTATAGAAAATAACACTTATTCTTTTTCCACAGAAACAATCAAAAATATGGTTGAAAACACTATATCATTTTTCTAAAAAATTCTTTGTAAAATCGACTCCAACACTTTTCATGTTATTACATTCATTTACAAAAAAAAACAAAGATCTAGAAGTGAATTCTAAAAAGATGATTATGTTGAAGAATCCTTGTGGCACATGTGATTCTAATAGTGTGTTGAAGGAGCTGAGACGGTTACATTATATATATACTCTTGTTTGTGCGTGCGCTTTTTCAAACATGTAGTACATTGCAATTTGAGACACTGATATCATAAAATATGTCGAGTTGTGTTTGTTGAAAATTTTGCTATGGCTGTTAACATGTTGGTTCAGTCAGAAGATAAATTACGAGCGAGAAGAAATCTATTAACTTCTAACTCAAACGTAGTTATATAAAACATGCTAAAAAGAGAAAATCTAGTAGTTATACTTTAACATAACTTAAATGAAAATTACATGTTAACATATAGAATGTTGTTGACAAAATAGATAGATATATGTGTGTGGGTTAACATACAAAATAAATAATGTCTTAATTTAACTAAATAGTTATTTTTATAAATTATTTCTGATACTGCATAAACTTCATTTTAGACTTTTTGTATACATACAAAGTATCGATGATATGTATATCTACGTTAACAGTAGTCGCTTTGTGTAACGTGTCAAGCGATGAGTGGGTATATAAAGTGGTGAAATGGATGGCTGTGAATAGTTGGATTGGTTGAGCTGTCGACGATCGGAGCGGTAACAAGAGGGGACCGTACACGTGCCTATCATCCTCCTCTAGCCTTCCTGTGAGGTTTATTATATATTTTTATTAAGAAACTATTAAATCTGCAAAGTGATTGTGACAAATGGCTACGAAGAAAAAGACATCTTGTTGATGCGTTTAAGGTCCCACGTCACATGAGTAGGTGGGCCCTCTAATTTTTCTCATTAGTTTCGTATAAAGAAAGAAGCTACAGTGTGGGCCCTTTTTGCCAATTTGTCAGTACATAAGAAAAAGGAATAACTATATATATATTCAATAATTCACAAAATTTGGAATCACATCTCTCTCTCTATTTTTTTGTTCAATTCTTTGCAAGTTATAAAATCAGCTGTAACACAGTAACAAATAACACCAAATTTAATTTGAAGATACTTTTATTTACAGAATATTTTTTATTTTAAAATATAAAATATTTTATTATTTTTCAGTAAACGTAAAATTTATTAAAACTTGTTACAGTTTCTTATAACTTATTAAATTTTTATTTTTTATTTTAGTGATATTTTTTTAAATATGTATATTTTGTACTTTTATCCAAGACAAATGAAAAACAAGTATTCATTATAGGTAAACATCTTAAACGAGTGTGGTTTGTGAAGGTCAGCTTATCATTTAACTTTGCAGCAATTTTATTTAATTCTGATATATTGATGTTGATTAGTATATACTATTTTTGTTGTATTTATACATACATAAAAGTTCAGCTAATTTAGGATGCAGAACATCTGTACTACATATACATTGAATTTCTCCTGTTAACTGCGACTAACATGATGCAAATAACATGATAGATATAGCACAATATAAATCCAAAAATGATAGTTATCAGAAGAAAAATATAAGAACACTAAATGAGTGTATGTGTAAGCGTTTGAATGGATGTTGATGTTAAATCAATCTTTTAACATGAACCCCAAGATCTTGATCATCTAAATTAATCACATAATAGAATCATAAAGAGAATTTAATAAATACCTCCATTCATTGTAGAAGTGAAGCCTCCTTTGATCTTTCCTTAGAAGTGAAGCTTCCTTAATGATTTGTAAACTAAAGACAATGAACTCTTAGTTCTTTAGGTAGGAGATAAGGTTTCTCTCCCCTTCCTATAAACCTCTCTCTTTATGTGTTGTTTTTCTTTTCTTGTTGTTGATGAATTGTGATGAAGCAAAACATCTATTTATAGGTGGGGAGAGGACCTTATTCCTCATACATTGATTCAATCTCAACCATCCATCATAGTGGAGATGAACACATTAGTGATAAGTGGGAGGACACCAACAATCCATTAGAAATTTATTGGTTTTCAAATGTCCATTGAAATACCACTATCAATCCCATTAGAAATTTATTGGTTTTCAAATGTCCATTGAAATACCACTAACAATTCCATTAGAAATTTATTGGTTTTCAAATGTCCATTGAAATACCACTAACAATCCCATTAGAAATTTATTGGTTTTCAAATATCCATTATAATTATAATGGTCACCAATTTTATTGGTTTCCAAATGTCCATAAAAAATATAACTATCCCATTAGAAAACAACTAACTATAAGACCACATTTATGGGAAAGAAAAACTATATTTTTCATATATTTTTTTCTTACATTCTCCCACTTGGTCGTTAGTATAGTTCTGGTACAGTTTTCAATTGGAATCATAAAGCCGGCATGATGTTATATTTTCATTTGGTCTTTCATAAGTGTCTTAACTAATCTAGTAATCGATGAGAGTCATGGCGGTCACCCATTATTTTGCAACATGATTCCTTCCATGTACTACTACATCGATTACTTTCATAGCTAGACCATAATCATAAGTAGGAGTTATCATAATGGTCTCTTTTATGTCTTTTTCTAAAGACTTATTCTGTTATCAATAATTCCAACTAACATATTGTGTGCACACATTGGAAACAGAATATGCATAAGATGTAAAAGTCATAAGAGAGCTCTTATAAATGTCAAACATAGGCTAATACATAACCAGACAACATAATTAAGTGCTATCCTCCAGACCCATACTTTCAGCATGCTTCATAAATGTCTTTGGAGGTAAAGCTTTCGTAAATATGTCTGCGACCATTAGCTCAGTGCCTATGTGTTCAATGACAAACTTTTCTCTTTTAACATCTTGCTTTAATGATAGATATTTGAGCTCCATATGTTTCGCCCCTTTAGATATCCTATCATGCTTCGAGAAGAAGATTGCGGCTTGATTGTCACAATAAAGAGTTAGGGGTTTGTCAATGAAGTTCAAAACCCCAAACTCTGACACGAAGTTCCGCAACCAAGTTCCTTGGATAGAAGCCTCATAACATGCAACATACTCAGCTTCCATGGTGGATGTATAAATCAAATCTGACTTTTGGCTTTTCCATGATATGGCACCTCCGCAAAGGAAGTACACATAACCGAGAGTACAGTGCCTAGAATCTTCACATCCACCGAAATCTGAGTCTGAAAATCCAACTATCTGTGGATGTGTTGATTTTCGATATGTTAGCATGTAGTTTCTTGTTCCCTTTAGATATCTTAAAACTTTCTTCGCAGCTTTCCAATGAGCAAGTCCTGGGTCACTCTGAAATCTACCCAACATCCCGACTGCATGGCTTATATCAGGCCGAGTACAGACTTGTGCATACATCAAACTTCCCACAAGAGATGCATAAGGGAACTTTTGCATTTCATTACGTTCCATTTCATTCTGCGGACATTGTTTTAGGCTAAGTTTATCACCTTTTTGCATAGGAACATTGTTAGAAGAACACATCATCATGCCAAATCTCTCAAGAATTCGATCAATATATGCTTTCTGAGACAATCCTAAAATTCCGAGTGATCTATCACGGAATATTTCAATTCCTATCACATAGGATGCCTCACCTATATCTTTCATATCGAAGTTCTTTGAGAGATAGCTCTTAGTCTCACATAATAAACCAAGATCACTGCTGGCTAATAGAATGTCATCGACATACAATACCAAAAATATGAACTTACTCCCACTGATCTTGAGGTATATACATGGATCTACAATGTTTTCTTTGAAACCGAATTTCATAATGGTTTCATCAAACTTAAGATACCATTGCCTCGAAGCTTGTTTCAGTCCATATATTGATTTCTTTAGTTTGCAGACCATGTTTTCCTGACCTTCGATTATAAATCCTTCAGGTTGACGCATATAGACTTCTTCTTGCAAGTCTCCATTAAGAAAGGCAGTTTTCACATCCATTTGATGCAGCTCAAGATCATACTGAGCTACTAATGCTAAGATAATTCTGAGAGAGTCTTTTCTAGACACAGGTGAAAAAGTCTCACTATAATCGATGCCTTCCTTCTGATTAAACCCCTTGGCTACAAGTCTAGCTTTATATCGTTCAATATTGCCATTACAATCGAGTTTGGTCTTAAAGATCCACTTACACCCGATTGCTTTGTGTCCTTCAGGCAATGGAACGATGTCCCAAACTTCATTCTTAACCATTGAGTCTATTTCATCTTTACTGGCATCAATCCATTTATCAGAATTAACATCTTTCATAGCTTGTGAAAAAGAAACCGGATCTTTAATATTCCATTCTCCAGATTCTACTTGATAAATCATGTAGTCATCAGAAATAGCAGATCTTCTCGTACGAGTTGATCTTCTTAATGCTGGTTCTTCTTGTACTTCATGATTATCATTGGCGGTACATTCATTATGGAGTGTGTGACCATTCAATGCATTTTCCTCATTGTTTAACGGTTCAACAATGGGAGCATTTCCAACATTCGGAACTAAGGGTAAAGGGATATTTATCCCAATTTCCTGAATGGTCACATCTTGAACTTTATCACTCCCACTAATCTCGCCATTCTCATGGAACCTTGCATTACCAGTTTCTACAATTCTCGTACTATGAGTCGGACAATAAAACCTATATCCTTTAGATTTCTCAGGGTAACCTATAAAGAAACCACTGATCGTTCTGAAATCTAATTTCTTTTCATGCGGATTGTATATCTCACTTCAGCTGGACATCCCCAAACTCGGAGATGTGACAGACTGGGTTTCCAGCCTTTCCACAGTTCAAAGGGTGTCTTTGGAACTGCTTTGCTTGGAACCCGATTCAAGATATATACTGCAGTACGTAATGCATCCATCCACAAAGATACAGGTAAGTTAGCATGACTCATCATGGATCTTACCATTTCCATGTACGTACGATTACGCCTTTCAGCTACACCATTCTGCCATGGAGAACCAGGCGTTGTGTACTGCGCAACGATTCCTAAATTTTGGAGGAGTTTGGCAAAAGGTCCAGGATGTTGTCCTGTTTCATCATACCTGCCATAAAATTCACCACCTCTATCTGACCTAATGATTTTCACTTTTCTATCTAATTGCCTCTCTACTTCTGTAATGTACATTTGTACAACATCCACAGATTGAGATTTCTCATGCAACAGATATAAATAACAATAACGTGAATAATCATCGATAAAAGTAATAAAATATTTTTCACCTCCAAAAGTTGGAACGTCAAAAGGTCCGCAAATATCTGTATGTACGATTTCAAGAAGCTGTGTACTTCTTGTGGCTCCTTTCTTGGTGTGCTTAGTTTGCTTACCCTTAATGCAATCTATACACGTCTTAATATTGGTAAAATCAAGGTTCGGAATGACTCCATCTTTTACCAATCTTTTGATTCTTTCATGGGAAATGTGTCCCAATCTTTTATGCCACGAGAAATACGAACTATCAGTACATGTTTTATTTTTAAGTGTACATACATTAAGCAAGGAGAGATGTGTTTCATAAGGTTGATCAGCAAGTTTTAGCATATAAAGACCGTCAACTAATATTCCAGAACCAATTCGATTAGAGTTCAGAAATATATTAATACAACCATCTCCTTGGGTAGACTTAAATCCAGCCAAATCAAGTTTGCTTACAGAGACTAAATTACGGGAAATAGATGGAACATAAAGTGTCTGAAATAAATCAAGACAAAATCCACTATCTAAGATGAGACGATAGGTGCCAATAGCCTCAATTGGCGCCTTGTCTCGATTTCCCATCAATAAGTAGTTCTTACTTGACTTTATGTTCTGGATCGTAAGGAATCCCTGTACAGAATTCGTTACATGTACATTAGCACCGCTATCAATCCACCAAGATTTCGAAGAAACATGAGTAAGATTAGATTCGAAAAAACTTACGGAACCCATAGGATTACCTTTCTTTTCAAACCATTCTTTTCTTTTAGGGCAATCCTTTTGAAAGTGTCCAACCTTTTTACAAAAGTGGCATCTGTAATCTTTCTTTGCCTTTTTCTTCATATTAACTTGATCAGAATCATTCATTTTGGGTGGTGCTCTTTTATGGCTCGCATGATGCCTTTTTCCAGCTTGAGATCCAGCTTCTTGGACATAATGGGCCACTTTAATACCTTTACGGCCAAGTCTAGCCTCCTCTTGGACTAGTTTATTAGCCAATTCATTAGACGTCCATTTTTCATCTATTACATTATAATTGATCTGAAATGGTCCGTACTGAGGAGGTAGTGAATTTAGGATAAATTGGACAAGAAATGAATCGTCCACTTTCATTCCTAAATTCTTTAATTTGGCTGAAAGGTTGGTCATCTCAATGCAATGTTCATGCATAGACCTTGTCCCATCATACTTTATGGTTGTAAGATCTGCCATAAGTTTCCCTGCAAGGGATTTGTCTGCAGTCTTAAACCGTTCTTCTACAGATGCAAGATAATCTTTAGCCTTATCTGCATCTGGAAGGGAAGTTTTTATATTGCTAGCTATTGTCATCTTTAAAAACATCATGCTTAATCTGTTTGCTTTTTCCCAAGCTTTATGGATAGCCATTTCTTCCTCAGTACTATCTATACTTAAGGGATTTGGTTCTTCTTCACGAAGCGCCAAATCCATATCTAGTACTCCTAATGTGAACTCAACTTTCTCTTTCCATTCTGAGAAGTTGGTTCCAGTGAGGATTGGAACAGTAGCAACCATAGATGACAAAGTAGCGGGAAATGATGCTGTGATTTAAAGATATAACAAGCTTTAATTAGACTTCTAATTTAAACAACACATTAACTTAAATTATTGAATGCATATGACTATGGATTACAGTGCTCCTGTGGGTAGTCACTATAATCGATCATAAGGTCATGCTTTCGGAAACTTTTTATAGAGATATGTATTAGACTAATTAAGTTATCTGTGGATATACTTAATTATCTCATATACAAATACTCTTATAAATTATTGATCATGTATTATGTCACTAGCCTACCTGTGGGTAGCTAATTAATACATAAAACATATCAAAATTTACTTAAATATATTGGTTTTCTTTTACAATTCATTATATGATAAAACCATTTTGGTGATATCAAAATCTTAATTTTGCACATTATGAAAAACCAAGCTTTATTCTTTAAAAAAAATCTCATAAATTTCTTTTGTATATAACTTACTTTCAGAATTCTTACATATATATCTTTCTTGTAAAACTTATGTAAATTTTTTTTTTTTTTTTTAATAATGATAATTTCTTCACAATTTATGAGAAGAACAATCCTTTATGAATTCTGAAAATTTCTACAACTTATGTACATGCAAAAGTTATGTACAAAATGAAAATTAAGCAAAGATTCAAGTTTACCAACATGCTTAACTTTAAGGTTTAATTTTCAGTTATTTAAACCATAAATCTATTACTCTTAATGGATTAATTAGATGTTCATAACCAATTGCTCTGATACCACATGTTAAATCAATCTTTTAACATGAACCCCAAGATCTTGATCATCTAAATTAATCACATAATAGAATCATAAAGAGAATTTAATAAATACCTCCATTCATTGTAGAAGTGAAGCCTCCTTTGATCTTTCCTTAGAAGTGAAGCTTCCTTAATGATTTGTAAACTAAAGACAATGAACTCTTAGTTCTTTAGGTAGGAGATAAGGTTTCTCTCCCCTTCCTATAAACCTCTCTCTTTATGTGTTGTTTTTCTTTTCTTGTTGTTGATGAATTGTGATGAAGCAAAACATCTATTTATAGGTGGGGAGAGGACCTTATTCCTCATACATTGATTCAATCTCAACCATCCATCATAGTGGAGATGAACACATTAGTGATAAGTGGGAGGACACCAACAATCCATTAGAAATTTATTGGTTTTCAAATGTCCATTGAAATACCACTATCAATCCCATTAGAAATTTATTGGTTTTCAAATGTCCATTGAAATACCACTAACAATTCCATTAGAAATTTATTGGTTTTCAAATGTCCATTGAAATACCACTAACAATCCCATTAGAAATTTATTGGTTTTCAAATATCCATTATAATTATAATGGTCACCAATTTTATTGGTTTCCAAATGTCCATAAAAAATATAACTATCCCATTAGAAAACAACTAACTATAAGACCACATTTATGGGAAAGAAAACTATATTTTTCATATATTTTTTTCTTACAGTTGAGTCCTGAAATTCACAAAATAATTAATTTGCGTCACCATTCAATTTGTTAGTCCCGCTCTTGAACTGAACCAGCTACCGAACATCTCTAATTCTTTTTTATTAATGACCACACGAGTGAAGTCAGCTACATACTTCAAATATGTACATATATATAATCAAAATTGGGTAACTTAATTTTAAATGTTCACATTTAATACTTTTACGATATTGCAGGGAGTATATCTAACAATTATAGATTGATTAGCAATTCTTACCGCAACAGTTAAAAAGAAGTATGTCGTAATTTTGTAGTTACAAATCACAAAAACGAAATCACTGCAACCATTTGTAATATTACTATACAAACTATTATAACAAAATCACTCAGTCCAGTGGTCCTTGTATTTCTTTAAAAGTATGGAATATAAATAACTCAAGTAATTATAAAAGTATTGTTAATATTGAAAATAGTGTTACAGATACTGTGTATTGTTAAGATCTGATTGCCTCAATTTCAGATGCTATTCATGACGTGAGTAAAGCTTTTGAATGTGTCAGGAGTTTTGCATCATCTTTTTATTTTTTATATTTCTTCGACAGATTCACTAAAAATGATACCTCATGCTTCCACTTCACGTACGCGCACAATCAGACTGACGACCTTTTTTCCTATAAAGCACAATCATGATTTATCCTTCACATCCAGTTATATTTTATTCCCTGATTTTATTCATCGATAAAATATACATTTCTAAAAATATATATACATCCTTTTCTGAAGATATTTTTTTAACTTTTAATGTTAAGATTTTATACTAAAGCAAAGTTACTTCCAATACTATTTACCTATATAAGAAAAAACTCACAAAATTTCCAAACTTTGATGGGATACAGGATACAACTAAAATAAATTTCGAGGAGAGAAACATTATTATCTCGAGAGGAGAAATAGAGTAAACATTTTTGCATTATTTGGTCCAGCCAAACTTTGATTTCAACTAAATAAAGAGTACTCGGTTCAGTAAAACTAAATGATAATAATATTATATTTTTGCCAAAATAGTATGGTAATAATATCATTATTTATTTTTTGACTTCTCATATTTGTCCGAAATTGAAAAAATTTATTTTTTGATGCTTTCGAAAAATTAAGAAAAAATTGAAGGTGCGTGGTCGTGGACTCGTGGAGGATTACGAAAGAAAAGTGTTTTTGATGTCCAATCACGTGTTCCCTTTCTCTTCTTCCCTTCTCTTCTTCCTTCTTTTGTCCTATTACTTTATCCCCCATGTTTGCTAAAACCCCTAAATTCTACCCACACTTTAACAATTTCACTTTTTAGCCGCAAAACCTAGGCTATATCATAATCTAAACATTGTATATAGTCATTCTATTGGACCATCGTTTACCAAAACAAAAATGTAAGAATTAGGGAACAAACAAAACTTTTGCTGTATTTAAAAGATAAGAGTGTAAACAAATTCCAAAAATTGAATGAAAACAACTCTGAAAATAGACGAAAAATATATTTATCTTTGATAATTCTGTAAGCAATGATCTTAACTATATATATATTGAACACCATCAAATACATTTTATTTTGTTTTATAGACGTTATTATAATAAATTTGGGAAAAGAGAGAAAATGGTTATGTATAGTATATAGAGAAAAATATTTTCTTATTATGATTACAAAAAGTTAATTCTTTTTGAATTTTTATATATATCTAGTGTAAATATATTTTTAATTATCTGATTTATGAAGGAAATTGGATTAGTTAGGTCTTTATTTTCATTGAATGCTAATTTTTTACTAAGTATTATATGTTAGTGGTTAATATTGTGGAACATGCAAAATAGATATGACAGAAGTCTTTAATATATAGATAGTTCAATAGCTAACTCAAGATATTAATTTTATAATAGTTCAATACCTAAATATTCGATTCAGAATAAAAATCTTAATATATTACAAATAAAAAAAGTTGGAAGTAGCAAATCGAACCAAACTATCTTGCAGATATTATCATATATATCTGAACTTCCAGCTATCCATAATCTTTAAAATACCAATTCAAATAAGGGGTATTTTCAGAAATACCAATTTGGAGCAAAATAAAAGTGGGATTCACACCAGATACCACTTTTGTCTCTAGAAGTGGTGGTATTATTAAAAAGTGCATACCACAAATGGTATTTTTCAAAATTTTCCTACAAATAATAAAATCTAGCACCCAGACAACCAAGTAAGGCGATGTATTTAATATTGCATTTGAAAAGATTTGAGATGATTTGATTTTTCATGAGTTTTGAGATGATTTTGAATGGATTAAAGAAGTTGTAGTAATTTTAATTTTAAAAAAACTCTACAATCCCATTTTAAACCATGGAATTTGAATTTTAATATTTTTAACTAAAAAGTTCCACCAAAACACTTTCAAATCTCAAAAAAAATCTCCTAAAAATTCATTACTTAAAATATTTACAATAACAATGAATTTGAGAGTACATTTCAAAATCACAAGTTTTTAAAAGTTCAATAACACTGGATTTTGAAATGGATTTATCATTTTAAAACAGCGGATTTATCATTTTAAAACAAATTACCTCAAATCTTTGATTGAATACACCCCAAGTGTTAGTGCGGTTCTTTTGTTGGATTTTAATGGGTTTATTTTTCACGACTTCTTGATGATGAGAGAAAAAGACACTTAGAGAGATGATTTCTTTCGTAAATTTTCCTCTCTTTTTTTTTTAATTTATATGAAGAGGATATAATGAGATTTTGAAAAATTAAAAGTGTGTTATAAAAAAAAATAATATAGATTTTTTATTTTAATAATCAATAAAGAGAGAGATTAGAGATTCTTTTGTTTTTTTTAATTGATAAAGAGAAGAGAGAAAAACAAATAAAAGGGAAGAAATAATTTGGTTTTCAATTAATAATTTACTTTTTTGGGTTATAATTGGATTAGAAAATAAGTAAAGTGTAAGGGGATAAACCACACTTAAAAAAGTGTAAAGAGACAAGTGTTCCATTTTTTTGACATATTTTAGCAAATCTTTCGTTATTATATGTAGATAATTTATATATTAGTTGAAGTTGTTTGTTGTATGTATTCATTTTTTGTGGTTAGAAGAATTGTATTATGAATTATAGTTTTTTAGTAGTTTAAGAGTTATAAATATATTTTTATTTGTTTATTATAAGTTTTTAGTTTAATATTTTATTAAATATTTTATCAAATTGTATAAAACAATATTTAAAATGTTTTGTAGAGTTTAAGGTATACCTAGTCTTGAAAATTTGATTTTAATTAATTTTTTGTTGCAAAAGTTTTGTATTTTTCACAATTTATTTCATAAAAACAAAAGTTAGGTATACAAAAACATTTTGTTTTATTTCATAATTTATTCAAATGGACAATGATAAAGTATAATCCTAAATAAAAACAAATTTTATTTTAAGGTAAAATATACTCTATTATTGATTTGTTGAAGATATTCGTTTATGAATTAACTCATTCAAGCGACAATATAGGCAATAAGATTATATTGGTGTGGATATTGTTGAAGATTATATTCCTTACCAAGCAATATTATATATTTTTTTAAACTGTTTCTTAAATTGTTGTATGTTGCCTATATTGTGGCTAATATTAATAAATAGATGACTTCAATTAATCTCGTTTAGATAGGACTATAATTATGGTTCAATTAGGATCGGTTTAATTTAAATAAAATAGATCGGTTATCGGATCGAGTTACTGAGTTAACTCAGCCGATTCACAAATTTTATATATGATATTCCTGTTGTCAAACAGAGGCAGTGGCAAAAAATGTAATTAAAAGCAATTTTAAAAAAAAAATCATTTCTGAAATAATAATTGTATAAGATAAAATGACATGTATCAACTAATTTTAGGGATATTTCAACTTTTAGTGGGTTATAATTTTTTTTTTTTGAATGATTTTTAAATTATAGTCACCAAAAAAACCTTTGGGACTCCATTACAGAGCAAAGTTAAGCATAATTAAATGCACATAAAAAACACACCATGAAACAAACATTGAATTGAGATTGGGAATTGCCTATGGTCTACTAGCAAACCAGTTGCTAAGAATGTATTTATATTTTTTGTCGTTTGAGTTGCGCAGAAAACTTAAGCGGTTGCGGATTGTTTTGTCGACTCGTTTTTGAAGAAGATTTGGTGTTGTTGGAGCGTCCCCATGTCGCCTTTTATTTCGCTCGCACCAAACTGCATGAAGAGTAGCTTGTAGTGCATATCGAACCAAAAACAGTGTTGAGCTTTCTAGAACATTTCCAATGATGATTTGTTGTATCCCTACCCAGTCGGATGTGTAATATTGTTGAAGTAGTCCTTTTGTGAGAGAGTACCATATCTGAGAAGAGTATGAACAGGTGAAAAATAGGTGGTTTACCGTTTCCAAGCTATCCGTACAGAGAGTACAATCTGTAGCTGCAGTCTGATTCCACTTACTCATTCGGTCACCCGTGCTTAACTTATTGTGCAAAGCCAACCATGTAATGAAAGCAAATTTCGGCGTGTAATATCGAAACCAAACCGCCTTTGTCCATTCAAGATCGGTTTGCTGCACCTGAAGCATACTCCATGTTTTTTGTTGTTGAGAAAGATGGTTTGTATCCCGTTGTTTGCTTCCACTGAGGACAATCTTCAATATCAGGTTTCATTGAAAGCCTAGACGATTCAATGAGAGTCTCGACGTTGTTTAGAATCTCGTTCCGATGTCTCCGTCGTTTATGACTTTTCAGAACCTCCCCCACAGACGAGTTTGCTCTTATACCCATATCAATACACCCCCTAGGGAGCAATGAATCAGATAGAATTCCCATATCAGACCAGTTCTCAAACCAGAATGAAGTTAATTTCTTTTCGGGATCTTGGATCTTCTTACTCTTTGGCCCTCAAAATCTATTCATGAAAAAAACACAAACACGAACAACATAATTTCAATGTTCTTCACCTCTTCATTTCTCCTTGTAAACATTTTCTTTGACGGGTTTTAATTATTTCATGAATTAAACCCAAATTTTTTTTCTCAGCTATTTTCTTGGATGATTTTTTCGCTTTTGTTTCAGAGTCCTATACACTATTCTAGCAATAAAAAATGGTTATGGTGTAAACTATATAATTTGATACATGTCATCATATCAAATATTTATATGTAATTATAAATATACAATTATTGTTTAAATGTGTGATTATATGATGAAATATCGTTTTTGTATTGATGTATATAAGGTTTGAATGGGTAGAGGAAACGATGATGCAAATATAATTTGTCTTTAACCGAATCTCAAGAAAATACCATCCATGGTAAAATAGAGCAAACAAGAAGCCAAAGATTGACCTTAAGTTAATTTAGGTTTTGAATATTACTGTAGTAAACAAAGCATAGAGACAAGTATAATCACATATTACTTGACGTTTTAGTTTAGGAGTAAGTAAAAAATATTTAATTTATTAATTTCTAAAGCAAAGATATCATTAATTATTTACCTAAACACAATTCAACTAATAATAAAATCAAAAATAAAATATAATTAACTATAAAACATAAAAGCTCAATGAATTTTATATTGAAAATTGACAATGTTATATAATTTTTAAAAAGAAAATTCTTTAAAACGTTAACTATAAAAACGGAGGAAATGTTGAATAGTGAATTAGTGACTAATCACTATTGTATAATATTTATACAACAGATAGGAAATTGTATATACGTAAATGATAAATCTAATGCAGTATAGTAAGATGTGAAAACTAGTATGTTTCAGTTAACCCGACAGTAAATAAAAGATAAATATGTAGAGTAATTAGCAAAGTTTTTTATGGTTTATTTCTGAACTCTTTTAGGTATTTTAATGCTGTTAAAAAAGGAATCTTCTATAACCTTTATAATTATCTTATCATGATGAGTAATTAACGGTGGGCGTGGTCCATAGCTCCGCCTGTTTACCTGTAATTAGATGTAATAAGACACTGTTGGTTACACAAACCGAGACAACTAGAATTCGAATCAAATCAAATCTGAACAGGCGAACCTAATGATAGCGTTTAAATGATAATGATAAAATTTTGAGAAATTAAGCTCGACACTGTATAAGATGTGTGGTTATTTTTTGTCAACTAAATTTTGATCATGTATGAAGCGACAAATTGATTTGTCTATATTCTAGACCAGTTCTTCTGACATTAATTTATTGTAAACTGTATTTGTATATATAGATGTATATATTATTTTTTATCAATAAATTTATTCCAAATTACTTAGTAAAATGAAAGTGACCAAATAATTTAGAAAACTTATTTTTTATTATCCTAATTTTGTGTTGACAAAATATACCTATGTTTAAAATAAGGCAATTCTAAAAAAATAGCACATTTTCATGTTTTTATCACAAAATAGCACACTAGTGTAAAAATGACAAAAATAGCATTTCATTAAAGAAGAAAAATACTATTTTTCCCATACTTCTCGTTCGTTTCTTTTCAATCTTGTAACCCAAAACCTTAAAACCCTAAATCTTAAAATCTAAATTCTAGTATAACACATTTAAAATGATAAAATGTGCTATTATTATCATTTTCATCATAATGTACTATTTTTATGACAAAAACATGAGATTGTGCTATTTGAAGGTATTTCTCTTTAAAATATATATATATATATATATATATATATACGTAAATTAAAGATACTTTTAACAGCGATCAAAGTAAAATGAAATTACATAACAAAATTAGCAAACAAAAGAAACAAAAAGGAAAATTAAGAGTCTTGAAAAGATGGAGCTCGGAGATCGGAACCCACGGCCGGAGTGACACCTGACTCGTTCGAGCAATATTACCCCGTGTCAGGCTGAGGAAGATTTTGGCTTTCTCGTTGCAAATCTCACTTAGAGATCGACATCATAATGCAGTCGTTCCCTTCAAAAAAGGAGACAATGTCCATTGCTTTGATCACTTCCGTCCATATTTATCGTGACTGTTAGGATTCTCAAAATAGATCATTGTACTACCATAATGAACCGTTCTCGATTCACGATGAACCAAATGAATTCTAAAATTTCACATAATGATGGGAGCTTATTAGAGATGGGTTTGGTACCCTTTGTTTAACCCGACTCAAATCAAGATCAGTCTATCTAAAAGTTAGCAAGACCCATTCAAGCCACCAACCATACACTACTATAAAAAAAAAAGAAACACTAATCCCCTATATATTATTTGAGGATCATTTTTAAAATACTAACATTTACTTCATGTGTTTATTACAAGAGTGCCATCCTTACTTATATTAATTACATATAATGCTATTATATGATTTGATCACTTATATTAATTATCACTATTACATAATCAAAACTATGATATATCTCATAGACTCTAATTAAAATACATGTTATTTATTCATTCATAAAATATATAACTTTAATTATGTATTTGACCAATATAATCAAATAATTTTATATTAATATATATATCATGTTTATTAAATAACTTTTACTTCAAAAAAGTATATTATATTTCAGTATAGTTATTCATTTTAATTTATATTTATGAATTACAATAATAATTATATCACTTCACAATAATTTATTTACATAATCTTATATTATATATATTTATAATTCTTTAATCTTTATTTAATATAAAACTTATAAATACTTTTACTTTATTAATATTATATTATAATCTTATCATATAATAAAATTATATATTATTTTTCTTAAAGATTATAATATAATAAAAAGTATATATATTTTTCTTAAAAAGCAACTTACAAGCAATTTTAATATATAAATAAAAATCATTAATTTATATCAACTTACCATGATTATTAGATATATTTATTATAGTATATAACTACAGATATAATAAATTTCATTGTATTTAAACATAATTCAAATTTCCTAAAATAAATCAACATAAAATATTTGATTTGTATACCAATCAGTAATAAAATTATGGTAATGAAAATTATTCTCTTTCTAAACTTAATTAATAATATAGATTAAAATAAGTAACAACACATTTAATTAAATAAACATATAGTAGTTGAATTTATGTCTATTCATATCAATTTAGAAATAAATTCAGATATAAATAATATGCCATAATTTTCTACTCGATCAATAATGATAGAAAGATAACTGATTTTTTAGCAATGTTATCCTCTATATGATTTAATTGTTTTGTATTTATTAATATACAATTTTAAAAGATTTTGAAAATGTTGAAATCACATTATATATCTATATAAATGACTATAAAATTATATTTAATTAATATTTATATAAACATTTTACTCCGCGTATGGCGCGGATTACTACCTAGTTAGTACTAATAGCTAGAAATTGAAGAATCCATACTACCTGCTTAATCTTCTTCAAAAGTATACTCTAGTTTCATCATCATCATCAACATGATCATCTTATATTGTCTCTGCTAAATCCAAACCATGAGACAAGAACCAGATTAAGACTGTTACTTAGATTTGGAGAAACCATCCAAAATGGTGGAAGGGGAATCCCTAAAATCAAGGAGCAGAGGAGAAAATTGATGAAAATATCATTCTAAAACGAATGACTAAAATTGAAATCACAAAAATTATTACTCTAACCAAAAGACGGAATCATCACATCTAATTTTATAATACTTCTATGCTTCATGATTTTTGATTTAATGCTCAAAATTTTATAATCTAGAGTTCAAGGTGTCGGTTTCAATTAAAAGATTCCATGTTGAAAAATTCCCCTTTGAATTTCTTACCCCTTTCTCGATTCTCATGAGATCCTTGTTACAAAGAAGTTGCACGAAACGCCAGAGAAAGCATAATTACAAATTCACCCTAATTAATTATTTCCCGCCCAGATTTAACCTTTCTTATTTTCCCATTCACCCTTCAATTTTACAGTTATTCCCCTTTTTTTCCTCCCATTTTCCATCTTCTCCGTCGAATCCACAGAGATGAAAAAAACAGATCATTTTAATCAAATCCAAAATCTCTTCCGGTGTTTAAGGCTTCAAGTCCAGTGATCAACGGTGGAATACCAGTGTAGAGACGGCGGTTGTTCATCGGAGAAAAAACCGCAAGCTTCTTCTCCACTCAGAAAGTCCTCGTGATCCTCCGTCTGCTCCATTTTCACAAACTGGAAGAAATTACCGCCGGGAACCGTCACCGGAGGAGCCACCGTAACGTTGGAGCTACTTTCCTCGTTTAACACGGCGCTCGAATCGCTACTGTCTGAAGATCCAGCGGCGGCGAAGGAAGAAGCCGTGGCCTTTAACGGAAGGAGGTCACGGAGATCGGTGAAACTCCGGTAATTGAAACCATCGGAATGTTCTAGAAGCTGCGGAGGCGAAGACGGCGGTTCTGTGATCTTCTCCGGCAACGAAACTTCTTCCTCTTTAACGGAAATATCACTCTCCATCGTCACCGCGTTGTTCCCTTCCTCTTCGTCTTCCTCTTCCTCTCCTCCTCCGTTAAGCTCAGTTTTCAATCTACTAATCTGCATCAAAACAAAACAAAACAGAAAGTCTCAGTTTTTGCAAACCGGAGATCTCATCTCACAACTGTAACAGTGGCCAACGCAGTGAAAAGACAAAAAGTTTCAATTTTTAGTTGTTTGGGATCAACAAAAAGTTTCGATCTTTAAGCAGAATTGTACCTCTTGAAGAAGAGATTCATTGTCACGGCGGAGGGAATCGAAGTTATGGCGGAGAGAGTCGTATTGGGTCTTAAGAACACCGTAGTCTTTCTCAAGCTGTTTTGTCTTCCACCGTGCACGGCGGTTCTGAAACCAAACAGCTACTTGGCGAGGTTGAAGACCAAGCTCTTGAGCTAATTTCACTTTCCTCTCAGGCTCAAGCTTGTTCTCTAACTCGAAATTCTTCTCCAAGGCTTTAACTTGGTTAATGCTTAACCGTCTCTTCTTCTCGGATAAACCGGTTTGTCCTCTTTCCTCAATTATGCCTTCTTCTTCTTCCTCGTAACCTTCAAGCATCGACTGAAACTCTCTCCCGTATCTTCTCGGACTCTGCTCATCTGTTAGATTTAAAAAAGCCAATTTGAGAAAAATTAAGGTTAAAACCATGAAATTAAGGGTTTGTTGGGAAATTGGCTAAGAAATGGTTAAGATTTAACAACCTGTGGAAGTAGTGGGGCATAAAGAGATGAGACCACCCACTGAATCTGAACTGCTTAATCTCTTCATCATCAAACAACACTAAAAAAAGGTCTTTCCAAAAATCTTTAGTTACTTCAAAATTAGGATTTATTTTTTTCTCAATTTAATGCATCTAGTACTTGATGATCTTGTCTTTCTTGTAAGCTGAAACCCATCAACAAAAGAGCAAACTTTGGAGGAAAGAGTGAAATGGAAGAAAAAAAGAAACTAGAAATGCACAGAAATTAAGACAATGGTGGAGATAGGAGATTCTTCTATATACAGAGAGAGGAGAGAGACTTGAGTTCTTTGGTTTTCCATATGAACAAGCTTTGGTTTCATACTTTCTCTCTCTTTAAATAAACTCAGCTTGGGTTAGAATGTAACCATGGTTGAGTAAGAAGATATTGTTTTGTGTTTTTTTGGTAAATGAAACGAAATAAAAACTTCAATGTCTTCGATTGCAATATGGGGGGTCCACCGGCTATACCCAGTTACCTCGAGGCTTCTTCCGGTATCACTGGAACTCGAGTGAGAAAAAAAGAAAGAAAAACACTTATAAAAAAGGGAGATTGATGACTCGGCTTACTCTAATCGGCTCGGCGCTCGATTCAAGCTCTACATAAGAAGGAATTTCCAACACGCTACTGAATTTATTTCGCTAAAAAAGTTTTTAAGTTAATAAAATGTAACTCTGTTTTGATTTTTAAAATATATAATGTTTTGCATAAAAGCAAAAATTGAAAATCAATTGATTAAAAAATTATTATAAATATAATTAAAAATTCAACTAATTATAAAAATCACTAATTATATCCTTTTTTCATAAAACTAAAACTTACCTATAGGGCAATTCTCAAAAATACCATACTTTCATATTTTTGTGACAAAAATATCACACTAATGTGAAAATGACAAAAATAACATTTCTTGAATAGAAAAAAGACTTATACATTTATTTTCATATGTTTCTTCCCAATCCCTTAAACATAAACCCTAAAGTCTAAAATCTAAACCCTAATTAATGACTTTTGAATCCAAATTTATTAGTTTAATTATCTTTAAATCATTAAATAAATTTTATTTTTGTCATTTTCAGCTTGGTGTGGTATTTGTCACAAAAACATGAAAGTGTGGTATTTGAGGGTATTTTTCTTACCTCTAAAGTATAAAAGTATTTTATATTTTGAAACAAAAAAATCTTTAAAATATTTTATATTTTGAAACGAAAGAATATATATATTTTTAGTGTTTAATATTCACCATTAAATCTAATTTAATAAACAATTAGCACAAGTTAATAATGTAATATAATTATCTTACCAGAAAAAAAGTTATTAATATAACTAGATCACATCTAGTTTAAATGAGAACATCACAACATTTTACAAAAAAAAATATTGATCAAATGTAGATGCATAAATGCTTTAATTTGCTATATGTAAAAAATCTAATATGAAAATACCTACAACTATGAAGAACAAATTAATGTGTTTAGAACTTTTATATACTGTAAAAGTTTTGGTATCAGAGTTCTTAATTGTTTATTTTGTTAATTGCTTAAACCAAGAATGCTTTAGAGTTATTTAACACAATCGTTTTGTCTTATTCGCATGGTAATCTAATCATCCTTTTTTTAAAGCTGTAATAATTGGATTTTTTATGATTTTTATTTGTCTTTAATCTATTTAGAAAATTATTATAGTTATAGGATGATGTAGCCCTGGGCGTTCGGTTTTTCGGTTCGGTTCGGTTCGGTTTTTTCGGTTTTCGGTTTTTTCGGTTAAGAGATTTAGTAACCGTTCGGTTAATCATAAAATTCGGTTCGGTTTCGGTTCGGTTTTTTCGGTTTTCGGTTTTTTCGGTTATAGAGATTTAGTAACCGTTCGGTTAATCATAAAATTCGGTTCGGTTTCTGTTCGGTTATTTCGGTTTCGGTTCCGGTTTTTCTTATATTTTTTTGGATAATTTGGATAAAAAACCGGATAACTTCGGATAATATCAGATAATTCGGATAATTTCAGATATTTTGGATAAAAATATTTGGATAATTTTGGATAATTCGGTTTTTTTACTAATATTTGGTTAATTTTAATTATTTAGTTATTTTAAATATAAATATAAATAATATTTTTAAGTATATGGATCGTATTTCGGATATTCGGTTATCCGTTCGGTTATTCATTCGGTTTCGGTTCGGTTCGGTTTCGGTTCAGTTATTTCGGTTATCTCAATTCAGTATCCAATAGGTGTTTCATAATATTCGGTTCAGTTTCGGTTCGGTTATTTCGGTTCGGTTTCGGTTCGGTTTTCGGTTAAAAGGCCCAGCGCTAGGATGATGACTTTCGTGGCGATGCAAAAAGGAGACAAGAGCTGTTGGGCCTCGGTGACAGCAACAAGAGTGAGTTTCTTTCCTTTCCTTTTTTTTTTTTTCTTGCTTTTTCTTATAATTTTATTTTATTAAAAAGTTTCTACAGCCGGTATAAGCCATTGATATTATGGTATTATGGTCGTACTAGTCAGTACTAAACTCCCTATTAATAAACAAATTGGCTATTAGGGAATACTTAGTTAAATTTCAACTAAGTTAAACTACACACTACATGAACATCAATTCTCACCTTTACACAGACATATCACCTGATCGGGCAAACGAACATCAGCAAACATGGCCTTTATATGTATGTAAGTTATAATGAGTCGATTCATTCAAAAAAAAAAAGTTATAATGAGTCGATTGTAATGTTTTCTCATGATAATTGTTTTATCCAACAAATATGGAGTTGTTGAAGAAAAAAAACAAGAAAAAGGATCTGTGTTTCCACATAATACGACATCGCATTAAATTTAAAAAACGACGCCGTCAGTGAGGAGAGAGTCCTCGTGCTTATCCATAAATAGAACAAAAACAAATATCTACAAAACCGCCACGTCAGCAGAGAAAGATCACCGGCAAACAAACACAGTGGTTTTATGGCGGTGGTTCGCTCTCTTCTTCCTCGAAGCGCGTCGTCTGTCTCTTGAACGAAACATGAGAATGGCGTCCCTTAATCTGCAATGCGACTCGACGCATCTTCTTCCGTTGCGGTTATTTCAATTCAATTTTCTCTCTTGTCTCAGTTTCAATTGAATAGTTTTGATAAAAATTTGGTTCTCACTCGGAATCTGGTTTCTATTTTAGTTTTCGATTTAATTAGGAACGTATCTTTATGTAGTCATGGCTTATGTTTCTGCAGTTGAAATGTGCATTAGGTTTAGGCCTTGATGAACATGTGTGTCAGTCTGTAATGATGATGTTGTATTCAGGAACGTGAACGGAATTGGTAAGACTGCTCTTTCATAACTCTTTTAGTAACTATATGAAGACAACATGGTCGGTACGTAGACTATTATGGGAACGTTGGAAACAAAAATCATATTTGACCTTACTTTCTATTTACGTTCTCATTTTCAGTTAATCTGAATTCTCTTGTCACTGATAATTGAAAGAACTGTGTACAAATTTTTATTTTTTTCTCCAGTTAGAGTTAAATTTCATACTTTGATATGTTCTGCCTGGCTTCATTCGATGTGAGTAAAGTGTCCTCTTCTCAGGTATTTGGTAGGTTCGGAGTCATTGAAGATATTTATATGGCAGTCGACGACATGAAAGTTAGCCGTGGTATGTCCATTGCCCTTGCATATCTTGTTAGTTTTTGTTCTGTCTCCAAGCCTCTGTCTTAATGTGGTGTTCTGCATTTGCATGAAACCTGATTATAACTAATTTCTTTGCTCTCTGCTCAGTTTTTTCGTAGGGTGATGGCGCTAGCAGCAATTAAAGGTTTAAATGGAATCTTTATCATGCGGGTATTGCACACAATTCGATCTTTGTTGTATTTCAGTGCCTCGTGTTACTGTTCATGACTTCCTGTATTTTCTGTCTTCCTTTCAGGGTTCTGATCAGCCTCTGACTGTCAGATATGCAGATCTAAGGGAACCAAGGTTCTAGAGTTGGCTATTTTCTTTTCTATTTATTTGATGATTTGCCTAATTTTCTATTCAATTGCAAACTCAACTTCTTGGTTCTTTACACTTTAACCTCACCCGCATCACTTATGGTTTTGTCACTTAGATATAGTTCTTGAAGGATTTGCTTTCAACACTTTTTTCAGCCAATACTACCTGTTGGCATTTCTTATGGAACTGACTCCTGATAGCTGATATATTACTTTCAGCCAATCCTACCTGCTGGCCTTTCTCAACTTATTTCGATTGGTTTGTCTCTTCAGGTCTAACTTCAACGCAACAATTGGACCCAAACTGGCAACCACAACCATATCCCCAGTGGGGAAACAAAGAACCTGCATCCCCTAGAGTCGTTCAGCATCATGATTTCGCTTCGCAGCCAAATCATTTCTCGCAGCAAAATGGTCAAGCAGTACCCGAGGTTCAAAAACCGCTGCATCAAGATATTCCACCTCAAGATTTTGAGAAGCATCAGAAATTTGAGACTGCCAGCGTGGAGGTACTCCTTTTGTTGTAGGATCTGCTAATGGTAGACGGATCTTGAATTCTGGACCACGAGTTTATTTACACGGTTTATGTTTCACATATCTCTTATATACACACACATCTGACTGATCGCATATCTGTTACGACTTGTCTTGTAGACTCGAGGGGGCGATGGTCATCAGAAGATTTCTAGTCATTCAAATGCATTCCCTGAAGACAAAATACAGTGAGCCATGAGTGTGACTGGAGTGAACACACTTGTCCTGATGGGAACAAGTATTACTTGTATTGTGTCACTTGCGAAAGCACGGTAAACTTTTCTCTCTTTCGTCGTGTACTCCACTTGAAGCTATGTCTAGTTAGACTCATTATATGGATGCACACCCAGTGGGAGAAACCGGAGGAGTACTCCATGTACGAGAGATCAAAAAAATGTGTCTCCCCCTTCAAACAATCAGAGCCAAGAGGAAATCGAAAACAGCGAGCAAGTTCAGTCTCATCCATTGCAACAGACTACTAGACTACAACAACCATCCTTATCCACAGCGGTTAGATATAATTTCCAGAATGTTTTGCATCGACACACTTGGACTTCCATGTTTTAAATAGTATCTTTGTACAAGAAGAGTAAACTCAAACTTTTCGCGTGTTTTCAGGATGAGGAGAAAAATTTAGTACATCCGGTAACAAGAGTGGCTGTTGAAACAACCTATTCATGAAGTGTCTTGATATAAGTATCAAACTCTCTCAAGGAGAGTACGTTGCTCTCCAGAACCTGGAAAACATCTACAAGCAAAAATCTCTTGTCCAAGATGTAAGTTTCTCGGCTCTGAATCATGATTTTTTGTTAAACAAGCTTCGTTAGGGCTTGTTTGATAGGCTGAGATAAAAAAAAAAAAGGAGAAGGAAGATAATGGCAGGAGACAGGGTTGAACATGCCACACTGAAAGGTCCTAGCATTGTGAAGGAGCTGATTATGGGTATGGCACTCGGTTTAGCTGCTGGTGGTGTTTGGAAGATGCACCATTGGAACGAACAGAGGAAAACAAGAGCTTTCTACGACTTGAGAGAGGTGAGATCAGTGTTATTGCCGCTGAAGAGTAACACAGCCCCGCTCAAAAACTGATTCTTGAAGACGGACCCATGATTTTGAATTCTTGTTTTTCTGTTTCCTTAGTAACTCTCAGATGAGTTGGGAATTTGTGAGAAATAAACAAATCTGAGAATGGGATTTGTTAGATCATAAACAGACACAAATGTCATGTTGATTCATGAGATATTATTCTCTCTTTCTTTTCTTTTTTTTGTATTGTTGGTATTTGAGAAACTTCAACCAATGCTAATATTGTTGAAACTTATTTATGGAAGTATCACTCACTCGACAGAGTGTGTTTTCAACACCTTTTTGTTCAGGTTGTTATGAATCCAAATGTTTGATGAAAAAATAAACTAGTTTGCATTGCATCTGCTGTAGATGTGTCCTCTTGCAAGTGCATTAGAATGCTGTCTGCCTTTGGTGACCAAACCGGGCACAGAGACTCTGAAAAAAGCATAACCAGAAATTCAACAAACTTGAATCTGCTAATCAAAAGTGAGAAATGATTTTATTTTCTGTTTGAGAATGGTGAGACGTTCTTAATCCATATGGTATAAGCAAAGTCGTGGGGAAAACTGTCATTGTCCACACCCTCCACAAATTTTTACATGAAATTACACCCTCTTTTTATTTTCCATCAAATTACACACCATTGACAAACTATCTATCAAATTGCACCCATTTTTCAAATTCTTGGTTTGTCTCTCGACTTAACCCATTAAACCCATGTTTTAACAAGATATCATGACCAAACCAAAATTAAACCGATATCTCATTTGTTCAGATCCGAATTCAGTATCCGGGTCGTTGAAAACTCTGAGTTTTTTTTTTTTAATGATAAAAATTCTCAACTTTGATGTAACATCTTTGTATTTGATATGAATGTGAAGAAACAAGAATTTGATTTCACTAATAGCAACAAATTTACATGGAGATTCACCAAACACTCAGCTCTGTTTACTCTGCTTCCGACGAAGAACGAGAACGGAGTCGGGAACTGATTCTTCCTCAGATCCTGCGTCTCCTTGTCCGGCTTCCCCTTCAATCTGTTCGACAATCGGATCACTTCCTTCATCATAATCTCCACTTCGTTGCCAATTCGTCCAGATTCTCCTCCCCGGAAGGTCGATCCTCCAGCCACGTCACCTTCGCGACGAGGTAAGGCTTGGTGCGGACGAGATCCGTGACGCGGAATCGCTCTTGGCCTTTGCAGATTAGGAAGAACCGATCGTCGACGAGGCGCTCGTGCTTCACGATCTCTCCGACGCATCCGACGCCGGCGGCGGAGCCTGATACTGCGTCAGAGTAGACGACGCCGAATCGGAGATCGGATTGGAGGAGCGTCTGCATCATGACGCGGTAACGGTACTCGAAGATCTGGAGCGGGATGGTTGCGCCTGGGAAGAGGACGAGAGGTAGTGGGAAGAGCGAGAGCTCGACGAGGTCATCGGATTTGGGTGGGTTCACGTTGTGGTGCTTCTCGGAGAAGGACGACGATGAGCATCGGAAGGAGATGAGCTTACAGCTTCGACGGTTAATGCTTCGGTAAGTAGGTGGGAGAATAAAAGGTTTGTGGTCGAAGGCGGAGAGACACGGCGGCGTGGATTTGAAGGTGGGATATGAGACTGCGCTTTTTTATTCTGCTTTTTGAATTCTAAAACCTCTATTTCAAAATACGTTTGATATGAATGCAAAGAAGAAATAAGAGCTTGGTTTCACTGATAACCACAAATCTACATGAAACATCATCATTTTTACAGCTTTGAAACACTACAATACTGCAAAAACTCAAGCTTTGTTGCAGAGCTCATCTCTCTAACGCTGTGACCTAAAGCTGTAAGACTGATTCTTTAAATACCAACTTTCATCTGTTCTACCTATCTGGAACGAGATGAAATGGTTTTTATTTGATTTTTCATTCTCATGGAAATGTCGATGATTTGGGACTAGGGTTCGTCTTTAGAAACCCATAAATTGATTTGGGAATTTTTTTATCATAAAAAAAAAATCGAGTTTTCAATGACCCGGATACTGAATTCGGATCTGAATAAATGAGATATCCGTTTAATTTTGGTTTGGTCACGATATCTGTTTAAAACATGAGATTAATTGGTTAAGTCGAGAGACAAACCAAGAATTTGAAAAATGGGTGTAATTTGATAGATAGTTTGTCAATGGTGTGCAATTTAATGAAAAATAAAAGGAGGGTATAATTTCATGTAAAAGTTTGTGGAGGGTGTAGACAATGACAGTTTTCCCAAAGTCGTGTCTATATGAAAGTTTTAGAAAATTTCGCATACGTCTAACTTTTTTCTCTTAGTTTTTGTTCTGAATGTTGATTATTTTTTTACTTATTTTTTTCTTATTTATTGCTTACTTTTTGCTTATTTATTCCTTATTTTTTGTTTTTGTCTTTTTGTTTTGTTTTTATCAGAAAACTGTTGTTTAAGCTTAAGTTTATGAATGGCTTGAGAGGTTATTTCAAATTTTTAACTGCAATTTACTATCATTTGTATTATACAAGTTTGAAATTGGTTTTCTTATATATATGTAAAGCCTGCAAAATTACTTGTTCATAGCTAAAAACTAAATAAAAAAAATAATTGAAAGTTTGATACAAAATCAGATAAGATATTAAACAACTTAATAAGATAATAAAGTAAAATTTATCAACATTTTGTAATTTTTATTTATGGAATTTTTTTTGTAGAACCGCTTATGACATCATTAAATGTTGACAAGGCTCTGGGTATAAGCTAACACTCGATCATTAGCTCAACCAAAAAGACTCCTTGATCGTTCTGGTGGTTGGAAAACAAGTGAGAACAATATCTATTATATGGAGGGAGCTCGTGGGGTTCTAGTTAAGAGTTTTGAGACTAGTCAACTGATAAACACACATAAAAGTTCATAGATTTCATTTTAAGCCAACATCATACATGATCCAAATCATAGAAATTAAAAACAAAAACAACAGAAACAGAAATATGCAAATGAGAAACGCGACCAGACGTCCCTCTTTATTCCCGTGAAGCTCCAGCGGGAGTTATACATGGCAGCTCAGCATCTGTCAGAGTAAGGCTCTAAGCTCTTCACAGTATTTTGATTCAGACATGTTTCTGATTCTTTTGTTGGTTGTTGGTGTGAGATTGGGTCGAGTATCAAGTTGGTTTTTATAAAGAAAGTCACAACAATTTCTCCAAAAAGTGGTAATCAATCATATCTATTGCATGTGAAGAAATGTGGATCTGGGCATGTGAATTTTATTGAGCAATAGCTCAAAACGACCGCTGGTTCATGAAAGGAATTTCACCTAAAATGGGTAAGAATGGTTAGAACATCACCATGGTTACTTGTATTTTGAATTTTTTATTGATTCCCTGCATAGACGACAGAACTATCTAATATATATAATGCCTGTGCAACGTTTTGGATTGTCCTAAGCGAGTTCAAAAATTGTGCACTTTTTTATTAAATATCATAAAATGATAACAATATAGAAAAATATGTTAAAGTTTCATAAGATAATCCAACTTCATAAACTGTTTATACAAAAAAATAAAAATAAAATTATTATTGAAATATAACTTTTTGCATTTTTCCTCCATAATCAATTATTAAGCTCGGATAGTCAAGTTTTTCAAGCATATCTGTCTCAATTGATAATAAAGCCAACTCATTTAGGAGGTGTTATTGAATTTGTGTTTTAGTGTGTTTTGATGTAATTGAATTATGAAGTATTTTTTTTTGGATTTTGATGAATTTATTCGATGATGTATTTTGAAATACTAGACAAAACTCATGTATTTTAAATCCACTAAAACTGAATCCTAAAATAATCATAATAAAAATGAATAACATTGGTTTTTAATGTATTTTAAAATACATCAAACAAATATATAATCCGATAACACTTGTTTTCAAATAATTCTAATGTACTTTTAAAAAAAAGTATGATTCAATAACACTGAATTTTAACCATGCATTTAAAAGACACTCAAATACATTAAAACTCCAATCTAATAACATCTCATTAATCTCTTTTAATTTGTTTGCTTCAACTTTGAAAACTTCTTTGAGCTGTGACGACTGATACCGGAATAGTCAACAATATTCGATAAACAGTTTATGTTTTTTGATAACAATTCTACATTTTAAAAATAAAATCAAACATTTTAATAGAGTTTCATTGGTATTGATTATCAGAGAATCTTTAATTTCATAAACAAATCATCACCAAAACAAAAGTGTCTGAATGTATACCATTCTTTAAAGAACTTCTAAGTTCAAACATGATACTTACGGCTGCTAGTTTTCAAAAATTAAACCAAACCCCGAAAATTTATTCATACCTTTAAAATTAATACACATATATATAAATATATAACTTATTTATTATATAAAATAGATGCCTTTCCTTCACCTGTTTTCCAAGTCGGGATTGAATCTATACAAAGAGAAGCTTTAAGAAAAACCAAACAATATCTTACTGATAAAAACATAATTAACGTTTAGTAATCGAAGATAACTGCACTTAGTAAAGTGTTATGACAGTTGGTCTCGAAAAATTGGCTGGACAAACACTTGGAATTAACAGCATTTAATATCTTGTTAGTTTTTGTTCTTTCTCCAAGCCTCTGTCTTAATGTGATGTTCTGGATTTGCATGAAACCTAATTATAACTAATGTATTTGCTCTCTGCTCAATTTTCTCGTAAGGAGATGGCGCTAGCAGCAATTAAAGGTTTAAAATGGAATCTTTACCATGCGGGTATTGCAGACTAGTCTTTGTTGTATTCTCAAGTGATTTCTTGATGTTACTGCTCTGTAATTTGAACCATTTTCATCACCAACTTATTTGCACTTTGCAGATTTTCTTTTCTATCTTTTGCATCATTTTCTCCTATCTAGTAAACAACACATGTGACAACATTTAGAAAATATTCGAGAGCTGAAACAAGAGGGATAAATAATGGATTATTTTCATGACAAGTGATACAACAAGACTGTAAAAACACTTACGACCACAATCAATTATCCCAACCAGACCTCCTTTTCCTCTCTCTTGGCCGAATCTTCCCAACTGCAACAGTAAGATCACATAAAATAAGCCCACAGTAAGATACCAGATCAAACCTAAAAGGAACCAAACCTCTGTGGATTCTTTCGACTCGAGTTATGTAATGAAGCGTTATGACTAGTTACGTTTCTACTGGGGGAGTCTAAGTTTGAGTTCTGCCCATGTACTTTTTATAAACGAACAAGAGCAGTAATGCTCCTTTTTAAGATATGCACAATGTTCGAAATGGTGCTAACAGAACTATGCTGGCTAAAGGTTCCTCTTCCCAGCTTTTGGCAATAGAATATATTACTCAATAGAGCTAAAATATGATTTACCTCCTTTTCTTCCGTCACACTTGGACTTGAATCGTCCGTCCTATTGATTTGGAAAGGTAAATTTCACTCAACATGTTTTCGTTGTATGCAGAAAAATGAAACTAGAGTGGTGGAACGGAGCTAGTAAGATGAACAATCATAGCATGATAAAAGATAGAAGAAAGAAAATTTATTGCATATATTAATAGAATGATGTCAATCGAATGTAGCTGTTATTACCTTCATGGCGAGATCCATGAGTTCTGGAGCATTCTGACCAGCAGCAACCAGACTGTTTATCGATTCACCAGCAAATCTAGCCTCTCTCTGTGTAACAAGTGTGTATATGCAACCCCGTCTTTGTCACCAGCACGACCAATACGATGTACATGCATGTCCATGTCTTTGGGAGTGTCGTAGTTAACCACTGTCTTAAGCGAATTGATGTCGAGACCTCGGCCAGCAACTTTAAAACCATTCAGAGTAAGCTGAGCCTCGATCTCATGATCTCATCAACAGATCGTGCAGATTCATATTGATTCAATGGCCTAATTTTCTTTTAAGTTGAAATTAGATTTTTTTTTAATAACTTTATAAATTGATTTCGAGATTTTAACATTTTTTGTATTAGCTAAATATCTATAATAATTTTATTTTTAAATAGGTATTTACTCGAGGCTATTTATTTTTCTATGTAAGTTACAATTAGTTAGTCAATTGTAATGTTTTCTGATGATAATTATTTTATCCAGCAAATATGGAGGTAGTTGAGGATTAAATTTGTTTTGTTCTAGTATTTGTCAAAGGTCTTAAAACAAGAAATAATCCAAAAATACGACATCGCATTAAATTTTAAAACGACGCCGTCATCGAGGAGAGAGTCGTCATGCTTATCCATAAAAGAACAAAAATATCTACAAAACTGCCACGTCAGCAGAGAAAGATCACCGGCAAAACAAACACAGTGGTTTTATGGCGGTGGTTCGCTCTCTTCTTCCTCGAAGCTCGTCGTCTGTCTCTTGAACGAAACATGAGAATGGCGTCCCTTAATCTGCAATGCGACTCGACGCATCTTCTTCCGTTGCGGTTATTTCAATTCAATTTTCTCTCTTGTCTCAGTTTCAATTGATGTTAGTTTTGACTTTTGATAACATTTTGGTTATCACTCGGAATCTGGAATTACGTTTTGCTGTTCAATTGGGAGGCGGATTTGGGGATAACTCGAATAGATTTCTATTTTAGTTTTCGATTTAATTAGGAACGTATCTCTATGTGGTCATGGCTTATGTTTCTGCAATTGAAATGTGCATTAGGTTTAGATTTTGTATTCATGAACTTTGTTTCTTTCAGTGATGTTAAGAGAACAAAACCGTTTAGAAAGACTTGGATGTGTCCGAAGATCATATCGAAGAGATTCAATGTTAGAATGGGAGTGATGTCTGAGGAAGGAGATGTCTTCTCTTCGTCTAAGAGTAATGGATCAATGGGGATTGAGTTGCAGCCGGATTTGGTTTCTTTTGGAACGTTAGCAGCAGAAATGATTCCCACAACAATGGTTTCATCTGAAGTTGAGGATGAAGAGTTTGATCTTGATCGACCTACTGATGGATTTGCCTCTATTCCACAAGCTATTGAGGATATTCGACATGGAAAGGTTTGTAATTTTAGCTAAAAAGTGTTGGCTTTTCTGTCTTAAAAGGATAGGACATTAAGTGAAAAGTTATCTTTTTGCAGATGGTAATCGTCGTAGACGATGAGGATAGAGAAAACGAAGGAGATTTGATAATGGCAGGATCGTTGGTAACACCTGAAGCTATGGCTTTTGTGGTGAAGCATGGGACTGGTATCGTGTGTGTGAGCATGAACGGTGAAGACTTGGAGAGGTTAGAGCTTCCTTTAATGGTGATGCCAAAGGAGAATGAGGAAAAACTCCGCACGGCCTTCACGGTTTCTGTGGTAAGTACAAACATTTTCCTTTGTTATTACTGTTGAAAATCATAGGACTCTTAGTGTTGTTTGATGAAAAGAATGTTGACAATCTTTGTCAGGATGCTAAAAAAGGAACATCGACAGGTGTCTCAGCTCGTGATAGGGCACAAACGATATTAGCTCTTGCATCAAAAGATTCAAAGCCTCAAGATTTCAATCGTCCTGGTCATATCTTTCCTTTGAGATACAGAGAAGGCGGTGTTCTTAAAAGAGCAGGACACACAGAAGCCTCTGTTGATCTAACTGTGTTAGCTGGTTTAGAGCCAGTATCGGTTTTATGTGAGATTGTAGATGATGATGGCTCCATGGCTAGGTTACCACGACTCCGCCAATTTGCTCAAGCGAACAACTTGAAGATAATTTCAATCGCCGATCTAATCAGGTATGATACAACACTTCAAGAGCAGCTACTAATGTTTAGATGAACAAACTCTCAGTTCCAAGCTACTCATGTTTTCCTCTTATTGCAAACTTCGTTTGGTGGCAGATACCGAAGGAAAAGAGAGAGGCTGGTTGAGTTTACTGCGGTTGCGCCTATACCGACAATGTGGGGACCGTTTAAAGCATATTGTTTCAAGTCATTGCTTGATGGAGTTGAGCACATTGCAATGGTCAAAGTAATAATGTGAAACCCTAATTGAAGCTCGTCCTTTGTTGTTAAATGTTAGTTCCTCAGAAGTTTCTTATACTAAACTTGATCAGGGAGAAGTCGGAGATGGAAAGGATGTTCTGGTGAGAGTACACGCGGAATGTATCACAGATGATATATTCGGAAATGGCTCTGGCGGAAAACAATTGGCTATCGCTATGAGACTGATTGAAGAAACTGGGAGAGGTGTTTTTGTCTACTTACGAGGTCCTGAAGCTAAAGGCATTGACCTTACCCACAAGCCTCGTACTTACGACAGCACTTCAGATCAAACCGGGAGTGTTTCATTTCCCGTTGCTTCAAGAGAATACGGCATCGGAGCACAAGTAATTATAACAAAAATCGAAAACTTTCAACTGCTTTTTCTTAACTGTTGCAAAGATTAAATCGAAGATTTGAAAATGTTGGTGATGCAGATTCTAAGGGATCTTGGAGTTAGAACGATGATGGTGATGACGAATAATCCAGCTCATTACGTTGGTCTAAAAGGCTATGGTTTATCAATCTCTGGTAAGGTTCCACTCATTAGTCCCAGATCCTAACTGTTTTTGCGTGCGGGGAGATATAGACGTTACTTGATTCCGTCAAGAGTCAACACGTGTCGGCTTCTCTGAGTGATTGGTTTGTTCTTAGTTATGGTTTTGGCGCCTAAACTATGTGATCCGATTCTGTTTTCTGACTTCCATGATTATCATTAGAAAAATGGTAATTTATTTTCTGCGAACTTTACTTGAGATATTCTTCTTCGTTTTTGTATCGAAAGGATCATGTATTGCAGTTTTACATATATGTTTAGAGTTCATTTGTTTTTATTTGAATTTTTGTTATAATATAATTAGAAAAAAGTCAGCCGTGATCAAAATAATTATGTTGGCATAACTGATTGTTATTGTCATTTTTTGTCTTTAGATATTCTTAAGGTAAGGCCATTGTTTATATAACATAGAAGTGATCTTGCAACGAGATAAACAATGAAAATTCGAACTAGTATGTAAATTACATACAAAGCCAGAGCTAAAGCCAGAAGAAGCTTTAGCCACGACTCAAAAACAAGTTCTTTCTCTCTCGACCAAAGAAAAAAAAAGGGAAGAAACTTAAAAACAGAACAGTTATGTACGATCATCTCCCCTGTAACTGAATCAGACCGGTGATGGGACGAAGAAAATACTGAGTTCTTGTCCAATATTCCCAGCTGGATCAATTAAATGGAAAGATTCAGATTCCTTAGAACCACAAACTCTTCTGAAACTAGCTCTCAAATACATCAACTCATCATCGACCCGGCCAAGTTCTTTCCCAGTCACGACTCCAGCTCCGACGACAACCTTACTCAGAGCGGTTAACGCCGCTACGTCATCCTTCGACGGACGGCGTTTCCTCGCATAGCCAACTTTTTTTCCATTGCAATACATATTCCAAAACGGCCTCGACAAAACAGAGTCTCCCTCTTCTTCTTCTTTGTTCCTTTCCAGGACTATACGCAATGCTCCTCCTCTCATTTCCCGAGCTAAGACCGTTGTTGGAACAGCTAGCTCGAGAAGAAGCTCGGGGTTTGTCGATTTTCTTGGTGTTTGGATACAAAAATTGATTTTTCCTTTACGGTATCCGAAGATCGTTCCTGTGACTGTGGATGAAGAAAGAGAAGAAGAGGAACGGAAAGAGGAGGTGCGAGATTTTATGTCGTTGTAGAGATTCTTGCCTCTCAAGTTAGGGTTTTCTTGTTTGAGTTCTTGGACTAATGTGGAGTTGCAAGTTGGGATGAGAAGCTTTATGACTGAGCGGAGGAGACGCCATGATTGGACTTGTTTCTGGCAGTCTACGGTGGCTACCACCGTCGATTGAAACTCCATTGAAGCTATTGACTTGGTCTTTGACATTGTTAATGCTTGTGAAAAAGCAAAAAAAAAAAAAAATGGAAAAATGGAAAAAGATCGAAAGAATGAGAAGACGAAGCAGCTTGAGGGTTTGGTGTTGAAGTGTTATGTTGACGTTTAAATAGGGAGACAGAGGAGGGGGTTTACGTACGAGTACCTTTTTTAATATTCCGTTATAGTGTTATTTAATTGTTTTAAAATTCGATTTTGGTTTTATTTTCTTGAAAAAGTATATTTATGTTTGGGTTATGAGAGACAATTTTTGAGCTCCGGTTTGTAAAGTGTGATTCCTGTTGGGTTTTTGTCATTCACCCAAAAGATTCTTTCGGAATTGGTGGAACTACTATTCAACACGTACCATTTTGTATATTCAATTCATTATTGCAAAAAAAAGTTTTAAAACTTGGATGTCAAATAATTGGGTTCTTGACCTTTAATTATTGTTTGACATCTTTTTGCAGGATTTGTTATCATTCGTATGTTCACTTTTTACTTCAAAATATTTAGGCCTTTCATCAAGTATAATAAGAATGATGTTGTGATTCATCTAGTATCAATTGCGTTCATGATGAGATTTCACCAATGTTAGCATAGTAATAGATTATATTAAAATAAAAGATCTTTTTGTTAAATATATTGAATTTAAAGATAGAAATAGTGAGTCCAAAACATATCATCCCACAAGTCTTATGAAATTTTCACATCAACAAAAATGATGAGACATGATCAAGTATGTTAGGAACCATCAAATGACATAATATATATTCTAGTGGAGTATTTTCTAGGATGTAATATTACGAAGTATGAATTCATTATTATTATTATTTTCTGAAATGAATGTAAAATTTGTATGGAATAAAACTTTTTTATAATGAAATACATTTTTTTGTACATAATTTAGATTGTAAGAGCTTTAGAAGAATTCAAGATTTTGTCGGATAATATTGCTGCTTTCGTTGTATGGACTGTCTCCTGCAAGCTGGATGTAACTCAGCCGGTTTCTAACATTCTTGTCGATTAGCTTAACCAAACGAGCCAACACTAATGGTGATGCTCTGTTGACGGTGGTTGTTTCTCTCCTTCTAAATATCGTAAATATTGGCTTGGAAAACGTATTTCACAAGAAATGCAATGTTACGACCAAAATCTGTTTGTAGAAACTATCATCAATGAGCTGATTCCATGCCGCAGAATTAGCAGTTTCAAGGCGCTTTGAAATGAGCTTTTCTCAGATCTCCGATGAATATGAATAGGAGAAAACTATATGGTCCTGAGACTCATCTGTGTTGTGAAAGAGAACAATTCCGTTTGTTGGATGCTGAGATTCACTTTTTTGAAATGGTTATTCAGAAGTAGGTTAAACAAATGAAATCAAGGCTATGTTCTCTTTAATTAGCCTTTTGAAATTTAGAATGCTAGGCTAGGCTAGGCGACATATAACAACACATAATAATGATAAAATTTGTTCTTATTCATTGAAATAATGAAAAAAATAGATTGAACAAAAGTGTATTCGTTTTATAATATGTATCATGAAAATGTGTCTAATAGCATATGAACAAAAGTTATACAAAACAAATAGCGTAAATGTGAAACTGTGACCTTTAGACTTTTAGGTGAAGTATCTGATAACAAGGATGAGGCTAATACACCAACAAGCTAGAGCTCCATTATCTGTTTTATCCCTTTTAGTTTTTATGTGTCAAGTCTATATCCTGTCTGATTGGTATTCCCGTCTAGGATGTCTATCTTTAGCAATAATATCTTATGTTGTTTTGAAATTCTCTTTGCTGGTTTTGAACTCAAGGTCCTTTTTTCCTTGCAACTCTTGTTCTGGTAATAAAAATTGGGTAATTTTCAAAAATACCACACTTTCATGTTTTTGTGACAAAAATACCACACCAAGGTGAAAATGACAAAAATTACATTTTTTGAAGAGAAAAAAAACTATTATACATTTATTTTCATATGTTTCTTCCCAATCCCTTAAACCTAAACCCTAAAACCCAAAATCTAAACCCTAATTAATGACTTTTGAACCCAAATTTATTAGTTTAATTATCTTTAAACCATTAAATAAATGTTATTTTTGTCATTTTTACCTGGGCAATTCTCAAAAATACCACACTTTCATGTTTTTGTGACAAAAATACCACACCAAGGTGAAAATGACAAAAATGACATTTCTTGAAGAGAAAAAAACTATTATACATTTATTTTCATATGTTTCTTCCCAATCCCTTAAACCTAAACCCTAAAACCCAAAATCTAAACCCTAATTAATGACTTTTGAACCCAAATTTATTAGTTTAATTATCTTTAAACCATTAAATAAATGTTATTTTTGTCATTTTTACCTGGGCAATTCTCAAAAATACCACACTTTCATGTTTTTGTGACAAAAATACCACACCAAGGTGAAAATGACAAAAATGACATTTATTGAAGAGAAAAAAAAGACTATTATACATTTATTTTCATATGTTTCTTCCTAATCCCTTAAACCTAAACCCTAAAACCCAAAATCTAAACCCTAATTAATAACTTTTGAACCCAAATTTATTAGTTTAATTATTTTTAAACCATTAAATAAATGTTATTTTTGTCATTTTCACTTTGGTGTTGTATTTTTGTCACAAAAACATGAAAGTGTGGTATTTGAGGGTATTTCTCTTTTTACCTTGGTGTGGTATTTTTGTCACAAAAACATGAAAATGTGGTATTTGAGGGTATTTCTCATAAAAATTCACAAACTTTCTTTTCTTTCTTCATCAGTTAACATCTACGGGTCTATTGAATCTATTTTACATCGATGTAAAGAAGAACAAATATATAATGGTGCAATATTGTCTTTTGGACTTTCATGTGAAGTATCTAGCTCACAACAAGGACAACGCTAATACACCAACATGCTAGAGCTTAATTATATGGTTGATCAATTACCCTCTTTAACTCTTTCTTTGTATCATGGAGCTCATTGTACCAAGCTTGAAGTGCTTGTTTTAATCCATATGTACAGCCTTGCAAAAGAGACATATTTGGTCCGGTTTTTCTTTGCTATTGAATTAAGTGGCAATTTCATGTAAACCTCTTCCATAATATTTTTTGAGGGAATGCGTTGTTCAATCATGTCGTGCATACAACAACACCAAGTAAATGATAGTATACTTGAAACCGGACTGATAGTAAATCTTTGGAAACTAGATGAGTTTATTTGAAAGACCTACCAGCAGCCAAACACGATATGAGCCTCTTTTGATGAGACCAGATCCCACATTTGATTATGAAGTTGTGAATTGATTTTCTAGAACTGAAATGATGATATTCATACTAATTTGCAGTGACAACTGACTATCCAATAAATATACATCAGTTTTAAACCTTGTTATAATAAGATTTAATGGAGTAATATAATCTGTATTAATTAACGATGAAGTGCATATAAATAACATCTAATCTATTAATTTAGGATTATTATATAGAACTAATTCATTTGTTATATTGAAGTTAATTAAAAATGCTATTAAAAATTAATAAAAATGTTAGAGTAATTTAGACTAAGCATATAAATATCATACACTTGATCATTCACTTGATCACATATAATCATTTAGACAGTAATTATATTTATATCAAAAATTGTAAATTCGATTATATATATGAAATATCAAAAACAAATATAGAATAATTAATATGTAACATATGTTATTGCATAAAAATATATAATATAAGTTTAAACTTACATCACATCACTTTTATAATATTTATTTATTAGACCAAATTCTCACAAAATTATTTTTTAGACATAAATAATTTTACATTGGTAGCATAAATCTATATTTAGTTTATCATTATACCTTACAAACATATAAATGTATAAATTCATCTTCTCTTCTGGAGATGTGTTTTCATTGTTGTTCTTTTTCTTTTTAATTTTGTTTAATGATTTTAGTCAGCTCTTTCTATTTATTGTTATAATAAGTTGTTTTTTTTCAAATTAATAAGTTGTTTAACAATAACATTGTATTCTTACAAAAGTTGTACAAATGTTAATATTCATTAAAAAAAACATATGTAAAAAGGATATAATCTTTTTTTTGTGTGTGATCGGGAGAAATTATTTAAAAAAGAAAATTCAACTACAGAAAGACTTTCCATGGCCAAGATCGACCATCAACATCCTCCCTCCATATTGACTCAGCAACAATAGGAATAGAATCAAAAGATTGCAGCTCACTAATTCCTTCTTTAAAAAGGATATAATCATTAAATTCCTTCTTTAAAAAGGATATAATCATTATCGTCAACATGAAGCACACACGTGTACATTATTGGGAAAACCAATAACGATACCATACCATAATTAATGTTGTTAACATGATGCACACGCATAATCACTCTTAACTTTTTTGTTGATATAATAACTCTTTATCTTAAGGCTATAGTTTAGAGTGACAAACGATAACAATCTGTACAGTCGTATACACCCACACTGACTCACACGTATGAAATTTGATAAAATGTAATAAATTATTATTTTGATAAAATGTATACTTCGAAAGTTCGACCACATGTATCAAACTACGGGTGACATTGGAATATAATTTTAATAGTATTAGAATACGTATGATCAAATAAATAAATAAATAAAAGGAAAAAGGGAAAAGAGAACAAACCGAGTAATCCAAAAAAATACAGATTGGACGAAGTTATTCTCTTCTAATAATACAACATTATTTCTGCCTTTTAATTTATCCAAACAAAAACATTTCCCCCTTTTGCCTTTTGACCTTCTTAATATGTTTAAAAAATAAAATTTACATATACAATTTTAAAGAAAGAATATACATTCGTACGACAAGAAGAGTTGTATATCAGTACTGGAATATAATGATTAGACCATTTCGTGACAAAAAAAAAAAAGAAGATTAGACCATTAGATCTGTACCACTTTCGTTGGACTCTAAAACATTTATAAATTAGTTTAATCTTTTTCTGAAATTTTTAAATCTATTTATTTGATCATTAATCACTTAGCACTTTAGAAAAAAAATTGATTAAAATTATTTGGGTTGGATTTCGGAGCTAATATGAATATGTTGCGAATGTAGAGTAGGATTTTCATTCAGAGAAATAAAATGCGTCTACTGGAAGTCGTGTTTCTGGGAGATTGGTCCATGATAGCTTCTACGGGGTATTTACAAGTATAAGGAACACATCATACATCAATTTCAGAACAATATATTATTTTTCGAATACTCTTTCATACTTTGGTCAAGTAGCTATTGAAAAAATTATGGAGCTCATTGGACTGACTATGGCTGTTAGCTCATTTGCTTATTAGCGATTGGTCAACTAGCAATTTCAGAAAAATAGATTATTAGAGATTGTACTGATTATGGCTGTTAGCCAAGTTTATGGAACAACGAAATTCATCTTCAACATAACGTAATTCTTTATTTTTTTTTCTCAAGAATATAAGTTTTTCAAGATAAAGGTTGTGTTCGTTTTTGTATTTCGATGCAACAACGAAAATGCATCTAGATGATGCGCTCAAATGTTGTGCGTTTTTTATTTTGGTATTTATTCTGAGTTTCCCTGCGGTTGTCAACCTCTTTCAGCGATTTTTTCTCAACAATCACCACCGAACATAGGAGACATACGTTCGATTCACCATATTAAAACATTGGAGGAGGTGATGTGGCACCTTCGGTTTCATCCAATAGGAGCCGATGTTGTTGTGTTTGTGTTTGACCAGTTATTTGAGCAGACACAGAACATATACAAGGGTCCTAGAAAAAAAATGGTGGAGTTAATAGGATATCATGCGGTTAGCACTGAAGATGTGTTGTGGTTGGAGTGAGAGTTAGTTGTCTGTTGCAAGATGTTAAACAGAATTCATGTTGCAAATCTTGAATACCTCTATGTTTCGTTATCTACCTTTTACATGATTGTTGGAATCATCGATTCTGATATTAAACCGTTTCGGCTTACAAATGGACCAGAGCGTCTATTAATGAAATTCGTTATGTTGGAGACGAATGAAGCACCATTGGTCAGCACCTCTACTTGTTTATGGAACAACGAAATTCATCTCCAACATAACAAAATTCTTTATTTTCCTTTTCTCAAGAATATAAGCTTGTCAAGACAAATGTTGTGTTCGTTTTTGTATTTTGATGCAGCAACGAAAATGCATCTAGATGATGTGTTCAAATGTTGTGCGTTTTTTATTTTGGTATTTATATCCAGATATAGCATTTGAATGCTAGGTTGTTCTTTTTTTATTTTACAATAGCATCTGTATGCTGAATTTTTTTTTAAAAAAAACTAAAAAGGTCGTGCTTTCATGTATAAATAAATAATTAATAGGTATATATAAAGAAATATATCTAAATTATATATTTTAATAAATAATGATCATATTAAATTATATTTTAAATTTTCTATTTTATTGGTGTCTCATCGACGACACACAACAAACATCGTCTTAGTAGCCATGTACATATATCAAAGTTATGTAAATTAATAATCACCATAAATATCTGGTTGTTATGAATGGATATTTACGGAGAATGCCACCTTCTCTATGGAGGGTGTCAATTTTCCTAATAAGTTTATTGTAGCTTAATATTCACTTTCTCCACTTTCTAACCATATTGGTAAATCATGTTTCTTATTTGCTGCTTTTTTCGGAGTTGCCGGTCATCACCTTATCGTTGATATTGTTCATAACTCAAAGACTCAAGTGACATGTTGTATCAATAGGTTATGTTACAAAAGTCAACTTCTTTTTATTTCTTATAAACAAAAATTTTCTGACACAATTCTCTGACACCCAAAATTTATCAAAAATTCGACTAAAACGCTCCACAAGGGCATGACAGTCTTTTCATATAACAAAGTGTCATTTCCATAAGATAAGGTTTAAAATGTCATTTTTGATAAATATTTTTTAGAATGTGTTATTTTCCGTAAATTTCCCTAAAAAATATAAGGTTTATAGCAACAATCATTGTGGTGAGAAAAAGTATATTCTATATTATCATATTTGATAAATGATCTGTTGGTTTTCAATTTTTCAATTACTCTTGTCATTAATTATTAAGTTTGTTGATTCTAAAACAAAAAGAAGAAAGAAGAAACAAAAGAAAGCAAGAGCTATGACTCTAGATTTTTCCTTTGGGCCTCTTGCTTCTCTTTTTATGTTTATAAATTTATAGTAAGTAACAAAAACAAAAGAAGAAAAGCAAAGCAATGAGATTATCATATGAAATTTTCAACACCAACCGAAAAAGTGCATTTGGGTCCAAAATCTAACGAAAAGGGAAAACTAGTTTATTGTGGTGTCTAGCCTGGTTTTTCCACTCATGTCTTTTTGGCAGTTTTCTATCACTTCTTATTTGTCTACTTGCATATATGTGCTCCATGTTATGCTTATACAGAAATTTTTGTACTTAATTGATTATATATGTGCCACCCTAGTTTCATGTAATATAAGTTAGAAATATATTGGTAGAATTTTAGAAATATCCTAACAATTCTCATCAGAAGAAAATTATGGTCTGTTTATGTATATAAAAACACTAGGAAAACTAACAATTTTAAAACACCACATTTCGCTTGATTTCATATTTTTTTAATGGCAAACACATTTTTCTTTTCTTTTCATATCTAATGGGAATACTTCAAATCAAAATCAAAGCCAATCTATACTACTTATGGACTAGTCTAGTACTTTTGCTATTGAAATACACACTATGATCAACTATAATTGAATGCTTTCCTATTAATTTTGAAAAAACTCAAAATCTTAGAACTGAACGCATTCGTATTTTCCAAATTTTCTAACACTGTTTTTTAAAATAAATCTATCAAGTCGTTCTGGATATATGAATTTCACATTTATCACTCGTCATTTACTTTCATGTGAAATAACCTCGAACAAGGATGGGGAGTAGGAAATTGTCCACTGAAAAATGAAAACTGCTTCACTACAGCATTTCCAGCCATAGTGCCGCATTCACATGACATCACCTGTATATAGAGAGAATAGATATGGGCCTACACGAGAGGAAACAAAAAATGGTTTCATTTCTGAAGGCTCTCTGATGTCTTAGTCAGATCATCAATCGATTGAGAGTGTTGTTTCAGGGGATAGTGTGGGTGGGGTGGGGGAGGATCTACGTTAGTCAGTTCTTCTCAAGATCGAAGTGTCTTTCTGCTCATGCGTGTTTAGTTACATCAGATGGTGGATATATAACAAGAGAGAGGTGAGAGGTCTTTTTCTATCTCTCCATCTGTATTGTGTAAAAATGTTTTCATTGCAAGTCATGTTAGTAATTGCAAGTAATCAAATTCCTTGGTTACATAGAGTGTAAAGCAAGAAACAAGATGTTCAAATAATCCACATCACAAGAGGGAATAAGCAAAAAACTATCATGTAAAAACTATTCTCGGGCATAGAAAAAAATGTTATGGATCTTATTTCAATAAATCCAATCGTAAAGATATTTGGTTTGGATTTTATATTATTTCTAATGTTTGTAAATGTTGTAATGATTGGTTAATGGAATTTTGATCTTCGTGGGTTTGGAAATGCCCAGCGCTCAATGATGTGAAACCGATGATGTGTTTGTTTATCGTCTCTGATCATGTTCTGTTTTGTTTTGTGATTGAGTATGTACGTTGTATGTTAGGTTTTGATGATGATGAGTATATTCAAGCTATTATTGAAGTCAGCGTCTGAACTTTCCACACTGTCAGTTGCGTAAACTATTTGCGTTGATGATTTGTTCACGTAGATTGATGAGTCATGCTAGTGTATGAGATACAAATTGTGTTGTTTTCAGATTTGATATGAGTCATGTGAGTGTGTGAGATGCAAATTGTGTTCTTTTTCAGATTGCAAATTACCAGTGCATCGGATTGGAGTCTGATGATGTGGTTAACAAGCTTGATAATTGTCTTGTATCTAGCTCCCTAATTGTTATAGTGTTTCGTTTTTGTGTTCTTGGATTGGTTCATCTTCATATACTGAAGATTTTTCACCATAGCGTTTGAAGCACGGAGTAGGATTAATTATAACATAAGTTTTATATCGTTTCCATTCCAAGTCTCCGCAGAAACTAATTCTCAAGATGAGCTCAAAATTATGATGCATCTAACTTTTATAGATTAAATCTGCAAAAAAAAAATATTTTGTAGGATTAATTTTTATTTTTTAATGTATTGACATATATATAATCTATCATATTAAAACATGATCATTATTTTTTGAAAAATCCTACCTTTTGTCATTTAGTCATATGTTATATTACATAAAATACCATTGAATATATGTGATTTTATTAAATTTCATTAAGGATAATTGTCTAGTGTATTAAAACAACATTATTTTTGAAAAAAAAAAACATTTAGTCTTGTGTTATATTACATTAAATGAAATCAAATATATGTCATTTTATTAGAATTTCATTAAGAGTAATTATCAAATATATTAAAACGAGATCATTTTTGAAATAAACATTTAGTCATGTGTTATAATATTACATAAAATGCCATTGAAAGTACTTATGGAAAATAACTATTATTTAAACATGTTTTTAAACACTCTAAAAATACTTATGAGGCTTCCCCTGATTTCGATCTATATTGATCCACATCTACTGAAAGAGATATTTGTGAAGCTTCCCCTGAAATCTCTGGTAAAATTCAGATCGTGTCAAACGAATAAATAAATTGTTTGACAAAAAAAAAGTCAAAAGAATAAATCGATTTGGGAAGAAACCTCAATTCATGAATAAACCTCAAATCAATTTATTCCTTTTTATCAATTTTCTTGAATAATTATTCTAGTATCGATTTGGAAGAAACCTCAATTCATGATTTTCTTGATTTTTAATTATTCAGTTATATTTAATAATTATTCAAGAAAATCGATAAAAAAATAATAAATCGATACAAGAAGAAAAAAAACAAGTTATATTCAATAATTATTCAGCATATAACGATCATATGCCACTGTCTCAGTGGTAAAAACACGCTTCCCATATCCTCAAAATCCGAGTTCGAGCCAGGCTCTACGACCTTCCAGAATGAAATAGTTCGGGTATTATTAGGTGTTTTTTCCTTTAAACTTAACCACATACAAATGTTACTCCGCAGCTCTCAGCCTCTACCTGTTGTGTTATATCTCCTTATCTCGAAAATTTGGTCCGACTAAAGATCTAGTTTCATCTTTTATTTTATTTTTTTCATGAGGGATTTTTTCTTTTTTTTTGGGGGGGTTGGGGGGATTTGGCTTATTTATGCAATTTTGGGTTTTGCCGCTCTATTATTTTGTTCACTCAAGTTTATCCTGCTTTGTGCTGATAGTTTTGTTGTAATCTAGAGTACTTATTTGTTGTGCTTTTGTCTATCACTAGTGGTGTTATGATTGCATACAACTTTTGTTTCTAAACTCATTTTGGACGAATGGTTGGAAGATATATATATTATATATGATATATTTTGAAGAAGTGGAAGGTCATTGATTTCTTTTGGTTCCATCACGTTACTTCATTGCAAAGTTGCAAGAGATTTAGTTTCTTTGTTGTTTTGTCAACTGCAAACCGCTAACACAAATCTCAAGAACATTGATGGTGATGACTGAAACTATGTACTAAACGAGCTCATTCGTCATGCATGATTCATGTGGAAGTTGATGCTCCGGCTTGGCTTTCCGAGTCGATTTAGTTCTTTTGTGTATTGTTGTTGGCAAAAAGAAAAAAGAACAAAAAAAGAAACTATGTACTAAACATTTTTCACTCATGAAGAAAAAATAGCATAAACTCTGGAAAATAACTGAAACTATGTACTAAACATTTTTCCTTACGTAAATCCAACGAAGTAAGCATATCACACAACCCAGTGTTTGAAAAAAGCATATCACACAAACCAATTTTTGAAAAAAGCATATAATATCACACGGTAAAAACAGTAAAAGAAATGTGTTTTCTTAAAAAAGTTTGTCGGGATAAAGAACCTTAGGCCACATTTTTGTGGCAGGAAGATAATGTGGCAGGAAGATAAGGCTCTAATTGGGATCAGCGCATCAGTCACCACGGTCTTTTTGTTCCACGGGATTCTAAGTATTCATCGGTGAAGGTGGTATCATCGTAACCTACAGCCTTCCCGTTTCCCTGCAAAAAGACAAGAGAGATCATTAAAATTCAGCAGCACTAGAAAACAGAAAGAAACACAGACTAAAAGGCATCATCGTTAACAGATGGTTCTGTTGTGGTCTGCTCATAAGAAAAAATCAGGCAGTACCTGAATTTTCATCTTCGTTTTGCACAATGGGCAGACAATTAACTTCAACTTCAGAAAAATAGATTAATTTTCGAAAAATCTTTCATACTTAGAGGTCAAGTAGCTATTGAAAAAATTATGGAGCTAATTGGACTGACTATGGCTGTTAGCTGATTTGTTTATTAGCGATTGGTCAAGTAGCAATTTCAGAAAAAGAAATTATTAGCGAGTGTACTGATTATGGTTGTTAGCCAAGTTTATGGAACAACCAAATTCATCTCCAACATAACAAAATTATGTATTTTCCCTTTCTCAAAAATATAAGCTTGTCAAGATAATGGCTGTGTTCGTTTTTGTATTTTGATGCAGCAACGAAAATGCATCTAGATGATGCGTTCAAATGTTGCGCATTTTTTATTTTGGAATTTATATCCAGGTATAGCATTTGAATGCTAGGTTGTTCTTTTTTTATTGAGAGATTTTTTTAAATAACCTTTTTTGAAACATTAATGTGAAGAGAAACCCACGGAAAAAAAATTTTTTTAGAAATGACCCATTTTGGTGTGAAATTACGCTTTACCCTTTAGGGAATACTAAACTCAATCAACTTAGAGAACAGTGAACCCAAGCAAATTAGTAAGGGTAGCGCTGATATTTTGAAAATAGTGGGTCATTTCCAACATTTTCCTTTTGGGTGGGTCTCCCTTGACATTAATATTTGAAAACAATAGCATCTATATGCTGAAAATTAAAAAAACAAAGACTAAAAAGGTCATATTTTCATGTATAAATAAATAATTAATAGTTATATTTAAAGAAATATATCTAAATTATATACATTAATAAATAATGATCATATTAAATTATATTTGAAAATTTCTATTTTATTGGTGTCATACAAACCAATGTTTGAAAAAAGCATATAATATCACACGGTAAAAACACTCTGGTTTTCTCTCTGCCACGATTCTCGAGGCACCAACTCATTCAATGTTAGTCGACGCCGGCGAGCCTTTGCTCCGCCGGCGTCGTCTCCTCTTTCCCGTGCCCCTGCTTTTCTGTACTCTTATTCGCTTTTATTACACTTTTCTTTTGGTTTCGAAATCCCGAGCTTCATCGGTTTCCATGGCCACCCTGTACCGAGATCTACCTAGTCTCACCTCCTACCGACCAGATCTACCACGGTTGAACCTTGGAGAGATGCCCGTCTCCGTTCCCCGGCATATAGGACTCACTAGCTTGATGTCATCCTTGGGCATATCCCAAAGACCTTCTGATACGGTCACCCTCGGCCACTGCCGCAGCGCACCAGCTTTGGTTACCTCTTTACTCGCCGGCGGCAGCCATCTCTATCCTACCATCTCCTACCTGCGTTTAGAGTATGCCTATCCACCCCCAGCCCCCATTTCTAAACCATTAAATCTCACCCCCGTTGAGCATTATGCTGTCTAGGTGCCTGGTCTTGCCGGTACCGCAGCAAGATCTGTTGAAGTTTTCAAGAAACCCCTAAACCCTAGATCCACTCCCACCCTCTCTTTGGGTCAGGCCCAATATGTTTTTGCAGTGGATCTCACTCCCAACCCTAGCCCACCATCAACCTCCAGTCCAATAGTTTGCAATCAAACATGTAAACCGTCTCCGCTGCCTCCCGCGCCTCACCTGCCCATGACCGGATACAGTACTTCCAATTGCCCCGTCGAGGGCTTAATATCTCCGGTAACTGTATTCTCGTACACTGAAACTTTGATTATTCAATTATATCACCAATTGGTTTTGAGTTTTGATTTTGAAATCTTATGGAATATTGGTCCTTTAATCCCCCTTGACTATATGTGTTCATACTCTCCATCGACCTTATTTTTGGATGTGTATGATACCATTACGGGTTTCTTTTCGAACAGCTCTCAAAGGCCAGTTCCCTGTCTCAGGGCTGTCCTCCGTTTCGAATCCCCAGCCCCTCTCCTTACCCTTAGGCTCACCTCCAACAGTCTCCAACCTATGACTGTGGCGGATTGGGATGATAACGCCAACTCTCCTGTGATCCGGGACACTCTTTGTCCACTTCCCTCCATTATGGAGAAGAATCGTCTCCTCTGTCCGCCTTCTTTATGTGGGTTTGATGCAGGGAGCATTGTTTTGAAGACTAGCGAAATTTCAATTTCTACTCTTCTCAAAGGCTCAGCAATATGGTGCATGGTCACTTTTGCTTTTATAGCCGATTCAGTGATGGTTAATTGTGCACTTGCTGCTGTTTCAATTGCTGAACTTGGATCACTAAATGTGATTTTCCAAGGCTTCGTTTTACCCTTTAGCGTTATTGGTGTCGAGTTCAGAGGACTTCTCTACACTTTTAGCTCCTTGAGTAATATGTTTGCCTCTATCTATCTTTCAGTTTTCTTTGATTTAGCTGCTGTTTTAGTTAGTCATGTTTTCATGTATTGTAAACATCTCTCCATTTACGGGGGATAAGCTAATCTATAAAACAAAAGTTTGTGACAAAAAAAAAATCACACGGTAAAAACAGTAAAAGAAATGTGTTTTCTTAAAAAAGTTTGTCGGGATAAAGAACCTTAGGCCACATTTTTGTGGCAGGAAGATAATGTGGCAGGAAGATAAGGCTCTAATTGGGATCAGCGCATCAGTCACCACGGTCTTTTTGTTCCACGGGATTCTAAGTATTCATCGGTGAAGGTGGTATCATCGTAACCTACAGCCTTCCCGTTTCCCTGCAAAAAGACAAGAGAGATCATTAAAATTCAGCAGCACTAGAAAACAGAAAGAAACACAGACTAAAAGGCATCATCGTTAACAGATGGTTCTGTTGTGGTCTGCTCATAAGAAAAAATCAGGCAGTACCTGAATTTTCATCTTCGTTTTGCACAATGGGCAGACAATTAACTTCAACTTCAGAAAAATAGATTAATTTTCGAAAAATCTTTCATACTTAGAGGTCAAGTAGCTATTGAAAAAATTATGGAGCTAATTGGACTGACTATGGCTGTTAGCTGATTTGTTTATTAGCGATTGGTCAAGTAGCAATTTCAGAAAAAGAAATTATTAGCGAGTGTACTGATTATGGTTGTTAGCCAAGTTTATGGAACAACCAAATTCATCTCCAACATAACAAAATTCTGTATTTTCCCTTTCTCAAAAATATAAGCTTGTCAAGATAATGGCTGTGTTCTTTTTTGTATTTTGATGCAGCAACGAAAATGCATCTAGATGATGCGTTCAAATGTTGCGCATTTTTTATTTTGGAATTTATATCCAGGTATAGCATTTGAATGCTAGGTTGTTCTTTTTTTATTGAGAGATTTTTTTAAATGACCTTTTTGAGACATGTGAAGAGAGACCCACGGAAAAAGAAATTTTTAGAAATAACTCATTTTGGTGTGAAATTACGCTTTATCCTTTAGGGAATACTAAACTCAGTCCCCTTAGAGAACAGTGAACCCAAGCAAATTAGTAAGGGTAGCGCTGATATTTTGAAAATAGTGGGTCATTTCCAACATTTTCCTTTTGGGTGGGTCTCTCTTGACATTAATATTTGAAAATAGGTCATTCCACTTTTTTATTTTACAATTGCATCTATATGCTGAAAATTTTTAAAAAAGACTAAAAAGGTCATATTTTCATGTATAAATAAATAATTAATATTTATATCTAAAGAAATATATCTAAATTATATATTTTAATAAATAATGATCATATTAAATTATATTTGAAAATTTCTATTTTATTGGTGTCTCATCGACGACACAGAACAAACATTGTCTTCGTAGCCATGTACCTACATCAAAAAAAAAAAAATTTGGTCAAAACCTACATCAAAATTATGTACATTAATAATCACCATAAATATCTGCTTATATATCATAGCCTATCTAAAGAACAAATTTCTTCTCTGTAATATGAATTTTTTTATGGACCGTTCACTTTCTTACTCTCTCTCTCCCTCAATAATTTTTGTTAACTTTGTAGAATAATTTTGAAGGAGAAGATGAAATCATGAGTTATTTCGTAATTGCAAGTGGGTAAAGTGAATTAATAGTTAGAAGTGACTATTGGTGTAATATGAATTTGGCAAAGTGACTCTGAATGTAAATAAGTCTTCTTTTTCTCTATAATTCCAAAAGAGATATTGAGACATCCATTGTTAGAACTTTTTGGTCGATATTGTATGAGCAAACTTTGCTGTTCTTGTTCCTTGCCTTTTTACTCATTAATCATCAAGGCTTTTGTTACAATTATATTCCCTTTTTACTTAGATTTTATTATTATATATGTTTGGAACAAAGAAAAATCGAAACATAAGAGATAAAAGCGAGTTACAACAAATATTTGTCTAAGCTTTTTTTATCATCCGTGCGTGAATAAATTATTACAAATCCTTAAAATCTATATTTATAGTGTCCTTAACCATAATTGTGATTACTTTGGCCTACGATTTTTCAGTTATTTTATGAAAAGGGATCTTAACAATACATTAGTATTTGAGTCACAATAGGAAAAGACACTTTAATTAGACCACATTTAGCTTTAAGAAATCGATACATCATTTAAGTCACCATAGAAAAACACACTGCAAATTAGGCCATGTTTAACTTGAAGAAATGGATACATCACAATAAAGATTTTTCGTGATGGCTGCTATATAGCTAACAAGTTTCCACGTAATAGTAGATTGTTTAATAAGAGGAAAAGACATTAAACTACACAATCTTCACATATAATCCAGCAAAAACGGCATCATTAATTTGAGCTTGTAAATTTATAGTACAGAGTTAACATGAATTTTTTTAAACTACAGAAGTTAGCTGCCTATTTATCAACAGACATTAGCGTCTCTATAATAATCTCTGGTGATGTAGACGTTGATCTAAAGAGACATGATTTGAGAAATATTTTCATTAAGTTATGACCCATAAATATACCACAAAATATTTTTGATAGAACTTAAGACCCAATTTAAAGAGAGATGTATGACTCCCACCAAAAAAAAAAAAAAGAAGAGAGATGTATGACTATTCTTTTCAAGCCCACCAGAAGTCTATTATTAATGGGTTTATTTATATATATCAGACTCGGTTAACATCAGGCGATGCCCATTTTTTCAATATTTCATTGAATACACTAGGATCAATTGCTTGAAAAAGATTATGACATGTATGATTTAAAGAAATTTCTTCTAATTTGGCATGCACATCACTTTTAGAAGCATTTTTTTATCATTATATCGTCTACGAATCTTTAGTCGTTATGTTTTAGCTATAGAAAATCGATATAATTAGTGATTACTTTCCTTTTTGTAATTAGTGATTACATATATTTTGCGGCACTAGTTATATTTTTGGTTGTTTGGAAAAGGTATAAACAACATATCCATTATCAATCTTCGTTCTTAACAGTTTGTTATTGGAAACACAAATCGAAAGTAATTTGAAAGAATACTTTTAATTTATAGAAAAATGGATATTAATATCGTCTCTATGTTCATGCTCATCACAATAAGAATTATACAAATAATAAAAAATAAAAAATTGCAAGATAGAACGAAAAGTAGTAGTAATTAATAGAACAGTAATCGAAAAACAGAGGATCAAAGCATCCGCCGAACTCAAAAGCTCTCTAAGCCAAAGCGACAGCGTATACTGCTCCGGCAACAAATGTTCCCACAAGGAAAGCTTGATTAGCCCATGAAGCGCTTACAGGCGCATCAGCACCGGTGTCTGGTCCCGGAGCCGGAGCCGAAGTCGGAGTTAATCCAGCGGAAGGACCAGGAGCTGGAGCATCGGTTTGAGGAGGAGAAGCAACCGGAGATGTTGTTGGAGAAGTGGTTGGAGCTGTGGTTGGAGCCGGAGTTGGCTCGTTAACTGGAACCGGTGGTGAAGCAGCCGGAGAAGGTGTTTCTGCAGTCACCGGAGGAAGCGACGTCGGTGGAGAAACGGTGGTGGTTGGTGCTGGTGCAGGAGCTTGAGAGAGACATGAAGTGGCCAAGAAACCGAGAAAGATCACAACTTGCAATGCCTTAAGACTCATCTTTGGATTGGTTCTCTGTTTTCTTTGTCTGAAAATTGAAACTCTTGTTCTATGTTTATGCTCTTGTTCTTTGTTTGATGGTGTGGAAACAATGAGAGAGGAGAGAGTTCTATATATACGCGATGGTAGGGATTAATTAATTAATTATTGTTGGGACTTGTGACACTAATCATGCAAACCACATACATTCAACATGGCTTAGCTTGACAATGGCGGTTTGAAAATCATTGCCGTGTTTTTACTTTTTTTGGAGTTGCCGTGTTTTGGTTTTTGAAGGTTCCTTGAAGAATCATATACAAGGAGGTGCACCAAACGGATGCACAGAGCTCTGCCACGTGCTTATCTTTGTCGAGATTAGTCTCAGATGCATTAACATTGCGTGAATTGGTTATTAGGTCTCGTTGACTGTGTATAATTTGTTTTTAACTTAACCGCGTTATAATGCCAGCTTAAAAGTAGAACAATCTTTACCAGTGTTTTCATGGACATGACGTGTGTGACGAGTAAATAATCAACTATGGGTGATTGTTTTGATTCAAGATTCATAGTATCCGTTGTCTCGTCGATTTTAAATATTTAGAATTTCAACTCTGAACTATTTTTTTGTGAAATTATTATAATCGTTTATGTTAGAAAAAAAAACTATTACAGATATTCGAATTCGTTGTGATATGTTAACTGGACTGGTGGTATATACGAGCAGGGTGCTGGCAGAAGCTGTCATATATCAGTTTAATTTAAATAATAAAGTAAAAAAAATATTTTAAAACTTACTACATTTAATCATCATTTTGTTATGAATACAAGTAACATCTATCACAAATAACTTTTTAAATTTATAATAACTATATTGTATTTACATATAAATTATTTAATTTGTATTGATGATTCTTTTTTTATAAAGATATGAAATAATAATATAACAGATTACTTGGTTCCCCAAAATCCAAGTGACAGATTACTCGGTTCCCATTATTGTTACAAACTTAGGCTTTGAATGGAAGAATAGGAAAAGGGCAGTCCACCCACAGATGCAGTTCATCTGCTTTTAAAATGCCATTCACCATTTTTTTATTTTCTAGTCTAATCAGCAGGAGAAATGCATGCAGTCCATTTTTTTTTGTTTTTTTCTTAAAAAAGCAGGAGAACAACCTGCATTTTTCTCCCACCACATTTTTGAAGCTGTCCACCCTTATTTTACTGTTCAAAAACTTTTTTAAATAATATTTTTTTTAAAATATTTATTTTTATATAAATTATTATACTCTTTATTATACAACTGTTTTTATAAATACAATCATAAATTATTCATATAAATTTATTTTTTCAAAATAATTAAAATATTAATTTTTAAAAATATCACTTATAAATTGATAGGTTTTTCTATTATAAATCACTTTCTGAATTATTTTTAAACAAAAAGAAATAAAATATCAAAATAAGTAAAATATATGAGACTCTTAGTTATATATGTCAAATTTAATTAAATTAAATTTAAAATTAACCGAATTTATACTATTTTATAAATTTCCGGATTTCCAAACCGAAATTCTAAAATATCTGAGTCTGTCATATATCTCCAAACCCGAAAACCCCAAACCGAACACGAACAGAATACGAACGGATATCCAAAATATCCGAAAAACCGAGTTTTGAACTGTTTAATCAACTTGATCTGCTCTTGATCTGCATGATCTGCATGATCTGCACTTATCCTATTTGATCTGCATGATCTGCATGATCTGCACCGCTTAGACTGCTTTTACCATTCGAAGCCTTAAAATTACAGTCAACCAACGCGCATTCTCATATTTTAATTCTATTTAACTAGTAGAGCTGCGAACCCCGCGCATGCGGGGAGTGGTGTTTTGTTCGTTATATATTTATTTTCTTTGTGTTATATTTAGTTTCAATGATATTTTTATATTTATTTGTCGTTTTACGTATATTTTAAGAATAACTATATCATTATATATAATTTTTTTTGCCACAATCTTAATAATATTATTTGAGAAGTCACTTGCATACGTGTCGCGCTTACATTGATTTTCAACGTGGTCTTTTACAGACATACCCTTAATGATATAATTTTTTTCTAATTCCTTTTTAATAAAATTTTTTTCTAATTCCTTTTTAATAAAGGAAAGATTGATTTTTCAATTTTTTTTATAAAATAAAATTTTATATATTAAAAACGTGTTTAAAAAATAAAGAGAAGCTTTATTTATTAAATTCCTTTTTTTTATTTACTTCTTTTATATAATTTTTAAAAAAATATATATTTAATCTTTTAAAAAAAGTATTTGCAGTTTCCTTTTTCTTATTTACAAATTTGCTTTATATTACTTTTGATAACTATCCAATTTTTAAATTTTTGTAACAAAGGAAATTTTTATTTTTTAAACATATAATTTATAAATATGTTTAAAATAAATTATTCTTTTTTAAAAGGAAAAAGTTAAAAAGGTTAATACTTATAAATAAGAAAAAGGAAATTTCAAAAACTTAAAAAAGAAGTTAATGTATTTATTAAAAAAAATTCTTAACATGATTACAAAAAACAAAATTTATTTTACACCTTTTTGCAATAAAATAAACTTTTTTTAAGTTTCAATAATTTTTTTATATATTCAAATACAGAGCTACCATTAATAATATAAAATTAGTACATCCAATTATTTTTTAAAAAATCATTTTCTTAAATATCTTTTTATATATTAAATTATGATTAAAACTAAAATATTTATTTTTAAAATATATTTTTTGACATAAAATAAAGTGTTTTTTTAAATAAGTTTTTATATTAGAACGTGATTAAAAAATAAAGGAAAATTCTGATTTTATAAAAAAAAATTTCTTAAATTATGTTTTAATAAAAATGAAAATATCATATTTTAATATATAGAAAAGATATAGATTCAATTGACATTATTAAAAAAAATTGATTTTACAATGAACAAGATAATGCTATTGTATTTTAATATTTTGATAATTATCTAATCAATGAAGAGGATAATGCTATTTGATTTTAATTATGTTAAAGTAAAGGAAAGTTCTATTTTTATATAAAAATTTTAGTTAAATAATTTTTTAATAAAAATGAAAATATCATATTTTAATATATAGAAAAGATATAGATTCAGGTGCCATTATTAACAAAAAAAATGATTTTACATTGAGGAAGATAATGCTATTTTATTTTAATATTTTGATAATTCTCTAATCAATGAAGAGGATAATGGTATTTGATTTTAATTTTGTTAATTTTTCAATTTTTACTCCTAAGTTTTTGCAATTTCGGGTTTTGCAATAAAGGAAATGTTTAAAATTTCTTTTTCTTTCAATAAAATGAAATCTTTAAATTTTTTTATATTTTTCAATAAAGAAACTTTTATCTCTAAAAATTCTTTTAAAAAAAAGTGTTTTTATAACAATAAAGCTGAATGTTATTACAAAATAAAGGAAATTTTTAGTTTTTAATTTTTTTTATAAAATAATTTTTTAATAAAAATGGAAATATACTAAAAATGTAAATATCATATTTTAATATATATATATAAAAAAGTTATTTTAATATATAAATAGAATATGAATCTCCGCAATTAGAGACTCGCAATTATAAAAATAACAACGATCTTGTAGAAATCAAAACACTCACACACCTAAAACATGTAAAACATGAAAAACAACAATATCAAACTAAATTATTTATATGTTCTCACACATTGGTAATATTGACGATGAAAAACGTAAACAGCTCTATTCTTCAATTGTCAGGTTTTTGTATATAGTGTTTTAGAAAATTATTAGATCAATTTATAATTATGTAACTCTGAACTAATTTTAATAGGTCTAATTGGTTTAAACCCACTAAATCAAATCCTTAATTTTTGGATTCAATTTTAAAGTGATTAGTAGATTTACAAAAGTTCAAAAAAAAAGCAAATACATGTATATAGAATTAATTAGTAAAATAAAAAATTTGTCAAGATAACAAAAATAATCAAACTAACCGTAAGTAACCATATTTACTAGATTTAAAATAAGCAATAAATTAAAAAACAAAACGATGAATGAAATTAGAAAAAAAATTGTGAAATAAAGTAATCCAAAACAGCAATCGTAATTAAAACAACAACTTAAAATTATTTACTTTATTTTATATTTAATCTTAAAGCATAAAAATTGCAAAAAAAACAAAAAAGAAATAATTTTAAAATATAACAAAATATAACAAAATATAATACAATATTAATTAATTTTAAAAATTCATGCCCGCGCATATGCGCGGGTGAGTCACCTAGTACGTATAATATTTGCGAAAAACTAAGTAGGGGAAACGAATAAAATTAAACCAAAATCTCTCATTTAACATAATATTTGCGATTAGATAAGCAAAATATTTTTAAAATATTTAAAATAATTTAATTCCTTGTTTTTGCTTTTTGTTCGGCGGTTGAGTGTTGGTTCCATATCACCGTTCCTGTGAGAAGTGTGTAATGTATTAGTAAAAAATATATATGTTTTTTGTTTGTTGCGTTTAAATGTTTATTTAAATTTAATAACTTTTTACCTTCTTTAGCGTTTTTTTAAATGTTTATTTAAATTCGAGTAATGAAGAACCCTCATGTTTTTGGATAACTTGAATTTGACACATGAATCCCAGAGATGAGACCAATTTATAGCCGCGGCGACTGTTTCTTGACTTGTCCCATGTGGTATTACCGGTAGTATTTGCCTAAAATCCCCACCAAAGAGTACCATTTTACCTCCTAAAGGCTTATGGCACACATGGGGCTGTTTTTGTTGTACTTTTGTCTTTTTTTTTTTAATTTGGTTATGTTCTTTGTATTGTTTTCTGTTTTTGTAAAAATATTGTTCAACATACATGTTTATTGTTTTTTTTTGTTCCTTCTTAAAAAGTTTCCCTTAAAAATTTTGTTATATTTTTCATCAATTTTACATTTTACTTTTTCGTCTCTATTGTGTTTTTTTTTTAAAAAATTATATATATAATTTGATACACATCTAGTAGAAAATTTTATATTTTCGGTTACACTGTGTGTTTTTAATATAAAGACATAAATATATCATGTTATGCACGTTATATTGATTTGTTGTTTCTGCTATGTCCTTTCTCATATATTTTTCTTCTTTTTATTATTTTTTTAAGAAAAATTCTTTCACAGTAGTGTACCATTATTTTCTTTTAATATATTATGATCGATGATTTTAATCTATACTTTGTGTACTCTTTGTTTGTGGTTTCTGTTATGTCATTTCTCATATATTTTTCTTCTTTTTATTGTTTTTTTAAGAAAATTTCTTTCACAGTAGTGTACCATTATTTTCTTTTAATATATATCATGACCGATAATTTTAATGTACTCTTTGTTTGTTGTTTTTGCTCTCTTTTGGTATTTTTGATGCAGTGTTTTTTTTTTCTTTTTTTTCCCTGCGCTCTAGTTTTTCTAGTTTTTTTGGTCTTTGTTTTAGTTTTAATTTATAATTATTATGGTATTTTTTATTTAATTATATATGTTTACATAATGTAAACATTGTCGACCCAACTATCTAGCTGATCCCTCAATGACTTGATCTGCGGAATCCCAAACACCCTCGGTTCCGCCCATGACACATGTACCGTTCCATCCACCTCATCTATTATTCCCTCTATCAAGTGCACCTGCATCAAACCAGAGACAAATGTCACCTTATAGTATTTTAGATTCTCTGTACTCATAGAATTGGGAGACAGAGAGAGAGGAAACAAAAGGTACTCACGGATAAGCTCTTCATGAGAAGGTGCTCAACATCTTCTTTTGAAAGTTTTGTACGCTCAGCAATGACACTCAAAGGTATGGTCCTATCTTCAGCTGCTCGGCTGTAACAGATATGGTTATAAACAATTTAAGCTAACTTTTTTTTCCCTTTTTGGATCTGTATATGTGTGTAAGATGTTGCTCAGAGAGACTATAATTACCTGAAAATGATCTCAATAAGGCAGAGAATGTTGATCTTCTCTAATAGTTTCTTCCCATTCTCAACCAGTGCAGGTTGAGCGCTCAAGGATGCATTGTGCACACGGCATAGTTCTTGGTACCGAACTAAATCACCGTGGTTGAATGCCTGTAGAATGTAGTAAAGCCATTCCACGTTTGTTCCAAGCAGACTCTTTAGCTGCCACAAGAGAGACAGAACATGGTGTGACCATCATAAATCAGTATGGTTAGACTCAAGCAAAGATAAGACAAAAAGGAAACTTCTATTTATCTACAATGGTTAATTTGGAGGGTGAAGACACACTTACAATTGGATGGGCTAACAGCTCCCCGAAGTTATAGATATTATCTCCGAGTAGAGCTGACAGCGACATATCAAAAGCCAAGTCCTGTAAAGACACAGAAGCATCCAATCTTAGCACTCTGATTGGTGAATGCAAAGCATCTTTGCACTAACTGTATGTATGAAACAATTAGTACAATATTTAGAATGATTAGAAGGACATACCAGCTTAAACGATTCAGAGAGTGACTCCACAAAGGTATAAGCGAGGTAAAGAAGAGCATTGTTGTAGAAATCAGAAAACTCTTGACGGTATTTATGGTACTGAGAAGACACCCAAAGGCATAGACCGATGGATCGATGTCGGTCCTGCTATCAAGAGAGCTTTTTACATCTTCCAATATCCTCTTGCACTCCTTTTGGTCACCTTGCTCAAGCTTGAACAAAGCTATCTGTGTTTCTATATAACTAATCGGCTCATTGATCTGTGACTCTTTAGTAGCTATAAGCTTTTCAATCTCTCCTTCAAGATAACCAACCACAGCTTCTTTCTCAGGGTACTGTCGGGAGACTACAACCGCGAAATGCGCAAGCTTCAAAAGATTGATCTTCGTCTCAAAGTCAGTGATGAAATTGTTGTAAAACTGTATTAAAGCATCTCCAGCCTGAAATGTTCATGACGATAACAAAGAGGAAAAACGTTAACAAATCCATAAACTCTTAACCAAATCATCGGTTTAGTAGACAAACTAAGAGCCAATCCAGAACATAGCAACACAAAAGTCCCGTAAACCTCATAACATCTATGCGCTTAAAAATTCAAGCTTTAGTCACATCGTGCAATAAAGTCACCAATACAAACCTTTCAGTGAATCTGAAAAACATCCAGCTCATGATATCCATAATCGGAAGGAATCCTATAGATCTTTGAGCAGACCGGCGGAGATGCAGATCATCGAACGTCACATGGGCGGAATGTTTGGGAACAGCTACGAAGTCGACGGGCGGCCATTCTGAAGTAAGAGAGCTTGTTTGTATGAGCGCAAAGCAGTTGTAATAGATAAACGAAGGCGAAATTTGGTGAGCGTTTGATATTTTCGGGACTAAATTTATAGCCGAGGTGGTGGAAGGTGAAACGAAATCCATGGGTTCGGTAATAAACGGATTTAACGCGAATGAAAGAGGGGAGATGAGAAACTCGGCGGTTAGGGGTGATTAAACTTGAATGAGAGAGGGAACACGAAGAAGGTCGGCGTTTAGATGTGTTTACGGCGACGGAGGATGCAGAGATTGGTCTGAAATTGGAGAGGAAGACAACCATTTAATTTTCGGTTTCATGTAAGAAGACCCAAATCGATTAACTAACGAGTAAGTTTGAAGCCCAATTTTGCAAAATATGATGCGACGGCGTTTTAAGTTGCTCGGCGAGAATTTGGGACACGTGGCATGCTTTGGTGCAGAATGATGGAAAGAGGTTGTCTAATTATATATAAAGATTGTGGTTCTTAATTACTTTTTAATTTCGAACCCACCTAACAATTATTTCTTTTGAATAAAAAAACTGTTAGATCTTTAAGTTTGACTTTATATGCATTGTATCAATGTATCTTCATAAGAAAAGTTATATTATAATTTTTTTTCCTGACAGCTTTGACCTTATCATAATTTTAATACTAAAAATATTTCAGTTAATTAGGCTCATAGAAATAGTTTGGGCGAGGCCTTAGTAGGCCTCTCTTCATAGTCTTTTCCGAGGTCTCACAACTTTTCTTATCTTGCCAAGCCCAACATCGCATTGTCCATTTTCACTTGCACACAAAATGTTTAAACAGTAGCTCTAGTCATGGGTGAGCATAAAAACATTAACCAAACAAGAAAATCAAACCAAAATAAGTGATTTGAACACCATCAACTTCTGTTTCTTATATAATAAACTAAGCATACATAGCATATTTAAAGAATTAAAATGGATAAAAAGATTATTTGGAGTACATTTATAGGTAAGAAAAAAGAATTGAAATATTAAAGAATTTATAGTTGGGAACTTGGGATATTTGTATGAATTTGCCATAATTATGATCATATGTAACGTAGAGAAAGATATGTCAGTCCACCACCGGTTAAAGCCGGTCAGAATTGTCTCATTGCCGCTTAAAAATGGCAGTCACTTCTTACGGTTCGTCACCTATCTTCCCGGTAACCCCGTCCTCTATTTCACATTTTCCAAAAAGCTCACCAAATAAAATAATTATAATTTTTATTTATTTTTCACCGATAGAGACAAAAAAAAAAGGCGAAGAAGGCAACGATACCATCCTTGCAAAATTCAAACTCCGTCTCATAGACTCACACGCCGATTACCTCACGCGCCTCCGTACGCGCCACGATCCGTCCGTTGGGAAGCCATTTTTCTAAACGATGGAGCCACCGAAGGGAGATACCGAAGTGAAGATTGGGGCTCAGAATCCAACTCCGTCGCCGATCGTCGATCCGAAAGCTGCGGATCAAGGACCGACGAAGAAGGGAGGAGGCGAGGATGCGAACACCGAGATAGCCTTGTCCGATGAGAATCTATCTCAGGTCGAAATCGATACGAAAGGGAGCGATCCAGCATCTGCGCAAGCGCAACCGGTGACTCGAACGGCGTCTGGATCGAAGAAATCCGTCCATTGGAGCCCCGAATTGGTTTCCGGGTCTCAGGAACCGGATCAGAAGGCCGCCTCGTCTTACCCGGCCGGATCTAACCCGTACATTGCTCGTTCTCCGGCTGAGACGTCCGATGCTTCGTTGAAAGGTAAGTGTGTTGTGATTCGTATCGGTGAGATTTGTGTTCAGCTTTTTTCTTTTAACATTTTGTGATATCTCTCTCTCTCTCCCGCTTATAATTGGATCAGATACGATGGAGACTGTGAAAGGAGCGCTTGGGAGATGGGGAAGGAAGGTCGCAGAAGCTGCGAAGAAGACGGAGAGCCTTGCCGGAAACACGTGGCAGCACCGTGAGTTTAAATTTTTGTAATTCATATCACTTTTGAAACGGATCTTCTCTGTATGATGTCTGCCACTCACGTTTGAAAATAGATGCTTCGGATTAGATATCATCATAATGTTGATTCTTTGGAACTTGGAATTAGAATAGCTTTGGATGAACATTAACAGGGAAAAAAAAGGAACTTTTGGTGAATTATGAGTTTGAGATTGAGGCATGGTCATTCATAAGGAGATTGATATAATTTTACGTTTACATTGTTCATGTGTGAACTTTTTATTCGTGTGTTACTTAAATGGATGTGCTTTGCTTTTTGGTTTCTCTGGCATTTTTCATTTGAGTGATCTCGAGTGAAGTTCTTAGTGATTTAGGTCAATGTTTTGAGCAATGGAGTTTGATGGGAAACGATTAATGCCTGCATATACATAGGATTGGTTGAAATTTTGGAGTTGGGGAGATTGAACTCTAATTCATCTCTTCCTTGATTGAATGTGCCTTACTTGTTCGTTTCTCTAGAAATTTTCATTACGGAAATATTTTGAGTGATCTCTCTTATATTCTTCTGTTTCACTCAGTGAGAACTGCTCCGAGTTTTGCGGATGCTGCTATGGGAAGAATTGCACAGAGTACTAAGGTCCTTGCAGAAGGAGGATATGAGAAGATTTTCCGACAGACCTTTGAGACCGTTCCCGAAGAACAGCTGCTAAATTCTTTTGCATGTTACTTGTCAACCTCAGCTGGCCCAGTGATGGGAGTTCTATATATATCCAGTGCCAAGCTTGCTTACTGTAGTGACAACCCTCTCTCTTACAAAAATGGGGGTCAAACCGAATGGAGCTACTACAAGGTAATTACTAATTATGCCGTGCATCTGGTATAATCAGAGTTATAGTCGTTTTCAAGACACCATATCACCTTCATGATCACTAACTATGCGTCATCTGTTAGATGTGTATGTGGTCAATGCTTAAGACAATGTCTTCTTATGATTTGTTTGTAGTAACATGAACGAGGAGCTGTCTTGTAGTGACTAAGCCGTTGACTTAAAGATTCACTTGCTCTGACTTCATCATGGTTTTATATATCCAATCCATGAACATTGGACTTTAGATTCAGTGCATTTAACTTGCTACAGTGATTATAAACTAAGACACTGCGTTTTCTTAGTTAGATGCTTAAGACAATGTCTAGTATCCTATAGTGCCTTTGAAGACACCATATCACCTCTGTGATCACTACCTATGCGACATCTGTTAATCTAGTCAATGCTTGAGACTGTTTCTTTATGATTTGTCTGTAGTAAGATCAACAAGGAGCTTTTTTAATAGTGATAAAGCCATGGACTTAGATTTTCCTGTTCTGACTTCATCATGCATGGTTTTATATAATCCAAGTCATAAAGCCATGGACTTTAGGTTCAGGGCGTTTAACGTGCTACAGTGATTATAAAACTAACACCTTGGTGTCTTCATTGTTAGATGCTTTAGAGTGATTTGTTAGTAGCATCAACTAATGAGCTGCCTTAGAGTGATTCATTTAGATTGACAAACAATCTTGGCTTATTCTGACTAATTCACGGTTTTTATAATATACCGGAATCATAAACCCAATGGACTTTTTGTGGATGATTTGTGAGAGTAATAAAACGAGAGCATCAGCTTTCAACTTAAATAGTTTACTCATTTCAATAACCTTGTTAACAATTGATCATTGTGTCTTTGTTTGTGAAACAGGTAGTGATACCATTACATCAACTTAAAGCAGTGAATCCATCGACAAGCATAGTGAACCCTGCAGAAAAGTACATACAGGTGATTTCGGTAGACAATCATGAGTTCTGGTTCATGGGTTTCCTAAACTACGAAGGCGCGGTCGCGTCTCTGCAAGAATCTTTGCAAGCCGGTGGTTTACGGTCAGTGTGATTGATACACACTTGTTGGATTCTTTGATGACTATATAAAGCTTATTGATGAATTCTGAATTATTTTGATCTGTACTCTTTTTTTCTTTTTGCTTAGTTATTATCATTTGAGAAGACAGTTAACATTGTTTGCATAAATATAATCTCCAAAATCTTATTTGCTATAGAAACTTACTGAGTTTTTTTAAATTCTTTTTAAAATTACAGCTTATTTGCAGTTCATTTTCATCCTGCTTTTGTGCCATCTCATTGCATTATATGAACAATCATTAGCAACCGATTTTGATTATAAAGATGTTATTGATTGTTATTGTATGACGGTGTTGAGGAAGACCATGACCGTGTGTGTGATGCAACTTATTATAGTCAAAATGTACCTAAGTCCTAACTCCCTTTGACTTTTTGAAACCATCAGAATCAGATTCAAATCTAAAGGGCATCGGATTCAGTTATTATATTCCCGAGATCACTAACTAAAAGCTCGAAATAGTATATTTCATTCTTCTAATAATTTAACAAAAAGTTTTCTTAAAAATCATCCACTCGATAAAGTCGCAATATGTCTACTCTGCGTTGATTAATTATTAAACTCAAAAAAAATCTTGTATTTGTTGACAAAAAAAAAAAAAAAAACTTGACTAATCGGATATTTTTCATTCGAATATTCGATAAAGAAATAAACTATGAATGTATTTAAAGTGAATTTTCACATTTAGAAACCTTTTTTATGGAAAATACGAGATTTTACATATTTTTACTTGCAAACAAAAAAGACCTCAGACAAAACTTATTATAGTTTAGTTAGATATGTTTCGTACTTCTTCGTTACTCTCAAAGGTTTCAGAGAAAGAAAAAAAAAAGTTTTTTTTTGTAATAGTCAAATTCCCTCCAAAAAAACACAGTTGACTGAAAAAATACACAAAGATCCGATCGGAACCTCAGTTTCGTCGCCGCCATGGAAACACTCTCTCAGGCGATCAGCTCCGGCGCCGCCTTTCCTTACAACAACAGTTCTGTTCTCGTTAGGTCTCATGGTCTCAGCTCGTTAATCCTCCGGAAATCGAGATCTCCGTCGAATCCCTCGCTGATATCTTCTCGTAGCTCTTTGGTTCGAGCTTCAGCGATTGAACACAGCAAAAGCTCGGCTTCGATCGATCTCAGCGATCCAAATTGGAAATCAAAGTACGAGAGAGATTTCGAGCAAAGATTCAGCATCCCTCACATCACTGATGTCTTCCCAGATGCAGAAGCAATCCGTTCGACGTTTTGTCTCAAGATGAGGTCAGTTTTTGAAAACTCGCTTCTGAAGAAAAATTCTTGAACCAATCAGCTAATAAAGTTTTGATTTTTAGGTCTCCGACGGAAGATTTTGTTGGTGGTTACCCTTCTGATGAAGAATGGCATGGATACATTAATAACAATGATAGAGTCCTTCTCAAGGTGATTATTTCGATTGTTTATTGAAATTAATGAGTGAGATTTGATTTTTGGGTAATAACAATTGATAAAGAGTTGTTCTTTTTGAAATTTAGGTTATTAGTTACTCATCACCAACTTCTGCTGGAGCACAGTGCATTGATCCTGACTGTTCTTGGGTTGAGCAATGGTAAAAAGAATAGATTTGAGTTTGGATTTAGAGTTTATCTTTTTTTTGGTTTTTATAATTGTGATTTGGGATCATTAGGATTCACCGTGCTGGGCCGAGGGAGAAGATATACTTCAGACCGGAACAAGTGAAGGCTGCGATTATCACTTGTGGTGGCCTTTGTCCTGGTCTCAATGATGTCATTAGACATGTGAGTTTATGTCTGAAACTTGGCCATTTTAGAGAGAGAGAGATAAGTGTGAGAAAGTGATATCCTTTTTTGTCTATGTTATGAAAGTCTTTTGATTGTTGTTTGGATACATTTTTGCAGATTGTCATCACTCTTGAGATTTATGGTGTTAAGAACATTGTTGGGATTCCTTTTGGTTATCGAGGCTTCTCTGATAAAGATCTAACCGAAATGCCGGTATAGTTTGATTCTCCTCCTTGAACTTGGTAAAAGAAATCGTTTTTCTTTTCTCTTTTGTTGTTTTTAAGTTATCTCTTGATCTTCAGTTATCAAGGAAAGTGGTTCAGAACATTCATCTATCTGGAGGAAGCTTGCTCGGAGTTTCACGAGGAGGACCGAGTGTGAGCGAAATTGTTGACAGCTTGGAGGTATATTATTTGGTTTACAAGTCCTTAAGATACAAAAAGTTGTCAACTTTCTGATGTTATATGAATTTCAAAAATTGACTTCAATATGGAACTTAGGAGAGAGGAATCAACATGCTTTTCGTGCTGGGTGGAAACGGAACTCATGCTGGCGCCAACGCTATACACAATGAGGTTGTTTACTTAACACTTGAAATTAAATGCTCTTCTTGTGAAGATACTTTTTTGCTTTTTCTCCTTCTTAAATGAATTAGATTATAGTTTTCGAAATAGTTTTATTTACCAATTCTCTCTTGCTTTGCATTGTAGTGCCGCAAAAGAAAAGTGAAAGTAGCTGTAGTTGGTGTGCCAAAAACTATTGACAATGATATATTACACATGGATAAGACATTTGGGTTTGATACTGCTGTTGAAGAAGCACAACGGGCTATAAACTCTGCCTACATTGAGGTAACTTTCATGTACTTGTATTTAGCATTCTATGGATATTCACTACTATGTCTCTTTGCTTTAAGTACTTAACCATTGCTATGTGGGATTTTTTTTTTTTTTAATATGGTCTTTGTATTAGGCACATAGTGCTTATCATGGCATCGGCATTGTAAAACTGATGGGTCGTAACAGTGGTTTCATTGCCATGCAAGCCTCTCTAGCAAGTGGACAAGTCGACATCTGTTTGATCCCTGAGGTACTTGTTTATATTTGTTTGTTATTTTCATTTTCCACAACATGTTTTAACGACCTTGCTCTAAGAAAATCCTAATGCATTTCCTTCATTCAAGGTTCCCTTTAATCTTCATGGGCCTCATGGTGTACTGAAGCACCTGAAGTACCTCATCGAAACAAAAGGCTCTGCTGTGATCTGTGTAGCAGAAGGAGCTGGACAGGTAAACTATAAGGAGCTTTTTTCTCCACTTTAAGTTCTTTTCACATAAGCTATATTTCGGTTTACGTATCTTTGCAGAATCTCCTAGAGAAAACTAATGCCAAAGATGCATCTGGAAACACAATACTTGGTGATTTCGGTGTGCACATTCAACAAGAGGTTAGTTATAAGCAAAGATTGACTGAGGTATCTTATAAAGAGTTCTGTTGATGATGTGTAGTTACTGTCTTTGTACAGACCAAAAAGTATTTCAAAGAAGTAAGTATCCCAATAGATGTGAAGTACATTGATCCAACATACATGATTCGTGCTGTCCGTGCAAATGCCTCAGATGGTATCCTCTGCACCGTTCTTGGACAAAACGCTGTAAGTCACTCTCACACACACACACGCATCTACAAGTCACTCTCTTTCAAGTGCATTGAGTTTTGTTAAGAGCTTTTGATGTTACGAAAACAGGTTCATGGTGCGTTTGCTGGATACAGTGGAATCACAGTAGGCATAATCAACACTCACTACGCTTATTTACCAATCCCTGAGGTAATTGCGTATCCAAAATCAGTCGATCCCAACAGTCGAATGTGGCATCGTTGCTTGACATCAACGGGTCAACCTGATTTCATCTAAAACAAAAATAAAGATTTCTGATTCAATCCGTAACGTACGAATAAAAGAAGCCTCGAAGTCCAAGTGTATATACAGCATTCTTGGTTCATGTATCAAGAATCATATATTTATTTAGTTATAGTAGCAGAGGTTTTGAATCTTTGGAAGTTAGTTCAACGCATTCAATCATTTTACCAAACTTGTAGAGTTAAATAAAATGTGATTCATCATCACTGAGGACCACTTTTGTTTTTTTCTTCTAATTGTTCTTTTGTCTCTTCCTTCAACTTTTCTCTCCTGAATCTCTCTGTTCACGTTTCTCTACTTCAGATTGAAATTATTAAAAGTATCATTAGTATTACAATTGTGGTCCTTAGCTTCTATGATCAATCAGTTTCCACCTGAATTTTGTTAATTGGTCCCATATTTGTATATTTGTTTGTTCTTTTTGTTTTTGCTTCCAATTTCTTATATTCTAATTGTCTTCGATTGAGTTGTGAATCCTGTAGCAACCAATGTAACATAAACGATTTTCTACATAATTTATATAAGTGAACTAGTTTATAACTTTATATATACTAGACTTTTTGGTTTTGTAATCTACAACTCATGCAACATATATGAGATATTAAACATTTGATAGTATTTATATATTTTTTCTATTAATACTGTCATACCTTCTTCCTGTAATGAATATATCAAATCTCAGTCTCTTTTAATATCTTTTTTGAAACTAAAAAAAAATAGAAATAGACAAAAACTGAGCAAGACAAAGAGAGAGAAGCAAGAAAGTAAGGACTAAAAGAGTAAAGAGAGGCTGAAAATCTGTGAAGCTTGCAGAGAGTTTAAAAGTCCCTCCCCACACTTATCACTCCCTCAACATGCACTCACCCCCACACTTTTTCACTTTTAACATTTTGACCCTTGTTCTTTTCTTTTTACCTTTATCCCCATTTTACTTTTTTTCTCTCTTTTCCCTTTAAAGAATAGTTTATAAATAAATCATTAGTTTCCGAATCTTAAATCTGCAAGTGTGTTGATCAAAAGTTGATGAGAAGGTTACAGAAGAATAAAATTAATTACTACTAAGAGTTAATTACCGTGAGGTCTAATTAATTTTCACGAGAACCAAAATCCTTATTGCTGACAATTAATAAGAGATCTAATTCAATCCAGTGGTAAGTTCCTATGTAACTTTAAAACATGACATAAAAAAAATGCCTTATGGCTTAAACGTGTAGTTTTATATCTTATCCTGCATTTTCTTTTTAAACTAAGCATAATCAGTTATCATGGATTCCATTTCCATAATATAAGCTGACGAAAATTCAATAGTAGATAATGATTAGACAAAGGTACAGTGTCTTTATGTGTGCTTGAGAGTATTAAAAAATAATCCAAAATCACTAAATAGCTTTGTAATAAAGAAAAGGACCAGGCATGCCGCATGCACCAACTTACATATATTAGAGCTTTTTGAAATACAGTTTATAGATATTACCGAAACGTATAACTATTCCGAACACTAAAGTTAAAAGTTGTGTCTGAAATCACGATGTCAAAACTAGATTCGATTCCGTTATTGGAATTAACCAAAAAGAAAAAATGTGCTCACTTGATTCGAAATTTTAATTCAATATATATTATATGTGTTCAAGTACTCACTAACACTATAATATACCAATTATATTTTTTTTTGAAAAAAAAAGCATGTAATATATTTGGATTCATTTGCTTTATTCTTAGCCACTATAGTTTTTAAAGTGGTAACTGTTTTGAAATCCGAGAACAGTTTTTGTCACCCAGCTCAGCAAATATTAATATTCCTCATATGGTTTTATAACTAGTATACATAATTTTAAAAATTTAAACAATTTATTATGTGACAATTTAAAATTGAGAAAAGTTATATTTATATATATATATATATATATAAGTCTATTTTCAATTGTTTATGATAAGAAAAATTAAAAATTATTAATTTGTTCAAAACACGTTTTTTGGTGATTTGCAAATCTCGTAAATCAGTAATTTGTAGAAATCTTGTATGCGTGATGCTTAAAGTCCTTTCTATACAATTGTAACATGAAAAGTAAAAAACGTATACACTTATTGTCCTCTCTTTCACAGTTTCACTACTCAAAGGATGCTTGATGCTTCTCCTTTTATTGCATGGGTAAAAGATCATATAAATATTCGTCTCGTTTTTTTTTTTTATTATGTACTTGCATATCATTACATACACTCCAGTGTACAAAGAGAGCCAAGTAAGAGATTCCAAATTTGTTTTGTATCTGTATTTTATTTTATGAAGTTTTGGAGATGGGGTATAATTTTAATTTCTTTTGTATTATATTTCCTCATCAAAAACAGCTCTCTGCCATCATGCACATGACTAATTAGTTGCTGCTGCGATATGCCTTTCATTCTCAAAATCTTCAAAGCTTTTCCTTCTCAACCTTAAGAGCCATATCTGAATACATATACATACGCACTTATATGTACATATTAATTAGTGTATACAAATATGTCAAATAACAATATTCCTTTGATCATATAAGGATTGTCGCTTAGAAAAATATATTTAGTTAAAACAAATACTATATTTGTTTGTATGTAAACTTATATAAATATCATTGGATCTGACTGTTCT